>BSBK01000524.1:1010000-1210000 GCA_027943335.1 Chamaecyparis obtusa | reverse complement strand
GTGTGAGAGGTGATCGTAGATTCTTTTAGGAAGGATTTTCTTTATAGTGCTTATGCTCCTATGCATTCGCCATGGTGGTATTGGTAATTTTTTTGTTTACTTTGTCATTAATATGGAAGTTCATATTTGATATAATATTTATCTTACATTGATTTGATTCAATAGTTGGTCGATATAATTTTGAGTTCTTATCTAGACAAGTTGAAACATTTATATTGAGTCAATGTAACATCTATTATTGTGATTATGTTAGGACATTTGATAGATGGTCAACGCTCCACTTTTCTTGAACATAGAGGTATTCCCTATCTTTTTGATAGTTTTGGTCATAATTGTACTTCTTTTATTCCCATATTATAGGGAATCTATTTATATCTTGTCAACTTGTGCATTCGATCTTTGACTTGTTGACCAACTCCTTAGTCTTTATTTTTTTTCTAATGTGGTATCTGTGTCGGAAGGTTTGTCCATTACATATGGTATCAAAGCTCTGGGTTCCATGCTAGGGCCTTGAGTTCTCTATTCTTAGTTGTGACCCTTAGTCGCACAAACTATGAGTCGATGAATGTTTCATCTATGAATGTAAGTGTAGACCCTAGGTTGGATAGCGTGTCTTCTAGTTACAGATACTCCTTATTGGAAAGGAAAGAATGTTTCTTATTTTGTGTTATAGAGTGGTAAATAGATACTTATATGACAATACTTCTTATGTGTATAAAATTTCTTGGTATGAAAGATTGAAACAATTCTGTGAGCTTGACAAATTATCTACCCATGATTGGTGTGATTGCATTTTGTCTCTTATTGAAAAATGGTAGAATATATGAAAATTTATGAGGTACATTGTGTGTAGGATACACTTAAATTTTAATGTATATTTCTCTACACGTGTAAAAAAGATGGAAGATAAAAAAAAAGTTCTATGAGTTACTATGTAGTCAAATGATGATTGGTTTTGCACTAAAAGTATGAGTGCTTGCCAAATTCAGGACTTGGTTTTTGATAAACAATGGAAATATGTATTATTGTAATGCATTTTTCCATTCATAGTGAAATGATTTTAATAATAGATCCTTAAGAAATTCTTGGGGAAGAAGAATTCAACATGTTATATATGAAATAGAAATTTGTAGAAATCTTGTGAAAAAAATGTATATCTTACCTTGCATTGCATGAGATTTAAAAAAGGAAAGAGAGAATTAATAATTCTATGTTGTATTAACCAATTGAATGTGTTACTACATGATGATGTAATCTTGGTGATATATGTTCTAAAAGTATGGTCATGTTCTTTAGCACACCTTGGATGCAAGGTGACGTGTAACTTCTGCTCCCTCCTTATGGCTAGAGTTAGCCACTTTGTAAATGTGAATCAATTTTCAATTGATTCGTTATATTGAACTTTGATGAACTTTGAAGGAATAGCTTTAAATTTTAAGTTCTCTTATGACCACCTAGCCACCAATTTTGATTTTTTCAATCAATCGAGATTTTTGTTCACACTTACTACTATTGATTTTTCTTATGACCTTTGAGGTTTGAAATTGAAATTTGTGAACTTTGAATATTGTGATTTCTTATGATCTTTTGGTGAGTAAAATATATATTTTATGTTGCTAGTCCTGTGATGTAAAGTGATGTCATATATCATGGATCAATGTACAACATTGATAGATTGTAAAAGGGAGTAGATTTCTAATAACATACCATTCTTAATCTTACATACATATGTTACTTGAAATATGTTGCAACTATTATAAAATGATCAAAATAAAATGACATGCACATGGTTGAATATATTAGAAATGCATTGTATGAAATAAATAACATTGATTTATATTTATTTTTTTATGTGAGTTTTTATGCTATTAGGGGCATTGCATGGATATTAATGGAATGATGAAATCCATGGAGAATACATCTTTTTTACTCTAACAAGGTATTACTAGCACATGGGTGATTATACATGAGGCATTGCATGAAATTAATATGAGGTGATTGAAATAGAATTATTAGTTATGATGCACTATTGGTTTTCTTCATAGAATGGTCAACACTTTCTTCTTACCTGACTACTTATGATGTATTATGATTTCTCATGATGAAAGACATAATTCATTAGACTATTTTATTTTTTGTGACTTTTATGCTTTTGTTAATGTAATATTAAATTGAAAAATAAAAAGAAAATATACCAGTGTTTGTATCATTTATGTACTACACATGTGTTTTGGAAAGCTTACCTTCCAATGAGGGTCCTAATGTGGCGGAAGTAAACAAGGAAGGATAGAAAGGGATGTTTCTCTACCTACCAATTTTCATTCCTGGTGATAAAAAGATAATTTGGCCAAAGATTGTTTGCATATGTTTTTGAAAATATGTTTCCCATGTTCCATCTCCCTGCCACATTCATGAACAATATAAAGTTTCATGGCCGCACTAGGGAATCCTTGCCTTTTATTTCTTTTGGGCATTGCAGGGGATGAGAATTTTGAAGGGTGATAGAATCCCAAGGAAGTGTAAGGCTTTATGGATTGATTGGACAATGAGACACATGGGAAATGATTTTTGGATAGAAAGGAAAAGCATCTGGGCCACACTCCCATATCAAGATGGCATTGTGCTAGGAGACAGAGACTTATAGAATGAAAGATATCTGATTGCAATTAAATATCTTGTTTCATGATTAACCTTTATGGTTATGTTTTTGGATGCATTTTTATAGATGTATAACATGCATGATGTATTGGGATGCTTATTATTAGATTAAGCACACTTGCATTACATTTATGAAACTGTGAATGCTTATTCATATTAAGATGTAAGACTTGTAGGACTTTTTTTCTTAGAAATGAAGATGTGATTGTTATAATGAAATGAGTTAGGATTTCTCTTTGGAATAATTGTGGTGACAAGATGGGCATGAGAGCCTAGGTCACATAAATGGAAAAAGTGGATCCACTAATATTTACAGGTGATTTGCAAGCATGCCTGGATGATTTACTCACTTAGTGAGCACCACATGTTAGATGGTACATACGACTGATTTATTTTAGTTACTTATGATCAAGTTGTGATCTAAAGCTAAGTCAAGTTGAGAAATTGTAATCTTTAAATGATAATGTTGTCCCTTGATATTGAAATTTGAAACATTTTCTCCTTGAGCTATTAACATTGTGAATGAACTAAAAATATTGTGAGTATGTATGTGTGTGTGTGTGTGTGTGTGTGTGTGTGTGATCTCTCAACTTGTCCCTAGGGTACAAGTTGATAACCAACTTCTCCCTGGGTTTTTGAGCTCATATCTGATCCAGGACCTAATGTCAAAGTTTTCCTTTGAGGTTCATATTCGTGGTCGGCCTTGATCAAATTTGAATTCTGAAATGAGTATAAAAGAACATCCTCTCCCCTCATTTTTGAAATCCATTATTATTATCCAATATTCAAGTGCAAGCATTCAATTTGTGCAATTGAGGGTTTGGATTCAAGATTTGAAGGCAAGCATCCAATTCAAGATCTCCAAGTCTCTATTTCTTCAAGATCAATTTAAAAAAAGACAATCTTCTCCATTTGATGCAAGTTTCTCTCCCATGATGGCCAAGTAGAAGAATTCACAATCAAGCAAGATGATATATCCATCCATTCTTCTTTCTCTCTCCTTCTCTAAGTGGTTATCAAGCATGCCTTCAAGATATAGGAGTGGAAATCATAGATCATTGTATTTGTGAAGGAATCCTTGATTCTACATCTCATTCCAAGCATATTTCAAAGAATATTCATGGATATGAGCGATTACTACATCTGTTCATGAGGGTTTCATACAAGGTGAATCAACCATTTGCCTTTTTACTTTTCATGATGCTTTCCTTTATGTAATTTCAATTCAATTTCAATTAAACCTTTTTAATTGATGGTCAAAAATTTTGGTAAAAAAATGAGGTCAAATGTAGTAGTGACAGTTTCTCTTGAAGAATCTTGAATTCTCTAGCCTTCATTAAAAATTTATTTGCATATTGTTTTAAGGCTTCATCAATTTTAGCAACATAAAAGTTAGATCTTACCAAAATGAGTGACCTTTCTCTCATCATTTTCTCATTTGTGAGCGCATAAATCCATCTAGCAGAAACTTTATCATACAATTCTTTTGGTATGCTGCTTGCGAATTAAACTAGAACTCTTTTGAAAGTAAGCATCATGCTGATTATGGCTTCCTCAAGCTTATCCTGCTCCTCAGTACTCAGATGTGGATATCTGTTGAGCTTAGGAGTACCAAGCCTTCCAGTGGTCTTTATTCTTTCTTCTACTTCATCTATTGTCTAAGGTCCTTTATTTACTACAACACAAAATTGTTCAGTATCCTCTTCTTCTGAATCATTATCATCCTTTTCTCTAATAAGTTTCCTTCTCCTCTTCGGTTCTGGGAGCTCGGTGGTGGCCTTTGTCCTTCTCTTTTGATATGTATGTGTCGGTGTAGGCTTTGTTATCTTTGCAACACCTTTCTTCAAAGGTGGTGAACTAGCTATCTCTGACCTTGTCATAGTCCTAGTTGAAGTATCAACATGTTTGCCTTTACCTTTTTCAACTTTAGGGGGCTCTTTCTATTCATGTTCCTTGGACTCAGTGGCCTCTTCATCTACATTCTCACTGACTAGTTTCTATTCCTCGGTTTCTTCTTCAATGGATTTCTCAATGTCTTCATTAGTGACACCAAATTATTTCTTCAAAGTTTTTACCATTTTATCCTTCTTCCTGCCCATCTTTTCAACTACAAGTCTCATCTTGATTCTGGACTTGGCCTCTTCATAGGTTCCAAACCTTGTAGCTTGTTTATGCTTAGGCTCAAAAAGTAAATCCTTGATTTATTTTGTAGCTATGTCAATGTCTATTTCATAATCCATTGGTAGTAACCAAGTTGTTCTTAGCTCTACTATTTTGATCGGGGTGGTGTTAGTATCCACTAGAAAACAAATGTTATCCTTAAATTTCTCTACCAACTGTGCTGGTATCTTTTTTCTTTTCTCCATTCTTTCCTTAAACTTTCCAAAGTAATCTTCCATGACAAGTTCAAAATTCTTATCTAAGTTCTAAATAAATTCACTAATTTGAACAATAATTGGTCGGTTGATATCCCATTTTACATTACCGACTGATGGGAAAACATTTTGCGAATATAAGAATGTACATACCAATAATGAGCCAAATTTGCAAGTGTTTGATCTTGCTTCTTTGATTGTTCTCATATTTTCCTACAAGTATCTCAGCATCAACTCAGCTAGGTCGAGTTGCAAACCCTTCTTCACAATCCTATATGTGATGTCGATCACTCCACATGCAACACTATTCGGTCTTCTTGATTGGAATATCTTGTATGCAATAACATATGCACCAAATCTCATTTTAGGGTCGTTGTTAGTATTTATTCTCAAGCTTCTACCATCCCATTTTTCTTTGGTTAAATTCTCAATCTCGGTTCTTGTCGAGTGCCTAGGGATTTTGCTTTATCATTCGTGGGATACTCAATGACAACGTGTATAACATCCTTTGTTATCTTCATTGGTTCATCCAGCCATAGCTTCCCTTCATGTACATGGCTCAACAAAATACGTATCTATTCAGTTTTAAATTCTTTCGGGAAATTTAGGGCATTGGTTAAACCCTTTTACCTCTAAGTGCTTGTGGTCATCCTTTAGCTTGTCATCAATGCAAATCTCTTGATATGTGGACTAGAGTTCAAAGTCATTGATTTCATTAATTTTGCAGTGGATCTAAGACCTTACGTCTTTCACAAGTAGAACCCTAGGCGGTATCAAGGAGAACGTTCCCTTGTCGTCGAGTTGAGATGCAACTTTTGGATTAAGTTTGTAATGTTGATTTGTTCATGTTGTATTCTTGATCAAAGTAACCTTCTTACTCTTCTCTTCCTTGGTTTGAACGGTTCGAGAGGATGAATTCATCGTGACAACTAAAATTAGGGCTTTCAACAAACTGTGTGTAGAGGACTCGATTAGTTTCAAACTTACTTGATTTGGTCTCTAATAGTTCGTAATGTGCTTAGATCTCTGTGAAATGCTTGAAATCGCTATGCTCAAACTTCACTCAAATCACTCTGCTTTGCTCTTGATCGTTGTGTAAACAAATGATTTCATCTCCCGCATATTTATAAACAAAAACCTTGATTGAGGCATTAAATGCTTTGTCAACTACCACTCGGTTGATAATCAAATCACTTGGTTAACACTATAGATACCTCAGCTCGGTGAATACTATCAATGCTCAGTTGACTGTGCAACTCGGTTGTCTCTAACACTTTCACCGACTGGAATTTCTTACTCGGTCCAGCTTAACTGACTAAACTTGTTTCAAGTTAACAACATATAGTACCCTAGTGCATCTTAATTCATGTTGATTTGGTATTCACACAATAGATATAAGGAACTGTTGTAAGATATAACCGATTGAAATTCAATTTCATACTTGATTTTTCTTAGGTGGAGGTGGTGAGATCACCTAATTCAATGGACGAGGTGTCACTGACTATTGTGCTTGGTCCAACATTGTCATCAAATGCTTTTCTCCACATTTGGTTCCTTATCATCATGATTTCTTCAATTGTGTTTCCATTTGCATTAGTACTCGGTTCTGGTACTCGGTCTCTATAGTCTTTACTTAAATGACTGACCTTATGATAGTGCAAGCATGTCACTAGAACTTGTCCAATTTTGAGATCTTTCTCTCTAGTGTTTTCTCATGAAATTAGTTGTTATATGTTGACGCAAGACAGGGAGCAAGAGGGGCCAAACAATGGCACACCCTAATGATCCAAGCCTGCCTAACACACACGGAAGCAACAAACAACAACAGTGAGAGAGAGAAAGTAGGATGTCTCATATATCATCATCAAATGGAACCATACATGCCAGGCTGTAAGGCCTTCTTGGTTAGGGCCAAATATTACAATGAATCACAGAAGTCCTCAAACATGCGAGGATGTATCAAAATCTCTACTTCTATCTTCTATCAAATTCCTATCCCCCAAAACTGCCTCCTAAACTCTAAACCAACAACTACATTTATACAAGAAGCTACCGAACTGAGTCGGCATTCAGATCCACAATCAACGGAAGGAACGGTCAGATCTGGGACCACACACTTCCCAAGGATGGATACCAACATTAAATCCATGATCCAATATAAATGCACAAGTCGGCCACAACAAGAACTAAAACTAAACCCATCGGTAAGCAAGATAACTGAGTAGCAGACAGGCAATGTCGAGCGCCAGTGAAATAACCGACCGCCTAGGAGTTAACCGACCACACTCGGTAACCAAAGGAAACTGACCAACTACCGACCAACTTGGCCAAAGCAAGAACCGAGCAACATAGAAAAACTCCAAATTTTATTTGGTGACACAGGATTGCCAAGGACCCGAGATGCTCCTGCATCAGACACGTAGGGTTATTTTGAAATGATTCTTCGAATCATTAGGTAGGTCTAGTCCGAGATGTATCCAACTCAGAGTGTGAAATCCAAGAACTGTCTTCCATCGGTCTATTCTTCCATTTTACCAAATATTCCATGTATTGTTTTCCTCTTGTACTCTTGCCAACTCTTTCCTTTAAAATCTGTTCAACTTCATCGTTCTGCTTCTTAGGATATTCTGTCGGTACCGTTACTTCTTCATTGGGTTCATGATACTCATACAAATCAACAATGTTGAAAATCGGTGATATGTCCATGTCATCAGGTAACTCAATCTCATATGCATTTCCACTGTCAAATTTCTTCAAAATCTTGCAAGGTTCAAACTTCTTCATCTTCAACTTCCCATATGTTCCAACAGGAAATCGGCCTTTCTTCAAATGAATCATCACTTCATCACCAACATCAAAAAATTTATGTCTTCTTGATCTATCAGCTCTGTCTTTGTATTTCTGATTACTGTCTTCCAGCTTCAGCTTCACATCTTCATGCAATATTTTCATGTACTCAACAAACTTTACTCCTTCAGCACTTTTCTTATTCTCATCAGCAATGTCTCTCAAACTAGATATTCCTCTCGGTTGTGTGTCATTCACAATCTCAAATGGTGTCTTTCTAGTACTCCTATTCATTGAATTATTGTATGCAAACTCTGCTTGTGCCAACACAGAATCTCAATTACTTAGTGTGTCTCCAACTAAACATCTCAAAAGATTTCTCAAACTTTTGTTCACAACTTCAGTCTATCCATGAGTTTGTGGGTGAAATGTAGAACTATATTTCAACTCAATGCCAAATTTCTTCCAAAGGTTTTTCCAAAAATATCCAACAAATTTACTATCTCGGTTAGAGATAATACTCCTCGGTAATCCATACAATCTAACAATTTCCTTAAAGAAAAGATTTGCTACATGTACTGCATCTGATGTCTTTCTACAAGGTATAAAATGTGTCATCTTTGAAAATCTATCCACAAAAAAAAATAGAATCATTACCTCTTACTGTCTTCGGTAAGCTAAGAGCAAAGTCCATATTGATGTCAATCTAAGGTTTCTCAAGAACAGCAATCGGCATATACAATCCAGTATTTTGACTTACTCCTTTTGCAACTTAACAAATTCCACAACTTTTCACAAATTTCTAAACATCTTTATACAATTGCGGCCAATAGTATTTCTCCTTAAGCAAATTTCATGTTTTATCAATACCAAAATGTCCAGTCAAACCACTACTATGTTTCTCTTTTATCAAATTAGATCTCATTACTCCTCTCGGTATACACAACTGAATACCTTTAAATAACATACCTTCCTGAATAAAATATTCATCTCATTTAGTATCTTGTTGATGTTGAATAGGTGCTCTGCACTTTCTCCATGGCTCAGAAAAATGAGAGTCAAACTCGTAAGAATCTCTCATCTTATCAAAACCAAGAACTTCAATTTTAATCTCGGTCATCAAAGATCTTCTACTCAGTGCATCCGCAACTCAGTGCATCTGCAACTCAGTTAGTGAATCCACTCTTATGCTTTATCAAAAATGTGTAACTCTGCAAATACTCAACCCATTTCATATGTCTCTGATTCAACTTATTCTGACTACCCAAATATTGTAAAGCCTTATGATCAATATACAACACAAATCCACTCGGTATCAAATAATGTCTCCATTTCTTCAGTGCTTGAACAATAGCATAAAATTCTTGATCGTACCCAGAATATTTCCTTCTAGCATCATTCAGATTTTCACTAAAGAAAGAAACAGGTTTACCTTCTTGACTCAACATAGCTCCAACTGCACTTCCACTTGCATCACATTCTACTTGAAATACCTTACTGAAATCAGGTAATGTCAAAATAGGTAATTCAACAACCTTCTGCTTCAGAGTCTCAAAACTTTTGTCAGCTCCATGTGTCCACTTGAATTCTCTTTTGTCTCCTCTCATAGTCTCAGTCATAGCATTACAAATTGAACTAAAATTCATTATGAACTTTCAGTAAAAACTTGTCAAACCATGAAATGATCTTACCTCACTAGCATTCACAGGTGTAGACCAATTCAAAATAGCTTCAACCTTTTAAGGATCCATCTTCAAACCATCAGCTGAAATAACAAATCTCAAATACACAATCTCTTCTTTCATGAATGAACACTTTTTCAAATTTATCAGCAGCTTTTCTTCTTTCAATCTCTGCAGAACTTGTCTAACATGCAACAAATATTCTTCTCTGGTCTTACTGAATATCAAAATATCATCAAGATATACAATCACAAACTTACCCAAGAATTTCTTCAAAACTTCATTCATCAACCTCATAAAGTACTTGATGCATTAGTTAAACTAAAAGGCATAACCAACAATTCATACAAACCTTCTTTTGTCTTGAAAGATGTCTTCCATTCATCACCTTCTCTGATTCTGATCTGATGATACCCACTTTTCAAATCAATCTTTGTGAAATATTTTGCTCCAGTCAAACTGTCCATTATGTCATCCATTCTTGGTATAGGAAACCTATACTTTACTATTATCTTATTGATTTCTCTGGAATCAGTACACATTCTTCATTCTCCATTCTTCTTCGGTGCCAATACAACAGGTACTGCACAAGGGCTCAAAATTTCTCTGATCAAACCTTTCTCCAACAACTCTTGAATCTGTCAGTTCAATTCTTGATTCTCGGTAGGTGTCAACCGATAAGGTGCCTTGTTCGGTAAACTAGCTCCAGGGATTAGATCCATACAATGATCAATGCTTCTTTTAAGCAGCAAACCATCAGGTACATTATCAGAAATGATATCACTATACTCGGTGAGTAACTTATCAATCTCCTCCGAGACATTATCCTCTATTTTCTTACTTGGTTTGTTAGGGATCACATCAAAACATACATCATTCTTCTTTAAAGAGTTAACAAACTTTCTTCCTTCCATCAAACAAACTTTCACCAATGTGCAGACATTACTAACAGGTTCTTCCATCAATGGTGACAAGATTTTCTTCTTTCCATTAGCCACAATAGTATACTTATGCAATCTCCCATCATATATAGCATGTCTATCATATTGCCAAGGTCTACCCAACAAAATATGACAACAATTCATAGGCATGATATCACATAACACCTTATCATAGTATTTTCCAATCTTTAAATTCACATAACATTGTTCACTTACTAGGAGTGTATGCTCATGTTTGATCCATGAAATCTGATATGGCTTCGGATGCACTAACCTTTCCAACTGCAATTTTGTGACCATCTCTTCAGATGTCAGATTCTCCGAGCTACCACTGTCAATGATTACCTTCCAAACTTTATCAGAAACTCTACATCTGGTTTTGAACAAACTTTTCCTTACCGGATCTTCCTTCTTGCTTTCATTCCATAGTGCTCTCCTTACCATCAAGTTATTTTCTTTCTCAGGTTCATTTGGTGACTCTTCTTGCACCAAAACATTTCTACTACTACTAGCCTTCTTACTAGCATGTGTACATTCAAAAGATCTATGTTCTTCTTCTCCACAATTGTAACAAGTTCCTCAGAAACTTCTTCTGCCATAACCACCTCGGTAGTTACTGCCTCTACCTCTAGATGAACTTTCACCTTTCCACTCGGTCTTGCCTTTGTCCAAATTTGTCTTTTCAGGTTCAGAACTACCATTTTCACCATTAGATCTACCTCTTCCTCTAGGGAATCTACCACCTCGACCTCTCTGTCTTTGCTCATGTCTTTTGTTCAATTTCTCCTCGGCCTTCAAAGCAAATTGATAAGCCTCTTCAATGTTCTCCAACTTGACCATATTAATTTCCTCTTGGATGGAAATTCTCAAACCATTCAGGTATCTACCGATTCTTTCCACATCATCCTCATCATGTCCAGATCTGATATCTAATCTATAGAATTCCTTGGTATATTCCTTTACCGAGCTATCTTTCTATCTCAAACTTTGCATTCGCTGAACTAGGTTAATCTGATAATCACAAGGTAAGAACTTTCCTTTCAATTTGTTCACCATTTTATTCCATACTTTGATTTTGTCTTTGCCTTTCCTTTTCCTATCCAATTGCAAATGTTCCCACCATAAGGATGCATGACTTTTCAACTTTGTGCTTGCAATCTTCACCTTCTTATCCTTAGGAATGTTTTCATATTCAAAGTGCTTTTCCATCTTGGTGATCCAGTCCACTAATTCATCATAATCTATCTTTCCACCATACTCAAGAGGATTGAAATGTGGTGTTGACTTCAAACTTGTCAAAGCCTTCAAAAATCTTTCTTCACCTTGATCCATAACAGGTGCAGGTTCTGCATTCGCCTATTCTTCTTCAACTTCATCATCACTAACATCTTCAAGATGTCTGCCTCTTCTTTGGGTTGTTTCAACAGCTTCTAACCTAGCAGCAATCTGCCTTAGCATATCTGTCAATCTTGGATCTGCATCTCGCCTCCCACGAACCATCTTGACAACCCTCTACAATTGTAGGTCATATCGCAATCTGCTACCCCACAACAATCAACTAGGGCTTCAAGAGGAACCTACAAACCGAGATCCGCAGAACTAGATCAAGATCTCACCTCGCTTTAATACCACCTGACGCAAGACGGGGAGCAAGAGGGGTCAAATAATGGCACACCATAATGATCCAAGCCTACCCAACACACGCGTAAGCAACAAACAACAACAGTGTGAGAGAGAAAGCATGATGTTTCATATATCATCATCAAATGGAACCATACATGTCGGGCTGTAAGGCCTTCCCGGTTAGGGCCAAATATTACAATGAATCACAGAAGTCCTCAAACATGTGAGGATCTGTCAAAATCTCTACTTCTATCTTCTATCAAATTCCTATCCCCCAAAACTGCTTCCTAAACTCTAAACCAACAACTACATTTATACAAGAAGCTACTGAACTGAGTCGGCCTTCAGATCCACAATCAACGGAAGGAATGGTCAGATCTGGGACCACACGCTTCCCAAGGATGGATACCAACATTAAATCTGCGATCCAATATAAATGCACAAGTTGGCCACAACAGGAACTAAAACTAAACTCATCAGTAAGTAAGATAACCGAGTAGCAGACAGGCAATGCCGAGCGCCAATGAAATAACCGACCGTCCAGGAGATAACTGACCACACTTGGTAACCAAAGGAAACCGACCAACTACCAACCAACTCAGTCAAAGCAAGAATTGAGCAACATAGACAAACTCCAAATTATTTTTGGTGACATAGGATTGCAAGGACCCGAGATGCTCCTGCATCATTTGTCCATATCTACCACATGTGCAATTAACCCAAGTATTGTAATCGCAAGTGTATGCATTACCTTGTCTTCTCGGTATATATGTCTTGTTTTGTCCTTTTAGTTCCCAGACTTGCTTCATCTTTGTCCTACATTCTTGTGATATGTGTTCATGCATGTTACAAGTGCGATAGTTCTTTTTCATGTAGTGCTTCTTAGGTAACTTATTCAGCTTTGATCTACACTCATGTGTTTGATGTCCATACTTGTTACAATTATAACAATAACCATCAAATTTAGGAGTGGATTTAATACCTTTTGTTTTTCTTTTGCAAACATTTGATGTGTGGTCAGGTTTTCCACAATAATAGCATTAGAGCTTCTTTGGCCTTGGATTTGCAAAGACACTCTTTTGTTTAGTTTGTTTTGATGACTCTCCATGTTCGGTATAGCCTAAACCAGTAGTGTTGTCAAGTCTTCTTTGACAGTTTAGAAATTGATCCATTCTTTTAGTACTTTCTTCAACTTTTTTTATCATCTCATTATGTTGTTATTGAATCTTCACTTCATTCTTCAATCTTTCATTCTCTTCTCTCAATTCACTAGTGTCTTCCAATTTTCTAGTAAGTTCACTATTCACTTAGTTGACTTCCTGACTCATGAAAACCACTTGATTAAAGATTTCAAAATGATGCTCGGTAAGTCTCAGTATTTTAGATTCTTTTTCTTGTAGCTTATCATTCATTTGTCTTCAATCTTCAATAGCCATATTTCTTTCTTGTTCAGTCTGCCTTGCATTGTTCATGACATCAATCATTCTAACCATTTGTGTCTCTATACTGATCAACAGTACTTTCACTTGTTTAATAAAATGTTGATTCTTTTCATATAGATATGAAATGGTTCCTTCATATGCATCAGATATGCTAACAGATCCAGATCCAGATACTTCAAATGGATTCTCTATCTCTTCTTCATAATAATAAGTCTCATTGTACCGAAATGTCATTTCTTTTCTTTTGACCAGTAACTCTCCCAATTTTTCTTTAGCTTCCTTGAATTGTGCAATGTAGATCTGCATCTGCAATTTTTTATACTCAATAGTCTTGTCAAGCTTATACCTTTCCATCCTTAGATATTTTCTCTTCATTGATTAAACTTCCTCAACAAGAGAACAATCTCTGATACCAATTGTTGGAATTATGGAAATGTGTGTATTGAGAGGGGAGGGGTGAATCAGTATCTTTAAAAACTTTTCAAACTAATCCTTGTAAACATGTACTTCAATAACCAACTATGTCAACTTCATTCACCATACACTTAATAATATAACTGAAAGGTAAATTCATGTAAACAAATCAATAAAACATACATGAAACTTCAATACACATGACACATGTATTTTGGTATTGCAGAAACCCTTGTTAAAAGGTAAAAATTGTGGTAGGTATGGAACCAACAAAGCTTTGAACTTCTACAGAAATAAAATTGTCGGTTAAGGCTTACAAAAATTGATTGATCACTTCTGGTGATCTTACCTTGTTAGGAGTAACAAAAATATTAGCTAGATCTATCTGATTAGAGGATTTTAGCAACACTATGCAAATGTGCACTCGGTTAGGAGATTTTACTAAGCATGGTTAAGTCCACTCTGTTAGGTGATTTTGAGTCTGCTACAATTGTTAGAGAGTAACAGTGATATATGATCTGTATGAAATACAACTTAAATTGCTGATATCAAATTCATTAAGTACAATAAATATATCACCTTGTTGTGATGAATATGTGCTTCTGTATTGCTCGGTAGCCTTATATTTGTTTCTGATAAATTGTATGCTCTGTAAAAATTCTTTAATCAAAACCATGTCTGATCTTCAGAAGTCCTTTAGTGTGGCTACTTCTTGATGATACATGTCAAAATGACATCTTAACAATACTTATATCAAATTGATTTAACCTAATTAGGGTTTTACATTATCTTAGAAAACCAAAAATCAACGGTTCATATGATTAACCTAGATCATCATTCATTAAATGATTACATCCACAATAAATATTCACCTCGATCTTGGTAAACCATTTTCTTGCTCGACAAAAAGTTGTTCACTTTTAAATGTGTCATTCCAAACTTTTATGTGAACTTTGGATTACTCGATAAATATTCTCTCGATCTCGGTATATACTGGTGCTCAGTAATCTTGTGTACTCGGTAATCATGTGTACTCGATAACTATTGTACTCAGTGACTACTGCATAGTTATAACCTACTGAACTGTCTTGCTTTGTTTACCGACTGTACAAATGAATACTAATGACAAGTCTTGATCCATTTAGGAGTAACACAAGTAAGCTATTCTCTATCTCCCACCCCACTTCAAGCTATTCACACACAATTATAGCCTTTAAGGGTGGTTGGGAGGCCCAAGGAAACTAAGGGGTGGGTGGGAGGAACTTCTATTTCTTGGGGACCCCACAACTAACATACATCCACACCCATAAAATAGTAGGGCAATCCCCTCCCTCTTGATGGGTGGGGGGCGTGTGTGGGGGCTATGTTGCTCCCTCCCACCCCTGTAGGGGTTGTGGGGGAGATATAGGACCCTACAATAACCTAACTCCATGTGCATGCATGCATTGGGGGTGGGGAGGAGAGAGGTTAAGGGCCAAATCAATTCATCAATCGACTACAAAAAATTGTGCCAAATTGTTTTTTCTTTGAAATTTTGATGTGTTGCCACTAAAGGTAGTTCCTCAAATTTTGTAAGGACCATCACAAGTAGTTATAAATGACTCGAGTGCTTAATGATTATCTTCATAGAACTCTCTAACATCTTGATGATGGATCATCGAGTATGATTTGAAACGTTGATGCAAATAAAATTGACAGTGGAATCCAAAAGCACACAATATAAACAGTTGGTTGGCCTAGCAGTGAAGCTCAATGGTTCTCATTGAGCCCACTAGGGTTCAAATCTTGTTGAGCACATGCCCAGCAAGAAGACGTCTTAAAAAGGATGAGGTCGGGATCGTGCCCCGGGCGACTTTGGTGGAATGGATACCCCTCAGACCTTGGCTTTAAGCTGAAGAGAAACAATTAATAAACGATTCTCAATAATTAAAAAAAAAGCACACAATATAATAAATAATTTGTTTGTATGTGCCACAACTTCATTTATCTTGTCAAAATTTGGCACCTTTTCCAAGTCTCTTAAGGATGGTGTTCAAGCAAATATGACCTATGAAAATCAAGGGGTGTGGACGAAGAATTGAATCATCCTCCACCACTCATCCTCACTCAAATCTAATAGCACAATCAAATTTGCATCATAATGTCATTTCCAAATTTGTTCCCCCCACACCCTAACACCATACCAAACTATTTTTTTTTTGCAACATTTCATATATTGTCAAAGTAGGGACACTATTTTGTGTTGGCAAGAATTGGTAGAGTATGGAGATGATTCAACTACTGAAACAGTTCATTTATTGCATAATGGCACACCAAATTTAATACTTTTTTCATCTTCAACTTGTTGAGAGTTTATCCAAACAAAGTAGCTCAAATGAATTAGGTTAAGTAGGTAGCAAAAAACCTCCTCTAACATCCCAATGTCACCTATTGAGAGTTTATCCAACCTATGCTACTCACATGAATTAGGTAGCAAAATGCCTCTCCTAGCATTCACTTGTCCATAGTGATATAATGCCAATAATTTTCATGTCACAACTCGCTATTTGTGAAATTGCTCAAGCACTCAAACACCACATTCCATTGTAGTTGATTTTCACATCTTGAAACCAAAGATGCAAAATCAACTTGAATGGTAGGTTGTGTTGAAAACTACAATTGAAACAATTGTTATATTGGCATTGATGTCAAAACGTGTTGACATTATTAATGAATTGTATGGAGCATTTAATGCATGGTAAATTGTTTTCTTATGAATTCAAAGAGAAAATTGGAGATGTATCTAGAAGGAAAAGATGAACATAATGATAAAAAGATTCGATGAATTTGACCTAAACCTAAGATCTACGAAAAAGATTAAATGGTAAAAGATTGGTCTACTTGATCAAGGAGATATAAGATTAACCTAATTGTGAGATTACATAAAGTGAAGAAGAGGTTGATGTTATTGACTGACAAGTCTAAGCAGAACGCTGAAGGTACAATTGTAAAGGAGCTAAACAGAGTTGTGGTGATTGCTTAAAGCGAATTCCAAGTAGATCAGAAATGGAGATGGAAATGGAAATGAAGGTTAATTAGTAAATTAGCATATGTGCGAAGTGGGTGGATCTATATTTGCAAAGTGAGTTCTATGTTTTTTAAATCAAAATCTAGTGTTACTTTCTAACCATTGTATCAATCTAAATTCTTTAATCAAAGTTGATCTATCAATCATTGTATAAATCATTAAAACAATGTGACATTCTAATAGAATGTTATTAAATCTTCTAACTAGGCCACTTTTGACAGAGTGTTTCAAATTTTTTAACAGGGTCACACCTAACAGTGTGTATGTAAACATTTAACCGGGTTAGCTTCTCACAAAGTTTACTTTAAAAAAATGAAAATCAATAGCATGTTACAAAGTGTTTTTTCTCAAATTGGGTTTCCACTATAATTCTTGGTGTTATACTTGTGTGAATGATTTTGATGTAGATGTTGAAAACTTTATATTCTGCAAATTAATTACTTTTGGACAATG
The DNA here is from genome assembly GCA_027943335.1 of Chamaecyparis obtusa. Classification (NCBI taxonomy): domain Eukaryota; kingdom Viridiplantae; phylum Streptophyta; class Pinopsida; order Cupressales; family Cupressaceae; genus Chamaecyparis; species Chamaecyparis obtusa. The sequence continues at coordinate 1,192,558 of BSBK01000524.1, read as the reverse complement.
GATTGCATGTTATATGTTTCTGATATATGTTATAGGGACCAAGTTGAATTGCTGATTAGATCCGAGTTTTGTTGAAGAGCTAAAAAGTTCAATTAGGACATCTGGACTTGAGAACAACTGATTCACCCCCTCTTTGTTGTTCTAAAAAACATTCTAATAGGTTGTTGGTATACATTGAGCAAACATTTTTGCATGAAATAAATTACTACTCACTTTTGGTAAATTGCTCAATATTTGGTAAATTGCTCAATGTAAATTGCTACCTCACTATTTGCAGAATTTCTGGATCCATAATAAAACTGTTCCTTAAAAGTTTTTTTCACATCTTGCGACCCCAACCTATGATGACATGATGTCAATCAATTTCACATCACGACTCACTGGTCACTATTTGCAACGTTTCTTAAAGCCACACTAGCCCTATTTCATTAAAGTTGATTCCACATCTTGTGACCCCAACTACTGTATGTGGATATTAAAAGATCTCTAAAGACTGAAACTGAAATATGAATAATGCAATTTCAGCTGCAAAGTGGGCTACGTTATGCAGACTTGTTCTTCAAATTTAAACACTCCTCCCATAGGCAAAAACAACTTCAAGCATTACCGTTGAACTGCAGCCTGTAACACCAGTTTACACAAACTTCTAATAGTTCACCTCTCTCCCTAAACATGAAGCTTCTATAAGACTCATAATCCCAGACTCTATAATCTTAGTTTTTGCATTTCTAATTTAAATTATGTATGATACTTCTCATCATCAATGTTTCCTATCATACTATATGATCCATCAATGTTTCCTATCTTCTAACCCAACACTCCTCCCATAAAGAAAACAACTTCAAACGCTAGGATTGCAGGATATAACACCAATTTAGAAAATTCTACACGAGTCCACCTCTCCTGTAACCCCCATCCAATCATAGTTCGCAAACCTGCTCAGTCCACACTAACAATGTTTCCATTAAAGTCGATTTCACTTCTTGTGATGACTAACTGTTGACATTTGCTTGACAAGGAGAATGTGGGCACTTATAGATCATTAGGACCGAAAAAGTGAAAATTGAATAATGCAATTTCAACTGTTAAGTGTCCAAATTTTCGGCAAGAGCTTTTTCCTCCTTATTTTCAAATCAAACCCTCCTCACCCCACATAGAACAGCTTCAAGCACTGCCGTTGGTCCTACAGGCTACAAGACCAGCTTATTCCTCCTAGAAACTTCTCTAATGGCCTTATAAATGCTTGGACAAATTAAAAATGCTTCGGGACAAAAAAAAGTCCAAATGGGGATATGCTCGAGCACACCTACTGCCTCTGTAAATATTAAATTCCCGATCCCCTGATGGAGAACATTTACACTTCTGTACCCTTAGTCTATCATGGTGGTCTCTATTTTTTCAAAACACGAATCTAGCAAACACGGCTTACGTTTCTATAACAGAGCTCAATTGATTTTAAAAGTTGTCCGACATGTGAGAATTTTATATTTTAAAAAATAATTCATTTGGCAAACCGTAATGAAACTGTCGTGACCTCTGCTCCTGTAATATTGAACATCAAGTGTATCGTAGTTGGGATTTGCAGCTCGTATAACTTAATTCTAGAAAAAGCCGGCTCTACTATCAATGCAAAAACTCTCATAACATTATTACACAATGTTTAATATCTTGTTCCCACCTGGGCTTGTGTCCCCGTGCATAACGAGAAAATGCAACCAGATAAATTATGTTTAGAGTTTCTGGTTTGATCTTGGTGGAGTTTCTAGTTTAACCTTGGTTGTGGATGTAAGTGCCATTCCCTGTGATGGCAAACTCTTCTCATTTGACTCTGTTTTCCTTAACAAATATCAGCGTATTTGTAAACACAAAACAATTTTAAGTGAGCCAGCATCTATTCCAATCTTCATATACCAGATCAGAAATATACTGTGTGAATTAAAAGCATCAGCAAATACACCAGCATTTCGGGTAAACAACCATTTCAGATTAGATTAGAAATAGTTGATCTAGAAAAGCAGCTGCACAGAAGATATCGATTGTTGCTCTTCTGTGGAATCGTTCTATATTACTATTCACCAACACAACAAATTACTTATTATGTATAAAAATTTAAAACTTTGTATACAATAAATAGATCGCACACAAAAGACTTACAAAAAAAGAAATTTAGCCCAGATCGCACGATAAAAGTAAAAGGGCAAAGTTGCCATAACTTTCTGCTATACTTCAAAATAACATTTCTTGATCATGGCTATGGGGTTTTCGGATTATCCTATCTCAACATCAATGAAAGGCGAAAATGTCCGGATTCACCAGCTTTTGCCGTCTTCTATATCAAAATTTCTCGACAAACAACCATCGGAAATGTAGGACCCTGCAGTTTTCAGGAAATTCTTTTAACAAAAAAAATCACAGCGATCCAAATACAAAACCAGGTCTACCAACTGTTCTTCAGTCTTCTAAAACTCTCTATATGCATATATATATTCTATATACTCTGGATCTATATTCTCTTGTTGAATTTTGATCTCATTGAAAACTGAGGCCACAAAAGTTTCCGCCTCTCACTCTCGCTCTCTCCGTGTGCTTTTGATTTCTCAAACACCATCCCCGTGCTAAATACAATGAAGGAAAAAACCCATCTCAACCCTCTCTCTTTCTACAAGAATATATTCAGTGTATATACGTCTACGCAGCGGCCATGGTACCCGCAGTGTATATATCCCTCCCCGGATAGCAGCGCGAGGACTTCGGTGAAGCACCGCGTTTCATCGAAATGGACACGGAGCGCTCCTTCTCGTCGCTCACAATTTGCTGGTATCTGCACTCCACGCTGCAGAAGGCCCTATCACCTCTGCAAAACATGGCGACGTTAGAAATATATTCATTGTGTATATCGGATCAGCATTTTCAGACATTCATTGTGTATATTTACGTTACAGAACACGCATATCTAGACAATTATCGTCTCGATTTAATCGCGAAAATAAAGCTCAAATAATGTACTCATAAATGTGCAGATGATGTGATCGATAAACAGTGCACAAATAACATCTTTTTCGTCAAATTTAGCCTAAATAATCTTCAGGGCTTCTATTTAAGCAAAAGGCACAAATACTTAATCTTTTCTAGTGCATATATATACACACACCTGTACATGTATATATCCTTTTCATGAGGCAGCTGTCGTTTGCAGAGATAACAAACGCTGAGAAAATCTTCATCAGGAAAAAAATCTGGAGCATCGGAATAGCAGCAGCTGGAGGCCTCAAAAACAGCCGGTTGACAAAATTTACTGCTCCTCCCATCGGCTTCCGCAGGATCATCGAAAATCTGCCGTATAGTGGTTTGAGGGCCGTGAGACGTAATACACGTATAGCTTTCAGAATACTCCATCGCCGGCTCTTCTTCTTCCAGCCGCTCGGCAAGCGGTTTCGGGGACCCGATGGGAATAGGCTGGCTCGGCTTACAGCAGGGTTTCCCCGGAATCCTGCACTCAGAATTCTTCGGAGACAAAACAGCGGTTTTCTTTTCAGTGCTCTGAAGAGCTGCAAGAATGCCAAGACCTACGCCCTGATCAAACCCTCGGGGAGACTTATAATTACTATTACTATAATCCAACGGAGATGTAGGACTTCTGGTATCTCCAGACAAATCGCCTAAATCACGAACCAATATTTTCTTAGAATTGAAGCCGCTGAAGAGTCGAGGACTGTTGAAAAATGCTTTAGGTTTACTCGCAGCAGATTGATGATGAATTCTCACCCCGTCCTCCGAAGACATCAGATGAAATTTGCTTTGCTTTCTCTGATTGGACCTGGAACGCTTGCCCAGCATCCTACAGCCCAAACCCCCCTCAAATTCAAAAATCCTTCAAACCCCAAAAAACATTTTCACCCTCACACAACAAAAACCAGATCTTTAAACAAAAAAACAATCACAAACACAAGCCAAGACCGTACCCCTCACTGATAAACCCACACAGATATCAACAATGGCAGCCCGAAAATGTCCACTAATTTGGCTATCAGATCCTCGGAGCTGCCCTAAGTCTCCAACTACAGTGTTATGTAACCCGTGTAAGATCAAATAAGGAGATTGATTGGGGAAATGAATCGGTATTTGGTTCCAACGTCCTGGCTTCTAATTATAAGCATTCCTGCAACAAACTCTGCCCAAACACTATATTTATTCTCTACTGCTCTCGTTATCATCATTTTAGCTGACGTGTGCACCCCGTACAAAGCTATATCCGCAGAATCGTCTCTCACACACCTCCCATTTTGTGTCATTATTGAACCTTAACCAGCCCTTTAACCGCGGTCGGGTCTTCAACCCTGGGAAAACTGTCAGCTGCAGGCCACCATTCCGACACCTGTCGTTTGGATTCTAGTTACCATCTAATAATTAGCTCGTTCGTGAGGCCCGTGATCCCGACGCGTGTCGGTTTGGAAACCGATGTCTCAGGCTTGCAGACCGCATTTATCCTGGTAATTTTGTATTTTTGCCGCTTAGTGGGGAGTAAGCCGTGAAAAGGAAGGACATTATAATTTATAGGTTTACAGCTACAAGTCATTTTCGCGGGGCCCGCATACTTTATTTGTGGGTCCCCATCATTACACGTGTCGTAATCCGACCGTAATATTCTTTTGTCCTCAGTGCGCAGTGGGGGCAGTTGGGCCCGCCTTTCGAAAAGAATTATGGATAGCCGTTACAGAACCAGGGTTTACCATGGGCGCCCTAAGTATGTTTAATTATTTTTTATTATAATTTATCTTATCTTACTTGTTGATTAAACAGGGGCCCTAAGTATGTTTATTTGTTATTATTTATTTATTTTACTTGTTGATTTTAAACAATGAGTACAAGGAACTTAACTGTAGTGAACTTAACTTATTTTCAGGCGGAAGAATTTTCTCGAATTCGTGCCGGTGCTGTATTATAAATCAAACTCGAGCCGGGATCTTTCGGGAAAGATAGAGTGGTTTAGAATATAAAAATTATAGTTAATAATGAACACCATAGTGACTTTTTTTTTTATAATATTTTTACATTTTCCTTTTTAAATTTTTTTTATTGATTGAGTTTTGGACCTTTGAAGTAAAAGCGATGTTCATCATAAATGTCAATATCTATATGATGAAGAAGATAGATATTGATGCCTATTTTATTTAAATTTAGGTGTAAGTTTTTCACATTTCATGTTGAATAATAATAAGATTGTTTCTTGGATTTTATGTATAAGTTTTCTTTTTTATGATAGATTAATAAGTGTGATCAAAATGGTGATCATAATATTATATTTTATAATTTAATTTTTTTTGTTAAAATATAGTTTAACTTTAAAATTATTATTAATGCTCTTAAGATTTAGCTCAATTGGTGTGGTTACTTGCTCTAAATGTGTGGCGCTTTGTTCGTCCAAGTTTAAACCGCATTCACCATGTTGGTCAAGATTGGAGGCATCCTAAGGTTGGCCCAAGGTTTATAGGGCCTTGCCCTACGATCGATGTGTTCATGCAATTGATGTACATGGCACTAATGGGCAATTTTATTTTTTTTTGTGTGTGTATTATTTAAATAGATGCGAGAAAGAAAAATAAAATATACACTTATATAGAATAGTGAGCTTAATGAAACAAGTAAACAAGGTAGTCGACATGTGAGGAGGAATTAATTTTTAATCATGTTTGTCCTAAGTGGTCAAAAGTGGCTAAGACCTCTACCTTTATATGTGTTGACATTATAAGAGCATTCATTGTTTTCAAACACTTCTATGAATCTCATTTTCCAGTAATTATCTTATATTACAAGGACCTTGGTGGAATCTAGGCATATATGGTGTTGAGTCTTAATAGCATGCTTGACTAGGGACAATTTCTAAACTCGTTCAAGTCAAGTGTCTTCATAATTATCTTTATCCCAGGTACAAGAAAATAGATCAATTTCTTTAATATACTTGATAACATAAAAGCACTCAATTTTATCAATATCAAAGTTGAGAAGTGGTTATCCATGATCATCCAAGGGAACTTTAAGCATATTGACTTTCTAGTCAAAATGAAGTCTTCAAGCCTTTCGTTCTTTCAATTGTTGTTATCTTATTGGAGGTATTTTTTCGCATTTGAAATAAAGGTCATTACCAATATTTTAGAATAATTAGTTCTCTAGTGAGTATCATAACACTACTAGCCAAGATTGAAATCCCTAGATATGTTTTTGTTTCTATATGTGTTTATTTTACAAACCTTGGTTAAAATGGGAAAATCTTAAATAAATTAAACTGACTATAGGTGTTTTTTTTGTTGTAATAGGAGTAAGCAATTATTGTGAGTTTCCATGTTGATTATTCATTTTGCAAGAGTTTATAATTTGTTTTTGCATATTATATTAAGATTCAACCATCAAGGTATAATGTGGAGTTTAAGCAATAGAAATATACAATAGCCCTAATCAAGGATATTGCAAATGGTATCAATGTCTTCATCCTAAAAGCATGTGGATCAAGAGTTTAGATGATTTGTGGGAAATAATATGGTAGATGAAAGGAGGCATCATTTTACAAAGGAAGAAAAGGTTTGGGCCATGTTTGATGGAATGATCAATCTAGATGCAAGGTAGAGAGAAATAGTCCAAGCACTCAAAGAAAACATGGTGATGTTGGTGTAATTTGTACAAGGTAAAAAATGCTTCCAAAACTCTAGAATTGTTTATCTAAGGAAAGATATAATAGGGGTTAATCAAACTCTCTTCCAACCAAAGTTATTACAAAGAAGAGAAGATTAATTGAAATAAGAGGTGCAAAAGAGTTGGTTAATGACTTTTTAATCCTTCATACCAAATATAAAGCCCTAAAGTAATAAATTCAAGACGACATATCATCTACTATATTTAACAAATAAAATTTTGAAATGCTCCTCAAACTGAGAAGAACCTAGTTCAAAGTTAAACCAACAAGGAATTGCAACAACATAAATGGGTAAGGTTCATGTACTTATATTTAATGGGACACAAAAGTGACTAGCTCATGCTTAGATCTAGGAAATTAACACCCACATCTCTAAATCCAATGTATGAAGAAGAAGTGTCAAATTTTTCACTCCATATAGAAGGACTAGCCCATGAATGGTGGCACCATGGTTTAGTGATATGAGTGCATAATACTATGACTAATTTTGAATATTTTAGCCAAAGATTGATTGAAGAATTTGAAAGGTTTGATCTAGAAATTCACTTTCAAGAATTGGTATACCTTAAACATTGTGGATTAGTAGAAGACTACATAGGTAACTTTGAAAAGAATATTTATCAAAGTTTTTGATGTATTTGAGAAAAGGATCATGATTATATTCAAAGAAGAATTTGTAGATCTGCTTAAAAAGTTAGTTAAGGCATTGGAGCATTCCACTCTGCAAGAGACAATCAATAGGTCCTTCAATTTATACTTTTCCTTACCTTAGATTTTAAATCTTATGCTAATGCTCCACTTATAAACTAAAAGAAGTTCTACAAGGCAAAATCAACCATAGAAGATTCTTCCACCATTAAAAACAAATAAAGATAGCAAAATAAACTCGAGAAAAAGAAAACAATTTTCCAAGTTGCAAAGAACCCTAGGAGTTAAAATGCACAAAAACTTAGCAAATTCTAGGTGCACTACATTGAATTTGGGTTAGACGACATGGAAATAAAACAAATGTAAATTGAGAAGGTAAATGAAGAATTTGATGGAGGAGAAAAGCTAAGTGAAGGAACTCTTTCAACTCTATTGGGAACTCTAAGCAATAATTAATTAATAATTCATGAAATGCTAGCAAACCAAAGAATTGTCTTCTTAATCGATAGTGGAGCAACCCATAATTTTACAAACAAGGATTTTCTAGCAAGAAGGGGTTTATCAACTAAATATTTAAGGGATTCAATTTGAATATTGTTGATGGTTTTAGAATACCACATATATAAATAATTTAGCAACTAAAAATGACTCTTAGAGATTATTCGATATGTGAAGATTTTTATCTGGTCAAATTGGGAGACAACAACATGGTGCTTGGAGTACAATAGTTATAATCTTTTGGAGAATTCTCATAGAACTAGCAATCAATCAATGGAATTTAAATTTATAAGTGATGGAAAGGAAGAAGCTATTAAGGAAGTAGGAAATGGATCCCTCTAAGTAATTACTACTAAAATATTAGAAAGATATTTGAGGAGGGGACAAGTGACTTGGGTGGAAAACTACTTGATCACACAAACAAAACCATCCATGACAAGGATAATGCTCATCTTATTGGTTTGCATGATATTTTTTACAATCTTAGTAAGGTTTTTAAGACATTCCCTAAGGATCTCAAAATTCTAGGATATTCCCTAATTATTTCCACCTAACCTTAGGTTCGAACATATTATTGAGGTCAATATCTAGGTTCAAGGTCGATGATAACCACTATAAGAATGGTAGGATAACTACCCTATGAGCTAGAGCCACTTAAGAGTAGTCGAATCCACAACATCTTTCATGTTTCTTACTTTAAAAGGCATTAGGATAGTACATTGTATTGTTCAAGACTTATGATATTTTGATGATGAAGGAAGACTCATTCTAATACCCACAGCTATCATTGATACTTAAAAAGGGAAGTTCAGGAATATAACCACTAGTGATTGTTTCTTGAGGTGGAAGGATACATGCCAATTAAAGATGTCGCATGGGAAGGAATTGTCATCCTTAAGCATCTAAATTTGAATTACTTGAGGACAAAAAATATCAAGATCAAAACACTATCTTGTTTCCCTTTCCCCTAATATTCTAGATCAACCTATAAGCCCATTTTTATCCCACGAGCTTAAAGAAAGTAACAATCTATGGGAAATTGAAGTCTTTTAATTAAGTTCCTAGATTATGGAGGCCATGGGTGTTATGTAATACACCAATTATTTTGGACATAATATTATTTTCCAAGGATTGTGTGAGAATGTATTTGGAGAGAACATAGGAAATTCAGAAAATTACATTTTGTTCAAGACAAGGATCAAGAGAATGAGTTCCTTTTTATCCATTAGTTTTACTCAAATAGATTAGATATCCAATCCATTATCACTAGAGATTGGAGGATAGAAACCCCCTAGTTTTCATAGTTGGTAAATGGATAAAACCCCTTTAACTAGCCACAAGAAATTCCACATCTAGCAATTATAATTGAGCTTCACTAAAAAAAATTTTAGTGGCTCAAGTACAATACCTAAGGGTTTACAATTTTGAGATGGTTTTTGTAGCACCATTGGTTATGCATTCATTTATATTTCTTGATAATAAAATTATTGTTATCGTTCCCAACAACTTGGTAAAATTAATCGATTTTAAGTACATTATTTTGTGACAAGAGGAATAATCAATTATTGTGATTTGTTATGTCGTTGACTATTCACTTCACAAGAGTTTATAATTTATTTTTATATTTTTTATTAATTATAATGCTTTTTGTATTAGATTTTATAGGAATTAAGATTTGATCATCGATATTCTATGGAATTAAATCAATATAAATATACAATAACCTTAATCATGGATATTACAAAAGTCATGGAATGTGGACCTTCATCCTAAATACTACAATGTTATTCTTCTAGGTGGATAGTGTTATGATCAATTGGCTTGTAGGTATCTTAACTCTTAACTAAGTTATATAGTCATTAGTTTAGTCTTAGACATGTATTTAGGTTGACTTGGGTGACATCCAAAGAAACAATATGGTACATAAATAAGGTAAAGGTTATTTATTATCAATATTTTGAATATTAAGTTCTTATATTCAAGGTTAGGAGGTTGTCCCTTAGAAGTGACATATTATTATCAAGTATTTGTAGCGTGTTTATTATTATATTTTTCTATTTGAAAAATAAATCATGACAGGTAGTACTAAAGGTAGAACTAAAGCATGATCTTGGCACTATAAAGGCAATAGAAAAGATTTATTTTTTTTTGAAATTTTAGAAGTCATTTTAAGTGCCTAAATATTTGATTTTGGGTTTTTTTTTTTAAATTAAAGGGCTTTTTAAGGTCATATTGAAAATGTTAGAATGCATATTTTGATAAAACAGATCATAATTTAAGGAATTGTTGCAGAATTGAAGGATTTCAAAAGAAGCAAATGGATGAAAACTTTTATTTGTGGAAAAAATGGCTCTGCAACTAGGCGATTACTGACATCCTCAGCCCTCAGCTGGACTAACAAGCATTCAATGCACCCCCTTCATTTGCCCTCTACCCTTGCATATGGAAACTCATTCTCCTGGACTGGAGTTGACTTTGCAAGGAAAGTCATTCAAGCAAGCACTCAGAGAAGAATCTGTTATCCCACCGGATGCCAAGTTTGTGATCAATGGGGACCAACCTACCAAAGGAGGTGATGGAGCTGACACTGGAGGTGAGGGTTCTGAGCCTTCTAATGTTTGTATTATCAAACCGAATGAACAGATGTCCTTAGTTATTGAACAGGAAAAAGATTCTCTTAGAAGCTCTGTTGTTTTTCTTGTTGCCCAAGACCTAAATAAGCTTTTGTCAAGATCTTTTCTTAATGATTGGTTGCACAACATTTGGGGTAAGAAATTTGGTTATCATTTCTCCTTTTTGCGGATGATCCAAAAAGGGATTTTCCTTATCTTCCTCAAGAACCCTAGCTCCCAAAAGGACATTATTGCTAGACAATTCTGGCAAATTAGCTCTGCCAACTTTAGGGCCCTCCCCTGGTCACCCAATGCAGTGTATAATGAAGTCCTGGCTCTTTCGAGCCCGCGCTGGATAACCCTAGGTAGCATTCTACCTTTTTGGGGAATATGATTCCTCAGGCCATGGAACCCTTCGGCTCAGTGCTCTGGGTTGATAAAACTAATGTTCTACTTCCTCACACAGATGCTAGAATTCTAATTACTATCAACCCGGGAATCAATCTCCCCGAGGGAATTCATTTTGACCTTGGCAACTGATCCCATTTTTTCCCTATCTCCTTTGTAGGAGGACTTAACTCGTGTTTCCTCTATAGAAGGGAAGGCCACCAGAGACATGACTATCCCCTATTGTTGAAAAAGAACCCTAATCTGAGATCCAAAGGTGGTAAAAATCTTGAATATAAGAATAACAAAGGTAGGAACAATGAATCTACTGCTAAATCGAACCCCAGTAAGAACCTTGTAGTAGACATTCCCAAGACTTCTGAAGCCCTTGTGCAATCCCTAGATTCTCTTAAGAAAGCCTTTTATGTTGAATCTGGCCATAAGACCCCCACTGATACCCATTTCAAAGATGTGCTCGAACCACCTGTCGTAGAAAACCTGGACTTTGGCTTGAAACCGAAGGACTCAAGCTTGAAATCTCGTAAACCTAATGCCCAACAAATTGTTCTCAATAAAATCAAGAGTATTGCAGCCCTCAGGAGAAGAGATCTCGATTATTCAGATAAAGGCATCAGTGAGCTCTCACCCAAGCAGTTTGTAGAGAAGCCCTAGGAAAATTGCCCTTTTGGTGCTTTGGATGCCATCAGAGAGGCATATGATAAGGAAGAGAGACTAAACAATTTCTCCCTCACAGTAATTCCAGCCCCCCCAATCCTTGATTTAGCCTCCTGAAAGTCACCCCTCTCGCATAAGGAGAATATATCTGGTCTCAGTTACCATCCTACTCCCATCCCTTGTGTCTTGGTGGAAAGCTTGGAAGAAGGTGAGGTTGTAGGAATGGAACTTACCGTATTTGATTCAGGGCAAGAGGAGCCCTCAGACTTTACCTTCAAAGCCAAGAAGAAGATCAGGAAACCCCTTTCCAAGGAGGTTGATCTAGAGGTCAAGGCTGGTCTGGGAGTGTCCCAAGATGAAGGAGTGTCCCCCCCGGCCAAGAAGAAAAGAGGTAGACCTCCCAGCCATGCTTCTAGTATCAAACCCTCGAAGATCCAAAAGAGGTCCCTCCCAAATTGTTTTAAGAGCTTCCAAGCTCCTATAGAACAAGATTCCTAGTTTGGACATGGAGTTTAAGCTAGCAGCTTGGAATGTGAGGGGCCTTGAATCCCCTAACAGAAAGTATGTGGTTAAAAGATTCATTAGGATGCAGAAAGGATTTGATTTCTTTCTGTTGCAGGAGATTAAAGTAGTTGGATTCTCCCTAGAGGTTGTCTTAATGTGCATTTGGCCTAAAGCTAGGACTGTATTCACCCATCACCTGAGAGGTAAAGGGGGGAGTGCCATCCTCATCCACCCCAGATGGGCCAACAAAATCTTTGAATGGGGATGTTCCCCATGCAATAGAGTTGTTTGGGTGAGCTATAAGGATGGTAATTCAGAGTTTGGGATTTGTTCAGTGTATGCCCCAAATGACCACAATGATAGGATCCAACTTTGGGATTGGATGTGCCAGTTGAAGGATATACCATGGGTTGTTGCAGGGGATTTCAACATGGTTGAATCCCCTCAAGATAAGGGAGGAGGTTCTAGGATGGAATGGAAAGGCAATGAAAATTTCTTCTGGTCCAAGATGATCAGTAAGCTTAGACTATTTGACCCACTAGCAGGTCAAGAGAAAGAACATAAGAGTATCTGGCATACCTGGTCCAACTACTAGAAGGGCAATAGGAGAATCTACTTCAGGCTGGATAGGATATATGCAAATAAGGATTTTTTCAGCTTCAGGAAAGAGGCAGGTGGTGAAAGCATTAAGGTGGTACCATATTCCCTCTCAGATCATCACCCTATAGTCACTTCATTGTTTCAACTAGGGAGTTGCCCATCCCCTAGGAAGGGTAAACAATCTTTTGCCCTTAACACTTCATTGCTGAAAAAGGAAGATATAAGAGATTCCATTCTCCTGATCAAGTAGTTCAACTTTGGTGTGGCTAAGAAGTAGAGCATCATAGATTGTTGGAACTAGTGTACCAATAGTTGGAAAACAATGTTCCAAGTGGTTGGAAGGCAATGGGCTAAGGATTCTAGAAGAGCTAAAATAGAGTTGTAGAGGAAACTTTGCCAAGTGGAGTTGAGGATTCAAGCAAACCCTGCAGATGAAGAGGCAACCAATTGCCTAGCTTGGACTAGAGACTTGCTCAGGAAGCTACAACAATATAAAATCAATGGAGCTAAGGTTAGGTCTAGAGCCAATTGGATCAAGGAAGGGGACAGAGGCTCCAAGTTCTTTTTCCATCTGCTAAAAGCTAAGGAGGCTAAGAACAATATTAGTTGCATCTGTCAAGAAGGGGCTAACCTCTCTTCTCAAGAAGACATCCTCCAAGCTTTTGTAGGATACTACTCCAACCTTTTCATCTCAGAGGATTCAAGAGCGGAGATGAGAGATATGAGGAATAGGATCAAAAGCATTATTCCTCCCTCTCTGAAGCCAAAAGATGCAGTTACCCTAAGTAGACCCCTATCTGTTGAAGATATAGTTGATGCCATTAGACATATGAGTAATGACAAAGCTCTGGGTCCTGACGGACTTCCTATTGAGTTCTACAAAAGCAACATAGACTGGATCGCCCAGGGCCTTTTGATGGTCTACAATGAGGCTATCTTGACTGGCTCCCTAAGAACAGAAATAAACATTAGATGCATTAAGCTTATCCCGAAGGAGGGAGACAAAAATTTGATTAAGAACTGGAGGCCCATAACCCTGTTGAACGTGTCATACAAAATTTTGGCCAAAGTCCTGGCTAGAAGGCTGGTTGACATCCTACCCAAAGTTATTAGCCCCACCCAAATTGGTTTTGTAAAAGGTAGATATATCTTGGAGAGCCTCATCACTTGCTGGGAGACTATGGAATGGGCAAGGTGCTCTAGAAAATAGATCAACATGTTGTTAATTGACTATGAGAAGGCATATGACAAGATAGAATGGCAGTTTATTGCTACTATGTTGGAAGCTCTGGGATTCCCTGAAGAGTTCATTAGAATGGTTTGGACATTATTGATTGGGGCTACTACGGTAGTTGAAGTGAATGGTGAGAAGTCTGAACCCTTCCTCCTAACTAGATCCATAAGGCAATGCTGCCCTCTAGCCCCAACCCTTTTTGTTCTTGCAGCAGATTCCATGTATCATATTCTAAGGGATAACTCCATTTCTCCAAAAGTTAGAGGGGTCATTTTACCTAATAATGAGGAACTCATAAACATCCAGTTTGCCGATGACACCTCCCTCATGGTGGAAATGTGTGAAGACAATTTCAAGTGCCTCATGAACAAGTTGGATATATTTTGTCTAGCCTCAGGCAGCAAAGTGTCCATAGCTAAGTCAACCCTGATGGGATGGGAGGAAGTGTCTCCGGGGTGGTGTAACCAATTTGGGTTTTCCTGGGGAGGCTCTCTCCATTAGATTAGATACCTGGGAATTCCATTCTTTGTCAAACCGGATTTGAAAAACATGTGGGATTGGGTGAAGAGAAAGATTGAAGTGAAGTTGAAGAAGTGGAATAGTAGATATCTATCGTTGGCAGGAAGGGTTCAGGTGTGCCAAAAGATCCTAGCTGCATACCCCATATATTACTCTTCGACCTAGTTGTTTAACCATGGTCAGATTGACTTCATACAAAAAGCAATTTGGAACTATCTTTGGTTAGATGGTAAAGGAAATAAGAAGGCTCATGCTGTGAGGTGGGACTGGTGCACTAGTTCCACCGAGCAAGGGGGGGCCTAGGGCTAAAAGATTTAAGGTGGCAAGGTAATGCTCTTGCTGTGAAGTGGGTTGCTAAAGTAGTTCATGGCAGTGAGCCCTGGAAGATTCTAGTGAGGCATAACATAAGCAAAGACTTTCCTACCCGAGCTAGACAATGGAAGAATCTTCCACTTATTGACCTCATGATAGGGAGTTTCAGGGTCACGGTTTCAGGATCTGAGGTGTTCCAATCTATCTGGGAAGGATGGGAGGAGACTAAACCCTTCTTAGCAGACACTAACCTCCTTGACCAATCTCTAAATATCTGTGGGGAAAGATCCATCTGGTGGAACCCCATTAAGGGAGGTAAGTCTCTTGCTTAACTACAGGGATGCTTAGCAAAATGCTCTGGGCATTAGCTACTTCTCGGACATCATTGAGAATGAGATTCTAATCCCTTGGGATATTCTTGCCTCTAGGTATGACCTGCCCTCATCCCATTGGAGGACCTATACTGCTATTAGAGATGCATGCTCCTCCCTTAACCTCCCCAGAGACACTTCGGTGGATTCAGATAGGATGGGCTTAGTTAAGTCGAAGGATGGAATCCCTTTGATTCAAACCAAAGTTAAGCCTATCTACAAAATGCTTGCTAACACTGAGAACATATTTGATCATCTTAACACCAAATGGCAGTTAAACTTGGACACCAACTCTTGGAGCAAACTTCTAACCAAGCTATGGCACACCCCTGTGAAACCCAAAGTCCTCTACTTTGTGTGGCATTTCCTTCTGGATAGGCTGCCCATTAAGTCTTCCTTCGGATTGCCCCTCCCCTGTTCCTTATGCAATGCTCCGGAGACCATCTCTCACGTCTTCTTTGACTGTTGCTTTGCTTATGACCTTTGGAACCTTTTTGGATTGAGGCTGAACCACAACTTTCATATATTCAACATTATTTCCAGATCCTTTTTGGGGCTTAACAATGCTTTCAATCATTTTTGGGCTTCACTTTCTTTTCATGTTCTTTGGAATATCTGGAAATTGAGGAATGATAGTATATTCAATAGTAGGAATAGATCCCTCACCGAGTCTCTACATAGGCTCATCACCCTTAATGTTTCTTTGCAAGTCACCATGGTTATGTAGATGAAAGAGCATAAAGCTCTAAAAGTGGTGAGAGGCATTAGAGAAGTCTTGGACAAGGACCGGGTCTCATACAATATGACTACCAGATTGGACACCGAGTTTGATTTTGACATAACCATTGGACATATGCTCCAGCAGATACAAAGCCAAAGAAAAATAGCAGGCTCGCAGATTGATGCAGGAGGTGCAGGAGAGGAAGCAGTATAGATCCAACTGGTAGAAAGAGAAAGCAACTAGGACAATGACCCTACAGTAGAGTAGGAGATAGTTTCTGTGGCAGAACAGGGGAGCTCCAACAGTGGCTCGACAGGGTCTTACCCAAATCCTCAACCTCTAATCAACCAGCCTTCCAAGGATGGTTCCTTGTAGTCCCACCTATTGTAGTGCTTCCTTCACTTCCGTGGGAGGCATACTTCTCCAACCCCTACAACCTCATCTTTCATGGAGACTTGTGCCTCAAATGGGTTGATCACCAGAGGCCATGGACGACCTGGTTCCCCAGATAGTTCTCCTCATTGGTGTTATGTTTTGTTGATACTCTAAAAAAGTTCCTTTTTGTATGAAAGGTGTTTAATATTGAGCATATTCCCTACGTATATATGGGACACTGTATTTTTGTAAAGTTATGTTGATGTAATCTCTCGAACATGATGTAATCTTCCTTTCAAGTTAATATAAATTATGGTTAATAGAAAAAAAATTGTTGCAGAATTAGGGTTTTCACAAAATTTGCTCTCATGATAACTAAATTAGAAAAAAAATTAAACCATAAATTTAGGATGGTTGAACAATTACTGTGGGGAAGAAACTAATGCACCAACCTCAAAGGTCGACTGGGACCTTAAGGGATACATGATTCCCTTCAAACCACTTCAACAAGCTGGCTAGGAGTGCCAGATAGATCAAACCCAAGTTGTAGGCAATTGGTTGGTTTGATGTGAGTGTTTAACTAAATATGATTATCAAAGTGTAAAGTAAATTGATTAAAAGATGAAATGCATAAGTGTTACATGTGTTTGAATTGACTAAGTGTAAATCAAATGATCAAATAGAGTGATTGAAGTATTTCAATTATGGGAACAAAAAAGACTAGAAACAACAAATAAACTATCAACTCCATGAGCTCACTGTCGTGGATAGATGCGCGACCCAAAGGATGACAACACCACTATTGGACACTAGTACAACACGTTGGCATCTCACATTGATTGAGTATAGAAAATACATAAAAAAATGGGAAGAAATAAAACCCAATCTAACCTATGCAAGTATGAATAAAGTAAATGAGCATAATGCGAATAAGCAAGATAAAATCTACTCTAGATATATCAAGTGAATCAAATGACAGATTATGAATATGAAACTAAGACAAGAGATTTTCTTATTTATGTATATTATGAAATAGAAAAGAACACAAAAAAGAGATAAAACCTGGTTCAAAGTTTGATAATGTGAACCAATAGAGTCTTTCGAGTCCAAAAAGCCTACACACATGCAAGAAGGGAAAATTGTTGGGTCGTTTAGGATGTTTGCCTCAATTAATCCCATATTTTGGTATTTCCAACTCCACGGACATCCAATAGACACAATCGTTTGGTGATAGATAATCGATAAATGAAAGATAATAACAACAATATCAAATAAATGAGATGAAGATAGTAGATATGTTTGAAAGACACACAGAAATGGAGAGAAGAACTCCTCTAATTCAAAGAGATGTGCTCGTATGTGTGTTGTGAAATCGAATGTGAGAGCTTGACTTTGATAATGGTGGAAGAACCTACAATATAATGATATGGAGATGCAATAATGGTTGTGTAGAGAATTCAGGAGGCTGAAAGTGCAAGTATGAGAGCTAGAAAAATAACCAAAAGAGTTATACAGATTGAATGTAGAAGCCAAGAGCGTTCGAATGAATGATCAAGAGAGCCAAAATGCATGAAAAATGAGGGCATTTGAATACCCTAGATGGATTTTGTGCAGGAATCCTATCATCATGGGTGTTACAATTGCAAGGTGGCAGGTTTATAATGCTCAAACAACTCTTTGCACATTTGCAAATTCACAGATTAGAGCCCACTGCACGAACGTCTTCACAATGCGCATGTGTCCGAAAACTATGAGGATTCCATAACATGGATTCAAGCTGGATGGTGAACTGGCAAGATGACAATGATAATAAAAGGTGGCGAGGTTTGTATCTTAGGCTAAAGTGGACAAGATGCGAAAATGGAATCAAAGGGGTAAATGGACACCTCCAAAGTTGGGATGGTTGAAAATCAACTTTGATGGAGCATATAAGGACAATCTCAAGGTTAGTGGAGTTGGTTGTATGATTAGTGACCGCAAAGGACAATTTCTAAAGAAAATATTTGAGAGGTTAGGTGTGGGCACAATTAATAAGGCAAAGTTTCAAGTTGTTCTCCTCATGATGATAAGCAATATTGAATTGAATGGGAGATAGATTCATTTAGAAGGAGATTTGTTAAAAAAGGTTAATGACATATGACAAAATTGAGCCCCTAATTACAAAATTAAAAAACGGCCACCCCTTATTCAGAAACTCATCAACAAACTTGATTCAACTTCAAAATGTCACACATCTATCAAGAACATAATAAGGTGTCTAAGGAATTAGTAAATTTGACATCATATTTACTTGAGGGAGGATAGTCATTCAAACAAACATGAGGAAGGAGATCATCCAGATTAAAAATATTAGTGAAGGATGGTATATTATAATTTATCCTTAATCTCAAAGCTACTAAAGTATGGACATTCATGGCATAATAAAAAAGGACTTGACACTTTCAAGATACAAGTGTAAGAATTATTTTTGATGTCTAGGTGGAAGGTTTTTTTAACGATCCCAATAGCTAATACTTAAGTTATTGGAAATATATTGGTTGATATTATCATGCCAATGCATACAAATGAAATTTTTGGGGGAAATATCAAATAAGGGGAGTTCAAGAATAATTTTTGAGATAGACCATGGTCTCATAATTCATGTAGTTAAGGGTGTACTTGGAGAGGATTTCATGAGAAGAAACCATAGATATAGGATAAATACTGGCATCTCCTTAATTTTTCTTGCTTCATTGCTTGATATGGGAGAGACAAAGATGATGACGATAATCTTATGTAAAAAGTTAATCTCCAGTAAGTTTTGGGGGGGAGATGAGGGATACATTAGATAATATGATGGTCTCCCTTTACTAAGGGACATTCATGTCATCTATGTGAGGGGTTGTGAGGTAGAAAAATAGCCTCTATTTTTCTCTCCCCCCCTTCTCAATTGCAAAGGAATTGAATAGCCATGGTGGAAGTGTTTTCTTTCTAAAATTATGCTTGAGTTGGTGTCATTAGTCGGTTTAGGGTGGCTACAAAATTATATCAAGAAGGATAATCTGGTGTATTTTGGGAGAGGATATTTACCTGCAGTGGTCATGGATTCAGAGAACGAGAATGAGATCTAGGTGAAAACTATGGAAAGGAGGATGCATATGTGGATAACAAGGACTACAACCTCTGTAGCCCAGATGTAGAGGGATGACCATGACTATAGGCACTAATTCTAAGGAATAAGAGTTTTTAATGATTGGTTGGTTTAGTATAATATGTTAAATAACTAATATTGTCAGCTATTACGGGGTACAATAACATGTTGTTTGAATGTATAACCATTTGAGGTCTCCTTTTTAGCTTATTAATAGATATGATAAAAAGACGCGACTTCTTAATTTTGTTATACCTAGATTTTGTCAATTGGTGTGGGCATGACAAATACTTGAGCATGTACACTTGTAAATCCTTTATTATTTCAATATAATGGTTGTAGCCCCCTTCACTACTATTTACTAATGAAAACATAGACACCTTAATTTATAAAGTTAAAATATTTATCTTTCAAAAAATATTATAGAAGAATTAATATGCTTTTGAAAATAAATATATAATTTTTTGTACCAATATTTTAAATCATACTTTAATTTATTTTTCATCTTAATAATAAATGAACCATTATATATGATATAAATAATTAATTAAAAATTACATTATTATTTATAAAATCACACTAAAATATTTTTATGAACTATTGATAAATCATCTAAAATAATATATGAGAAAATGTAGTTAACAATGCATATATATAGTAAAAAATAAAAATATGTAAGATTATGTAGAATATTAGGAAGACAACCCAATTTCTAATGTATAAGTTGAAGAAAATTATTTATTTTATTATTAGAGTAGATCTTACGATTATACTTTTCTACATATGATTCAAAAAATATTATCTATTACTTATGTTGAAAATTATTTTAATAATTGTTATATCTTATGGTTAATATATATTTCATAGATTTCTTAAATAATTTTTGACTTACTAGTAAACTTGAATCCAATTTAGAAATAGTTTGTTAAAGATCAATTTTGTTAAGTGAAAGACTAATTAATGCCAACAATTAGGCTATATTCAAATTCCTTACTACTTTTGATAAAACATCTCTCTCTACTTATGACAACTTAGTTGAAGAAAATTTCTAAGATAAATGTGTGCCTATTCAACACATTGTAATGCACTTCAAATGTAGATTGCACGTCTTCAAGTTGTCTCCATCAATAAAAGATATAAAATTAATTTTTTATATAAATCCAGTTTCTCATGATTATATTTTTTAAGTAATTGATGTTTACTCTGTGAATATTAGTTTAATGGAATAATTTTTAATACTAGCAATAATTCAATATTCAATTATTTAAGATGTTAGGATTATAGTTCATCCTAAACTCAATTAATAAGGGTGATAATGTGTTCTTTTGTTTTGTCATCCACTAATGTTCAAATCCCTTAGATGTGAAATATCAGGGATGATACAAGGAATGCAACCTATACAACTTTGGTGAAATAGACATCTTGTAATCCTTGACTTTCTATTGAAATATATTAACTTAGATTTGTACTTGTAATACAAATAAATTTTGAAAATAATCTAAATTTCATATAAAACCCTTAAAAAATCTCATATAAAAAATTTAATTTAAAAAATTCCCTTACACAATTTCTTATAATATAGACATTAATGGTTTGGAGGCCAATCCAACATATGAAACCAAATCACAGGTGTAATGTAGACAATCACCATCAAGGCCAACACCTTTGTAACACAAACATTGTGAAACATTTAGAAAAAAATGTGAATAACAGTAAATTTGATGAATGCCACTTGTAAAGTAGAATAACAAGACAAGGAGTGGTTAAGATTATTCAAATATCTTGCATGCTTTTACTATAATATTTGTTGTCAATAGACATACTAAACTCTCGACCTTATATAAGAAACACCTTCAACATAAATATAAGAAATAAGTTGACGATGATAAAATAAGTACCTTGATTCTTAACTAAAAATATATTAGCGTAGACTCATATTCTAATATCATCAAATGTGGAAACCAATCCCAATTTAACATTAAACCTTTAACAATTAAACTAAACATTTTTTTTAAATACTGGAAAACTAAATAAATATAAACTAATCACATAACTCTTTAAAATATAGACATTATTGAGAACACTCAATCCTATTTTTTTAAGTTAAAAAGAAACTCCCACATTAAAAAAGTAAATAAAAAGAGCTCAAATCATTTCTACACGAACATTATTGACAACACTCAATCCTCCTTTCAATCTGAAGAATATTTTATAAAAATCAAGAATGATTACCAACCATTCAACCAATCATAAAATTGAACAAATCAAACAATATTCACCAATTCCACGTCCCAAAAAATCCCCATATTTGATGGCATTATATTAACAAATACTCACATCTCTTTTCATCTTATATAATAAAAATAAGAATCAGCATAACCAAAATAAAAACATGACAATGATTTTCTTAATGCAATAAAAATTAAAACTAAAAATGACTCATCCAAAAAAATGAATAAAGAATGATTCAACCATCCTTGTATTTCCATGGGCCAACAGATTTAAAAAATCATCATACCTAATTATTATATTAACAGATACTCACATTTCTTTTTATCTTATTTAATAAAAGTAAGAATCAAACAAAAACACAAATAACTCATTCAATAAAAATGAATAAAGAATGATTCAACCATCCTTGTATTTCCATGGGCCAACAGATTTAAAAAAATCATCATACCTAATTATTACATTAACAAATACTCACATTTATTTTTGTCTTATTTAATAAAAATAAGAATGAGCATAACTAAAATAAATTAAAAAATGCAAATGATTTTCTTAATGCAATAAAAATAAAAACACAAATGACTCATTCAATAAAAATGAATAAAGAATGATTCAACCATCCTTGTATTTCCATGGGCCAATAAATTTAAAAAAATCATCATACCTAAGTATTATATTAACAAATACTCTCATTTTTTAAATCTTATTTAACAAAAATAAGAATTAGCATAATCAAAATAAATAAATAAATGTGAATGATTTTCTTAATGCAATAAAAACAAAAACATAAATAACTCATTCAATTAAAATGAATAAAGAATGATTCAACCATCCTTGTATTTCCATGGGCTAACAGATTTAAAATATTCATCATATTTAATTATTAAAATATATTAAATAGTAGTAATAACTAACATACGTGGCTAAGCTCCTTACAAAATCTACCATTGATCAAATTTCAAAAATCAGAAAATATAACAGATTTTTCCAAAATTTTCAACATATGTTCTTCATGATCTGCATAATATTTTCGCCACTCTGAAAAAAAAAGTTTGACATTTTTTGTATTTAGTGCATTTTATAAGGAGCTTAACTCTCTAACTAACCATAGCTAGTGAAACAAAGGGTTGTCCTATTTAAAAAATCAGACCCAATTGAAGGGGTCACAATGGCGGGGTCCACAACTTGTGTGGGCGATTCACAACCTTAGGAGTCTCCATCATTGATAGAGAGTTGGCAGCTTAGTCTTTCACAGCTCAAATTTTTGTCCACTTCCCATGCTTTTCTTAAAGCTCTCACGTCAAAATCGTCATAAAAACCACCAATTATTAGAGTCCATCCAATTCTTCGAGGGAGATTGAAAGTGGACCCCTATTGCTTCCTTCAATTTTGTGTGGGGGCCCAAACTTTCATTATCGACAATTATTATAAATAGTGAGCTTTTATGCTTTTTATTGGTTAGGCCATTACAATAATTGAACCTTGTGGCTCGGATGTCAAGATCTAATCCAGAGGGTAATACTTGCGTCCAAGCTACCAAGTTCATGTTCTTGTTGCCTTGTGGGAGATTAATATGGAACTCTCTTGATATTTTATTTATTTATTTGTTTAGGTTTTGATTTCTTCTTTTGTTGAATTAGAATATATATGAGTTCATTATGTGTAGGATAAGTTACATTAGGTGGAAGGTTTAGGAGAGGATAAGATGATAGAGTTTAGAATTATATATTTTTTAATTAAAGACTTTTATGACAGTGTTTGATATTTTGTGATTTATTGGAGTGGAAGAAAAATGATAACTTGTTTTTTTACTTCATTGTTTAACATTTGTTTCTCATTCTGCACGGTTAAATATTTTGTCTTTATCCTAAATTTGGCTTATTATATGTATAAGTTGAAGAGTTGTATTCACACGAATCTAAGCTTTCAACAAATAGAAAAATTAGATGCATGTAGAACTCTCTTGATATTTTATTCATATATAGATATCATTATTTGTTCTTGGCTTTAATTTCTTTTATTGGGTTAGAATAATGTTTCACAATATATATAGGATAGGTTGTATTAGGCGAAAGGTTAAAAGAGGATAATGAGATAGAGATTGGAATTATATATTTTGAGTTAAAGACTTTTATGGCACTATTTGTTATTTTGTAATGTATTGGAGAAAAGAAAAAATAATGACCCGTTCTTTTATTTTCTTGTTTAACATCTGCTTCTCATGTCGTGCTTAAATATTTTGTCTTTATGCTCATTTTACCTTATTGTAGGTGTAAGTTTAAGACCTAGTCTATTATCCTCTTGGTTAGATATTTTGTCTTTGTCCTATTCCTCTCTTATCATCTTGATGATGGATCATAGAATGTGATTCAAAACATTGATGAAAAAAAATCTCACACAATCTACCCTGGAAATTTCATTGTGCAATGACCTAGTCTATTGTTGATTAAATGCCATTAACATTGAAAATATTGAGGTCTCCTTTTGAAACAAGAATGTAGATGAGATAGTTAAAAAGACGATAAAGAGATATGGATTTAAATTATGTATTTTTGAGTTAGGGGCTATTGTGGCATTATTTGTTATTTTGTAACTTATTGGTGGAGAAAAGGAAAAATTATAACATGTTCTTTTACTTCTTGTTTAACATTTTCTTTTCATCCCATGGTTAAATATTTTGTCTTTATGTTCAACTTGCCTTCTTGTACGTGTAAGTTAAAGACTCGGTCTATTGTAGATTAAATGTCATCCACATTGAAAAGTTTGGAGCCCCCTCATAAAATAAAAAATAGAAATTACAACTTTGTTGTGTTCCCCCAAAATTCTCTTAAAATAGTCATTATTACTAAAGTGTCTTTTCTCCACTTGAAGTAGAGGATAAAAAATCATACATCTCTTTCTACATTCTTGTTTGACTTAGTTTTTGTCCTTTATACAAATGCATTGTTCTTATGGTCAATTTATCTTTTTTTGGGGCAACCTAACCATACTCTTAAATCTAGTCTCTATTATGTTTAGCCTATCATCGCTTAGCACCCCCAAAATTCTTTTCAAATAGTTATTGCTATTAAAGTGTCTTTTTCCCACTTGAAGTACTTTCATCTAGAGAATAATAATCCATAACTTGTCCTACTTTCTTGATTGATGGTCAATTTTATGTCCTATACAAATGTATTTTCCTTATGTTTAATGCATCTTGTATTGTTAGCAAGCAAATTGTACTACTAAACTTCCTCTAGTATGTCTTTGTTTTAATTAGGCAAATTGTCAATTATTTCAAATTTTAGATCTTAATTTTTGACATCATAACTTGCTCTTTTACTTTCTTGTTTAACACTTTCTTCTCATTTCATGGTTAAATATTTTATCATTACGTTCAATTTACCTTGTTGTATAAGTTAAAGACTTCATCTATTATTACTTAAATGTGACCCATATTGAAAAGTTTGGGACCCCCTTTAAAAAAAATAGAATTGACACCTTTGTTGTATTCCCCCAAAATTCTCTTGAAATAGTTGTTGTGATTGAAATGTCTTTTCCGAAGTAGAGGAGAAAAAATCATATATTTCCTTCCACTTTCTTGTTTGACGCTTATTTCATCCTATGTTCAAATGCATTGTCCTTGTGCTCAATTTATCCTTTTTGGGTGACGAGACCATGCTCCTAAATCTAATCTCTATTTAGTTTAGCTTATCATTTCTTTCTACTACCCAAATTTAAAGTTTCAAACCCCCCCATTAAAACAAAAAAATAGAAGTGACATGCCCTTTTGTATTCTCCCACATGTACTTTTTCAAATAGTCATGACTATTAAAATGTCATTTTACCACTTGAAGTAATTTCATCTAGTATAAAATAATCCATAACTTGTCCTTCTAATTTCTTGATTGATGCTCTTTTTTGGTCCATAACAAATATATTATCCTTATGCTAAATGGATCTTGTGTTGTTAGTATGAAAATTGTACTCCTAAACTTCCTCTATTATTTGCAAGCTAAGAATTTAATTTATTTTGGGCCTACATTTAAAGAAAAATAATAGTATCAATACTATCAAACATGAGAGTAATGCTAAAATTAACAAACCCAACTATACAATGAAATATCAACATAAAGCTTGTAACATAATTTAGAGTACACACATATAGAAACACCAAATTTAAGAAAACCTTTCAAGAAAACCCTACAAGAAACACACGATACTCTAGCATATTATCTCAAAAACACAATAAAATTTTCTAAAGAATTTAACTTACAAGTGTTGGAATTCTTTAATGGTTCAATAACTAGGTTTATAAACCATAACTTAGGGATTAAACATCCATACTAAGCAGTCATCTCTTTCATCACGAAGACTATTTCCATGTCAACCCAGGGACGTGAAACTTGAAATGGGTCAACACCGTATGTGCACTAAGAAGCAACTAAAGTGATACTAACTCTAAGTTGGAAAGGAAACAATGATTTGAAGTAAAATACTAGAAATAAAATCACACAAAGACTAAATATGCATCGACAACTAAGCTTAACTTGAAAAAGTTAACAAGAACATACTCTTTAGCAAGCATATAAGGAAATATTTTGTTCTACCTTGGCTGCATGCACAATCATAAAATAAAATTCGGGTGGTTGTAGGAACAATCAATTGCTAGGATTGAATCTAAATAATGAACAAAAATTACCTATCTAATAAAATAGATGGAGTCATCACCAAGTGGGCCCCGTTGAGTGATTCATCCAGAATTAACTCATATGTAGTGGATTAGAAAAATATTTTATTTATCATAAACACATTTATAATATAGTAGCAAATTAGATTGTATTCTAAAAAATGGTAAATTGAAACAAAATTTCATCAATATAGGTGTCCAACCTCTCAAAGGAATGAATGCACATTATTTATAAAGAGAAATCTAACTACTCCTAACTACTTAGTTGATTCACTCCCATCAAGTTAGGAGGGCACAAATTTATTGAAAGCACATAAAAAGGGAAGGAATTTGCCCTTAGGAAGGACTCAGTCAACTCAACCGGGCTACTTCCTAGAATTTTTAAAGAAAAATAGACCTTCCTAGATTTATTCCACAAGGATACATGAGCATTAAAGAGAAGATTATCACTCTCGACAAAGCTGGAAATCTTCCCTCCCTTGACTTCTTCAACACATTGCTCCTCTTGACTTCATCAATGTCCAAGGGGCTGGTTGGAGTTCCTTTCACCTATTAGGCTTGCTTAATAACTTCTCAAAATAACATTCATCCCATTATATGCAACACACACACACACACATCACAAAATATTTCTATTAATGTAAAGTTCCAAAGATAAAATCACATCCCATGTTTGAAAAAGTTAAAGGAAACATCCTAAAAAGTATAAGAAGATATGCCCTAAACCCTTGACAAGAGTAACATAAGTAACAAAAAATTGCTATGAATAAAGACCAATAAATTGAGCTCAATATTCCCCTCAACCTAAGGTTTTGATGGTCCTTTTGCCCTGAGGTATGACTCTTCTTCATGTCCTAAACTCTAAAATCACTGATTGGTGTCTACCATGAAGTTTTCACAAGTGTGTTCCAATAGAATCCTTGATTCTTTTCTAATCTATCTCATCTTGACTTCTCAACTTCCTCATTATAAGGATGATAGTTCTTGAAATTTAGAATTGGTTATAGGAGAATAGGTGGCTGGAAAATTAGCGGAAGACATCTCTCCTGCATAGTCCTACCCAAGTGCATGTATTTGGTTTCCCTTCTCACAACTACATAATAATTATGTAATGATTGAGGCTCACCTTGTTTCAACTCCCCAGTTAACCCATTCCACCTCTATGAAAAATATCCAAACACTATCCTACCAAAGGTGTTGGCCATATGATCATACTCTTGATAGGCTTCTTCTTTGAAGGTCATAACCTTGTCCTTGTATTCAGGGTCATAGATAATTTGATTCCAGGTATAAAAAATATTATTTGGATTTTTTTGACTCAACCCTTATTGGAAAGGGAGTAGTGATTTCAAGTTCTCTATATGCTCTAAAATTACAACCCCATTTGTTCTCATTTTGAATATAAGATTGTGTGCAAGGAAATAGTGTGTCTAAATAGGAATGCAATAAAACTTAAAGCACTCAACTACACTAAATTAAAAAAAGCATATGCTATAAGATAAAAAGAGAGAAAAATAACAAAACAAGAGTGTGAAAACCTCAATACAAGCCCCAATGAGATCTCCCTTGGTGTGTAGATGTGTCTATGATTTGGAATGTGTGCTCCAATTGTGCTCAAGCTTCAATGGTGTGAAATAAATTTGACATTATACTTGGATATGTTGCTATTGTTGCCTATTTTCGCATCCAACTCAAATTGGAAGAGCTGGGTAGCTAATCAACTAAGGTGAAAGGTACATTTGGTTCATTTTAAACTTTAAGTTTCAGTTAAGTGTTTTAAACTAAAAAGAAGAAATGCAGAAAAAGAAAAAATATTTCATTTCATTTATGAGAGAAATCACTACATTCACATGCAAAAAATGTTTACATAAAGAACATTATAAGTACATTTTGCAATACAAGTTTTTCCATTTCATTTACAAAAAAGGAAATAGTTTTATAACCCACACAAGCCATGGGACAACTCTTAAAATAATGCAAATTAAGGAAGTACAACTGGAAGGAAGTCAAGGTCTAAAGAAAGGGTACCTCAGGTAATGATGGACTATGTTGCATCTAGATCAGCTGGCTTCCAAGAGTTGTCTCATGTCTTCAAGGTACCTACACAATGGTAAAGATGATGTTAGTCTAAGATTGAGTAATGAAGGTTCTTGACCCTATTTATAGAAAGTGACTAGCCATATAAGCACACTTAGTGATATGCAATGTGAAAGATCATAAAATAAAAAGGGGAGCACAAAGATGAGATAGATGTTTTAAACTAATAAAATTTGTGTCCTATGCAACTATAGGAACTATCTATGCTATATGCTATTAAAGGGACATACAAATGAGTGTGAAACCTTTAAGTGTGTCATTATCAAATGAAATGAGATCATACTTAATTAAGATAAAGACTATTCAAGGGACATACCATTCTGGTGTGAAACCTTGTGGTTTGATACATAAAGTGTAATTAATGGATATGGGGTACATAGAGGATGTATCGGGTTGCACTTTTCAGATTTAATAAGTAATGGTATGAAGTAAGGTTGAAAAGTAATAGTGATCAACATTACAAAGCAATTTGTGTGCAACATGGCAGAAGTGTATGTTCTCAGAAATCACCAATATAATTACAGTACTACAAAGAAGTCACACATTTTGCAAAATATGCATGTTCTTAATAGAAGGTATACAACCATGAAGAAATTCACTGTCATAGATGGAGGTTAAAAGTATGTCCAAACAGTGCAATATGTTGCATGAAAGAACAGTAGCAATGTGGTATAAATAATCCATAGAATCAACTAATACCAATGAAGGAAATAGGTTATGATAGTAACATTAATGCTATTACAACACAATAGAAATAGAAAAGCAACAA
Source organism: Chamaecyparis obtusa (assembly GCA_027943335.1). Lineage (NCBI taxonomy): Eukaryota > Viridiplantae > Streptophyta > Pinopsida > Cupressales > Cupressaceae > Chamaecyparis > Chamaecyparis obtusa. The sequence continues at coordinate 1,163,520 of BSBK01000524.1, read as the reverse complement.
TATTACTATCATTAGCTTCAATGCAGAATGACAAAGATATTAGCAGCCAAATGACACAAAAGGTGCATAAGGTATGGTACAATGTAAAGTCTATATGCAAATAATACAAGGGAAAATGACTCGAATGACTAGTAACAATGGTACTGCATAATAGAGTATACAATCATGTTTTAAAGGTCAACATATACACTACCATTATAATGATAAATACTATTACAATATAAAAGATTAAGTTTCAATGCTGTTGGAATTAAAAGGAAGGAGGATGACTATTTTTCAATCAAGTTCTTATTACTGTCATGAAGTGAACATAATCAAAGAAACCCTACTTCAAGGAATCATCGAAATAGATTCATGAAATCAAAGACAAATAAAATCACTATTATAAGATTAACAACAATGACACTAAGTTAGAGTTGTACTTCAATGTGAGGTTTGTTCAATGACAAAGAAGAAAACAATTGATCTCATCACTTCAATAAAGACAGATGATTGACATGTCTAAAGGTATTTTTACACAATACAATTGATTATTATAAAGCACATGTACAAGAGAAAATGATGAAAGGATCATACTAATTATAATTAGAAAATAAATCTAGATTAGATCTAAGTGATAGTGACCACCCATTTACAATAAGGTTATGGTTATACAAACACCTAACTATGACACCTATATGTATGTAATGTAAATCAATAGAAGGTAGAAAGTTTATTGAGAGAGAGTAAAGGATAATAAAAGCATATCACATGGATATATTTTTTAAAGGAATAGTGAATTCGTGAGATTATAATGAATTTTAAACATAGGGAGAAAGAAATAGCATCTTTTTCTACAAGGTGAACATCAATTTACTCTTACAATTTAAATCATAATGGACGATACCAAGTGTGTGGTTAAATATTGGTAATTAATTGTGATGAAACCAACACTCAATAAACCATTAACTCAAGAATTTAGCTATAGGAGTCCATATCAAATGAACCAACTAAAATCTCAAAAGTGGCTTCTTGCTTCCTAGTTGAAGTGAGTTTAATCCTTTTATAATGCTCATCAGTTTGGCATGAAGTATTAGTGACTTGAAAACTCCAAGATGGAAGATTCAAATACCATGCAAAACTAGAAATGAAACTAGAATGCAAGATTAACAATGATAAAATGAGAGGACTAAACTAGAATATATGCAAAGAAAATAGTATTCTAGAATGAAAATACAATAAACTGTGCTGTGATAAACAATGCAAGAAAGTAAACTAGATTGCTAAGAATGCTCAAGAATGCAAGGATGCAAAAAGTACTCTAGAATACAAGAATGCAAGAATCATATTACTAAGATGACCAAGATGGAACCCTTGAGCCAAGGAAGAGCTTCCTTTTAAAGAAAGTGCCTCAAGAATAGAGGGTGGAGATTAAGAGGCAAAAGATGTTAGGTAGAGATGAGTGGTGAGAAAGATCAATCCATGTGAGAGGATTCAAGAATTTTGATTGGCCAAGCTTGATTGGAGAATAAGAAAAAATAGAAAATCCCCTTTTAATTATCATTTAATCAAGATTAAGTTTTCACAAAGTTCTCTTTTTAATAAAAGTGCTAGGACTTTATATTAAAAGGTAAGTTTTGACAATTAAATGATTTTTCAAGTTTTAGAAATGATTTATGCTTGATTTTTTAGAAATAATTTAATTATGCAAGGGGGATCATCAAGGTTGTTTACATAATTATGTCTTTGAGATTTAGAATTTGTTTTAAGGCAATTTTAATCAAGATTAGGAGCTTAGGTTCTACTAGAAATTTTTTAGGTGATTACATTTGTCCCTCTTTGAATCGATGTGTGAGCAACACGTTGATTCAAAGAATAGATAACAACTAGATCAGAGAACAGCCTAATGTGAAGCAATGAGACCATTCATGATAAGGAAAAATTGACTCCGAACTTGATCGATAAGAGATATCAGTGTTGGACTTGATTGAGCGAAGAATGATGAGTGAGATTTAGAGTATCCAACCTGATATGAAGTGATGAGACTGAATATTTGTCCAAAGAGATTTGAGATAGTTACCTTGACAAGGATTCCGAGGAAGCTAATTGTAATACCCCAAAAATGGGCTATAAGTTCATTAATCTCCTACATCTTCAATTCGAACGAAATCAACATCAAAGTCCTAATCTAAGGCACATCTAAACATCATCGAATCATAATTGATTATCTTAAAACCTGCATCGGAGAATATTCCTAGTAATATTCCTAATTATCATAATTATCTTTAATTTAATGATTATTTGGCAATAAATCACATTTATCCTAAAATTTGATTAACTGAATATTTTCATATTTAATTAATTAGATTTAATATTTGCCACTTAATTGTTTAATTAAATTTAATTCTATCTATTATTAATTGTATTATTTAATTTTGACAATAAATCAAAATTCCTATGAATAATTGATTAAATTCTTATTTAATTAATTAAAGCATGTTGTCATTATTTAATAATATAATTTTTAATAAAAGTTTGATAAAATAGTTAATTAACCCATAAATTAATTATTTTATTTCAAAAATCAGTTAAGTTGAGCATAAATCACTTTATTATTAAATTAATTCATAATTAAAACATGCACAATCATAAAAGCAGACAACTGTCAATTATCAATTAAAGCTAAACTCTATTTTGAGTTAAAGCTTAGCTTTTGCATGTTTTTGTGACTTAATTATCTGTTATTATCAGATAACTCAAAAATCAAGCTGAGTTATTTGAGTGATTTATGGCTTTTATCCATGCACCTCCAAAACCCTGGATTTCTATAAATTAAGGTTTCAGCTCTTCATAATTCATCTCATATTTTGCACAATCACGCTGGAGAATTAGAATTGAAGAATCAAAGCTCTTGCGAATCGACATCTTTGTGAGATCATTCATATTTTAGCATATCATATTAGAATTTCATTTATAGATTAGCATTGCATATCAATTTCCATATTAGTATAGATTTCATATTAGTTATCATTCTTATTGCATAGAAAATCCAAAAAAAATAGATTAATTGTATTCAATTTCATATCCATCTTTTGCATTCAAATCCTTCATTTAGGTGTCGTCTAGGTCACTGATCTCGATTACAATCTGAGAACATCAATCTCACACCTACTAGAAGGCAGTAAATCGCTTGGTTAGATTAGATTTCAATTTTGCACGATTTCAATTTTTGCTAACCTCTAATGTTTTACTGAGTGTTGTGTCTACAGATCAGGTACAATTTTCACACACACACTAATCACTTGATTGAGAGACAATACTAGAATGATATGGGTCTTGATGAACCTAACATGCCCCAAGAGATCAAATAGATGTCTTTCTGTGTGACCTAATATGAAGTGATAAGATCACTCTTTTAGAGAGAGATGCAGAGAATCTTATCTTTCTATAGTTCATGATAAAGATGAGATGCCCCAAGCTATGAAGATTGAATTGATTTGTTGATTAAGATTGATTTACAGAAGAAGATTTTCTATATTTTCATGCCCCCTCTGGATCAAAATTGAAATGAGGTAGAGAGGTTAAAGTCGGGTTCGATTGATTGAAAGCATACTAACATAGATAAGGATTGATAATATTAATTTTCCAACAGATTTAGAAAAGATTGGATCTTGCTCGAAGCTGTTTGGAGGTCATAGTGACCAATTTTGACCATCGTTTGATGAGTATGAAATCACTTGGATTTGATAGATTTGCATGAGATTTACCTCAGAGGTTTAAGAAATGAAGGAAAAAATGAGCGGGAAGCGATAGCGTTAGTGGTCAACTATGTTTGACCAAGAAGGGTTGAATTTACAATTTGACTTGGTAAATAATCTCATATTTCTAATTTGATCACAAAAATGGATTCAGAATGTTGAAATTAGCTAGGGGCGCAATTTCTACAGGATTCTGAGCATTTTGAAAATTAGGTTAAAATCTATAAAAGGGGCTTCGAGGGGTCATTTTCAAATCAATTGATACAGTTGAATTTGATAGCCCAGAGCCTTCTAGAGAAATTAAGATATTTATTCCTATCCAAAATCACTGGTTCAAGTTATAGAGATGCCACAACCGGCCTCGGTCATATAGTGCAATAGTAAGTATCCGATCCCACTTCTTGATTTGGTCAATTTTAGTTATTTTTCTTATTTTTAGCCGCGTGTGGGGCTTTTTTCATGCGGTTTAACGTACGATACAAGAATTCTATCACATGCCTCTTTGAGGTTTTTCATATGATAAACTGGTTATAACAATGCATCATTTCTAGTTTAGAGTTTTATCGTATGATACGTACCCACCTATCGTACGATACGAGGAACTTCATCATATTGAAAAATTGTATCGCACCCTACATTAAGTTTCATCCTATGATAATTAGGAGTTAGCTGTTGTATGGTATGGGTCAAATTTGAAGTTTTATCCTTTGTATCAAATTTTATGTCATTTTTTGTAGCTTCATAGCCTTGTATTTCATGATTTTTGATAGCTTGATGTTTGATTGATACTAATGATTGATGCTTTTCCTTGTTTTCTTTGTTGCAGATTTGACTTCCTGATCTGATCTTTCAATGTGCATACCCACAGGCACTTCAGTTGGCCTAATTCCTTTCCTCTAATGACCTAATAGTTCTTGATTAGTGCGGGTCGGGCAAGCTCCTAATTCTTCATGATATCCGTGTGAACCATCGATTAATCACAACGTTAATGTATTCACTTAAAAATGGCTTGATAAATTAATTAAATATTTATTATTTAATTAATATTGACTTGATGAATTAATTAAATATTTATTATTTAATTAATACTTATTTCCTCTATTATTAAATAAATTATTCAATTTATTTAATATATTCACTTTATCCTATTCTTCTTATCCTAAGTCCTCTAAATTAGTCTGATTAAAGTGATTTAATTAATTAATCAATTATACAATCACTAATATGACTAAGTCCCCTAGTTCATCTCATAGACTTAGTCACCTGACACATCACCTTGGCTAAAATAATTAATTTTTATTAATTATTAATAGGTCATTTATCCTCACAAACACATGTCCTATTCTTAAGGGCTATGTGGCCTCATAAGACTTGGTCTCATGACCACATGTCTTCTCCTATAGTAGGTCAAAATACATTTCCTATTCCTGAGGACCTTCTCAAGACACCTCAAAGAGTCAAAGATGACTCATGGGACACTTGTACCAAGAGTCCTCATGGAGAAAAGGTCTTTCCCCTTCTTTGTTAGAATAATTGAGAGGGGGGTGAATCAGTTATCCATAGTCCCAAATACAAAATATATATCACAAAACAAATTTAGCTAAATCTGTAGCTTGATAAACATAAAATACTAACTATCTGTGTAATTACCGATTACCATTTAATTGCTCATAGTGATTACCGACCAAATCAAATATGCAACATGTAAAGTATGATATCCAAACAATCACCACATAAACACATAACACAAAAGATTTAATGTGGAAACCCTGTAAAGGGAAAAACCACCTGGGACCGGTAACCCAAAAACTTTTCACTCTTCTGAAGTGAGCTCGGTGAAGAGCCAACCCCGTTAAAGGTTATAGAACACTCTGTAAGGTGTGATCTTATTAGAGGATTTAACACTAACAGTTATCATCCAACCAGCATTCACTATGGGCTTGATAGGATAACAATGTACATTCTATGAATGACATAATAAGACTTTCAAGTCCACTCGGTTAAGAGATTTTATCTATTTACAATGGTTAAACTATAACAACAGGTGATATGATTACAATAAAACTTGATTTGTAGATATTCAGATTTATACTAAGTCCATACAAAACCTTTGATCAATATTTCTATTTAGTTCATCAACATTCAATTACTTACTGTCCCTTGGTAAATCTCTCTGATGCTCGGTACTGTTCTGCAGTTTGGTTCTTCTTCAACCAGTATGATCATGCATGCATGAAGCTTGTTTACGTGATATCTCTGCAGTCTACTTCTTCTGGCATAAGTTTCTTTGTGAAACCCTAGTCTCTTAAATAGACAAGTAAACCATTTTCTTTTCATCCATCAGATTTTGCCGCTTAAACCTTCCTCGGCTGATGTGTCAGTAACATGTTTCAATTCTATCCTTTAGATCTTCTTCAAATTTTGTTAGCTGTAGATCTTACAACAAACTTTATCTTTTCACCTTGTAATCATACACTTTACAGCTCATCAATTTTGTCGGCTAAACTAATCATTTAGTTCTTTTGTTCATACTCAGTTAACAAAGAAATGCGTTGGTGAACACAAGCTCAGTTGATACTATCGCTCGGTATACACTACACTGGCTCAGTGTATACTAGAATGCTTCATTAACCGACCACATTGCTTTGTAACATTTTGCTTCTATCTTCATAACAAATTAATGCAACATAATCGAGTAAAAAATATGAGGTCATAGACTCATCAATAAGTTACCAAGAATATTCCTTATCCTCATCTGTCATATCCATCTTCCTCCATGTAGATATCTTAGTTCTTCATCTTTTCTCTTCCTTTCTAGATGTTTAGATATTTTCAACTACCATGATAAGTACTGTCAAGACTAGTTGACATTAATGACAACATAATGACTGATTCAATTATCCTACATAACAATTCATTGCTCAGTGATCTCTAATCACTTGTAGTTTATCAATCAAGTTCTCAATCAGTTGTAGCTCATCAATCTCTCCCTTTGGCATTGATAGAAACTCAAGCAATATGAAATATACCGTACACATACCAAACATGTATTCTACAACTCTATAAGCAAATGTTGTAGCTCGGTAAGCCCTCCCTTAGCTTAATATGTTTAATCACTATGTTACATGACAACATTGCAAATGCAGACTTTCCTCTGCAGATATGATCTTTCCAGTTCTCAGATTCCTTCTTTTTATCTCTCCCTTTATCTTCTCATATTGTCTCTCCCTTAGATAGATGTTCCAATAATCTCCTCGATTATCATATTATTTATCTCTCCCTTTGACAATAATGCCAAAGAAACACATAAAAAGACAACTCTGTATTAGCCATGTGACTCTATGTTGTCTAGTTCCTATTTATTGAATGCACCAAATGTATCTCTGTATCTTAGTATACCGATATGCAAATCTCTTGTTTTGACTCCTCAAATCTTCACAACCTTAGACAAAATCCAAAGTGTGAGCTATGTTGCATCAACATGAATGATCTTTTGATAAGATTAGGCTGATGCAACCTCTAGATCACATTAGTGACTGGTAGATAGGGGACAGACCCCAAGTCTAGTCCTCAAGTATTCAAATGTTTCCTTTGGTAGAGGCTTGGTAAATATGTCAACAAGTTTCTCTTTTGATGTAACATATTCCAGTTTAACTTGCTTCTCTTTTACTTGTTCTCTTAAGTAGGGATACTTAATAGAGATGTGCTTGGTCTTTGAGTGCATTACATGATTCTTAGAAATGTTTATTGCACTTGTGTTATCACAGTATATAATCACCGGCTCAGTGATTACCTTGTTCATCCCTTCCAATACTTGCTTGATGTAGGCAATGTTTGAACAGTTTTTAGCAGCAACAACATACCCTGCTATGGTAGTAGACTGAGAAATACAAGGTTGTTTCTTACTTTTCCAAGTAACAAGTCTTTCACCAAAGAAAAATGCTCCTTTGGTGGTACTTTTCCTGTCATCTATATTTCCAGCCTAGTCTACGTCGATGTAAACTCTTAGTTCAAACTTCCCTTCCTTAGGATACCATAATCCATAGTCCTCTATTTTCTTCAGGTATCTTAAGATTCTTTTAGTTGCAATCATGTGTGACTCCTTCGGATTTGCAGAAAATCTAGCAATAATTCCCACAGCATGTACAATATCTGGTCTACTATGCACTACATACATCAACTTACCAATCATAGATCAGTACAATGTTTGGTTTACCTCTGTAGTTTCATCATCTTTAGTTAGTTTGTAGCCTGTGACCATCAATGTTCCAACTGGTTTAGCATCTATCATGCCAAATGTTCTCAATAGTTCCTTTATATACTTTGATTGTGTGATGAATATTCCATCATTCTGCTGAATAACCTACAAGCCTAGAAAGAACTTAATCTCTCCAAACATAGACATTTCAAATTCTTTTTGCATTTCATCAGCAAATGATTTACATCTATGATCTTGTCCTCCAAAAATAATATCATCCACAAATATTTTAGCAATCAAGATAGTATCATCAGTATCTCCTTTCATATACAAATTAATGTTCTCACTAGTTCTAACAAAACCAATACTTAGCAAATAAGTATGCAGCCTTTCATACCAAGCTCTAGGTGCTTGCTTTAAACCATATAAAGCTTTATGTAGTCTACATACCATATCTTTCTTGTCTAGATCAACAAACCCTTCTGGTTGTTCTATGTAGACCTCTTCTTCTAGTATCCCATTCAAAAATGTAGACTTAACACCCATTTGATAAACTTTAAGCTTCTTATGTGCTGCATATGCAAGTAACATTCTGACTCCTTCTAGTCTAGCAACAGGTGCAAAAGTCTCACCATAATCTATACCTTCCTCCTATGCATAACCCTTGCATACAAGTCTAGCCTTATTTCTTGTAACCTCTCCATTTTCATTCAGCTTGTTTCTAAAAATCCATTTAGTACCAATAAAATTCTTATCCTTAGGCCTACGTACTAAAGTCCATGTCTTGTTTTTCTCTATCTATTCTATCTCTTCATTCATTGCATTTACCCATTCTTCATTCTCCAATGCAACCTTAAGATTTTTTGGTTCAAACTCACAAACTAAGCATGTACCTTGTGTCAACTTACTTCTTGTCATTATGCCAGCTTGCTTATCACCAATGATTTGGTTCTCAAGATGATGTATTTCAAAAAATCTAGCCAATACTTGATCTCTTCTTTGTTGTTCATCCTGTTCAAGTTCATGTGCTTGCTCGGTAGCTCCTTCCTAATCGTCGGTTTCTCTTTGTTGTTCCTCAGTGTTGTTTTCTTGATGACTGGTTGACACAGTCTGTGGCTTCGGTAAGTACTCTAGTTGTTCAATGTAAGTGAATCTACCATAGTCTTCCGGCTCCCTAGTGCTTTCTTCAATGTTCTTAGTATCAAATTCATCAATCCTGACATTAGTACTTTCAATCATTTTATTAGTAACTTTATTCAAACACTTGTAAGCTTTTCTTTTAGTGGAATATCCAAGAAATATCCCTTCATCCCCTTTAGAGTCAAACTTTCCATTTCTTTCATCTTTCAGAATAAAACACTTGCTACCCAAAATTCTAAAGTAACTTACAGTCAGTTTGTGACCAAACCATAGCTCGTAGGGTGTTTTGTTTATGTCCTTCAATTTTACTCGGTTCAGAAGATAAACAACTGTGCTGACTGCTTCTCTCTAGTATGTCTAAGCAACATTCTTCTGCAACATCAGTGTCCTTGCACAATCAACAATTGATCTGTTCCTCCTTTCAACAATCCCATTTTGTTGAGGTGTTCTTGGTGTAGAAACATGTCTTTTTATACCATGCTCATTACAATAGTTAGTAAATTCATCAGAAATAAATTCACCACCTCTATCAGATCTCAAGCATTTTAGTTCCTTCCCAGTTTCTTTCTCTACCTTTGCTTTATACCATTTAAACATCTTAAATGCCTTTGATTTCTCTTTTAAAAACATCACAGTCATTAATCTAGTGTAATCATCAACAAACAGAATGAAGTATCTATCTCCATAATAGCTCTGTGTTCTCATGGGACCACATAGGTCGGTGTGAACTAGCTCCAAAATTCTCTTTGTTGAATAATCTTTACTCTTAAAACTAGATTTTATCATTTTACCCTTTTGACATTCATGACACATAACATGATTCAGCTTTGCTAGGCTAGGCAAACCTCTAACCTTTTTCTTTCTACTGATTTTAATCATGTTATCAAAGTTTACATGACATAACCTTTTATGCCATAGCCATGCATCCTCATTTTTCATTATTAAATAGGAAGACCTATCATTATTAAGATAAAATAAGTTACCTTTCATTTGTGCTCCTGTTCCAACAAGTTTTCCTCCATCATCAAATATCTTAACCTTTTTGCTCTCAAAAGCTACTCGGTGACCTGAGTTGTTAAGCTGTGCCACACTTAGCAGATTATAATTTAGTCCTTCTACCCAATAAGCATTGTCACATTTGATTTTATCATTTATCATTAAAGTTCCCTTTCCTCTAACCATACAAGGAGTATCATTACCCTTTTTTACAGATCCTCCATTATATTGCTCAAGATGATCAAATTTTTCTTCATCACTAGTCATGTGATGGGTACAACCACTATCAATGATCTATGTATCATTTTTATTAACCTTAGAAATGAGTGTTGTCTCTACATACCTTTCTTCCTCAGAATCATCCTTCATCGCAACAAAAAATACTTCCACATCATCATCTGTGTCGGTCTCGGTATCATTCTCTTCAACAATGTAACATACATTTTTGCCTTTATCATTGTTGTCTCGGTTATCTCTATTGTAGTGTTGGTAAATTCTATTATATCTCCTCCCATAGCTTCCTTCACCAGATTGATCCTTATTTCTATCATCTTCTTTCCTGTTTGGGTATCTAGCAACAATATGACCAACTTCTTTGCAGTTAAAACATGCTAAAGGTAATTTACCCCTATATCTACCTTTACCTTTAGGTAATCTCCTGGCCATAAGAGCTTCAAGATCATCAAGATCATCATCAGTATTACTGTCATTATCATCATTATTACTTCTACTACTAGACTTACCAATCTTCAGAGAAGTCATGAAAGAAGACTCAATAGACGGTACAACACTATTATCAAAGTTGTCTAGTTCAAAAGTTGTTAGCAACTGATCAGACTATCAAGAGTGAGAGTATTGCCAGGTGCAGACCTCATTTCATGTATTGCAGATATTTTGATTGCATAAATAGGAAATAAGGTTCTTAGAATTTTACTTACCACTATTTCTTCAGTAATGACACCACCAGATCCTCTTATAGCATTAACTACCTCCTTTATTTGGTTTGTATACTGCACTATGTTTTCTCCTTCTTTCATTTTCATATCATTGAATCTTCCTCTTAAAATTTCAACTTTGGTTCTTCTGAAATTTGCATCACCACTATAAACTTGAGTAAGTTTATCCCACATTTCCTTTGAAGTAAGGTAGTCCTTGACATCTTCAAACTTGGCATCTGATAGAGCAGCAACAATCTCCATCATAGTAGCATTATGCTCATGTCTATCTCTCAATTGATCAAGAGTCAAAGGTCCTGTAGGCGGTGCTAAGTAGCCATTATCCAATAGGTTGAGGGCAGAATTCCCAATCACAGATATATGAAGTCTCATTCAGTTTTGCCATATTGTAAAGTTTTCCTTATTCAGCTTTGGCACTTCCCTCTTATACATTTTGTGATCTTTTTGCTGAAGTCCTTAAAACTCTGTTCCAAGCAACCAAGATGCTCTGATACCAATTATTAGAATAACTAAGAGTGGGGTGAATCAGTTATCCACAGTCCCAAATACAAAATGTATATCACAAAACAAATTTAGCTAAATTTGTAGCTCAGTAAACATAAAATACTAACTGTCAGTGTAATTACCGATTACAAGTTAATTGCTCATAGTGATTACCGACCAAATCAAATATGCAACATGTAAAGTATGATATCCAAACAATCACCACATAAACACATAACATAAGAGATTTAACGTGGAAACCCTGTAAAGGGAAAAACCACCTGGGACCGGTAACCCAAAAAATTTTCGCTCTTCTGAAGTGAGCTCAGTGAAGAGCCAACCCTGTTAAAGGTTACAAAACACATTGTAAGGTGTGACCTTGTTAGAGGATTTAACACTAACAGTTATCATCCAACCAACATTCACTATGGGGTTGAGAGGATAACAATGTACATTCTATGAATGACATAATAAGACTTTCAAGTCCACTCGGTTAAGAGATTTTATTTGTTTACAAAGGTTAAACTGTAACAACAGGTGATCTGATTACAATAAAACTTGATTTGTAGATAGTCAGATCTATACTAAGTCCATACAAATCCTTTGATCAATATTTCTATTTAGTTCATCAACATTCAATTACTTACTATCCCTCGATAAATCTCTCTAATGCTTGGTATTGTTCTGTAGTTTGGTTCTTCTTCAACTAGTATGATTAGGCATGCATGAAGCTTGTTCACGCGATATCTCTATAGTCTACTTCTTTTGGCACAAGTTTCTCTGTGAAACCCTAGTCTCTTAAATGGACAAGTAAACCATTTTCTTTTCATCCATCATATTTTGCCGCTTAATCTCCTTTGTTGATTTTTCCGTTTAAACCTTTCTTGGCTGATGTGTCAGTAACACATTTCAATTCTATCCTTTAGATCTTCTTTGAATTTTGTTAGTCGTAGATCTTACAACAAACTTTATCTTTTCACCTCGTAATCATACACTTTACAACTCATCAATTTTGTCGGCTAAACTAATGATTTAGTTCTTTTGTTCATACTCAATTAACAAAGAAATGTATTGGTGAACACAAGCTCGGTTGATACTGTCGCTCTATATAGACTACACTTCATTTTGTTTGCATTAGATTGATTTAGTAGCTTAGTATAGTTAATATTTCATTTCTAGTAGTTAGAATTCTAATTTGCATACATTTTTGACACCCACTATGGGGCCTACTCACAAAATTTAACATTCTATTTTTCAGTTTTTCATGTGCAGCATCTATAGATTTTTCCTGCACATTCATCTATGATTCCTGTGCATACATCAATTCTGCCTATGCATCCATCTTCACCGCACCAGTCGATTTCCTTATGATTTTGTTCTTTTCATTTCTGCGCATCTGTCATTTTATCCTGTATTTTTGTAACTTTTTGTTGTGCATACATTTTTCTTGTGCATCCATACCATATCATTGCGCATAGATTCACTGTACTTGCACATGCATCAATTATGCGTATTCACTCTCTATTCCCGCACATTTATATTCTGGTCCTGTGCATATATTGTTTTAGTTTAAAAAATTTATTTCTCTTAAGCATTTTTTTTAGTTAACACCTTAATCATTGTCTGTTCATTTCTTGTAGACTCTTAGGCTGTTTTGTGGGATGCATATTTGAAGACCCCTTCAAGACTACTCACAATTTATTTTGCAGGTTCCTTAAAAGACAAAAAGGGGATTTGCAAAATAAACTATAATCTTGTTTGGGCTTTAAAATATGACATGCTTTTAAATTTTGTGTGTCTTATTTAGTTTAGTAAAGTGTTTGATGTGTTTTGGTTTTTAAGCATTTCTTTAATCCCAAAATTATAACATATCCTCTCCCCTCGCCATTTGTGGATCTTGGGTGTAAGAGAAACTGTTATAATTTTTAGAGGGTGGTCTTTGGTGGGAAAAGAGGCACTCACCCCAAGGAATGACCCAACTGGTAATAAGCTAAAGCCAAGCCCTTCCAAACCAGTATATAAAAAATGCCATTGTGATTAGTCTCACAATGGACAGGTGTGAATTTGTTATGGCAACCAAAATATCCTCTAGTACCTGTGTGGTGCACTAAAGTCCCTACATTGCTAAGGTGAAAATCTTGCTTTGGAAGGATTGGGAGAGTCCCCTTAATTAGGAATATGACCTAATCATAACCACCTGAACAGATGTCCTTACTAAAGCTTTTGTTTAGTTTCCAAAAACCTTCTATTTGCTAGCTCAAGGGGTCATCCAAGCCCGTGAAGACACCCCACAACACTCACAATTCATACTAGAGATAGTGGTTCTTTGGGAAGTAATGAACCATTGAATTCAAAACTTGGTGTGCGAGAGAAGTGAGTGCACTGTAAGGAGGAGCCTATACCTCCAAGTTCCAAGGCTGTTTGCTTTGGATATGCATGGTTGGATTTTATCCAAGTGGGGATTCAATGAATATTGTCCTTGCACCTTATAAATTATAAGTGTGTCTATGCATTCATACTAGATTAAATTAGCAATCAATCATCTCTATTTTGTGTGTGTGTGTATATGCATTTTTATTTTGCCAAAAATTCATCAACAACAGTAGTCAGAAAACCAAATTTTTTCTAAAATTTCCAATAGAAACTATCAGAAAACCAGAACTGCGCATTTACCACATTCTATTTTGCATTTGATTTACTGTTCTATGCATTTGTCACTATCAGTGTGCATATATTGATTATTGCTACACATTTGTTATATTCTACTGCACCTACATAAAATTTTCCTACGCATTCATCATAGAGAGCTTTTGTACGGACCCTAGAATTTTCACTATTACTTTTTTAGAAACCCATTTTTGTCCTATTCATGATTTTGGAAAAACATTCAATTTACACAACACTTTGATACTTTGTTTGACCATTTTTCTCAAAATCCATCATCATTTCATTCACCTATAATCCTCAAAACTACCAATTAGTGTTTAATTACTACCTTGGATATCAGATTTGATCTTTGTGAGTTGACTATCAAGATTTATCATCCTTAACTAAGAAATTACTTAGGTTTTATCTATCGATTATCTTTGTCATATCATAGTGAGATCCATACCTCCTATAGACTTCAATTATCAAGTTTTATACTTATCTCAACACTTTAATGATCCTTTCCACATTTATCTTATCAAAACATATCCATTTGATTCATCAAAACTTTCATCCCATCATCATCTTTCACCTTTTTATGGTTCAAACTCGATCTCAAAAACTTAAACGAATAGTTAATCCAAAATATGTAGACAAAATGGTAGGAGGTAGTAGTGATGAGAACCCTTGGTCCAAGTTCTTTGTCAAGAATATTTACTTGAGGAAGAACCAACTGATGAAGAATTGAGAGAATCCCTGCAAGATCCCAGGTTCCACAAAGTCATGGAAAGACTCCTAGACTTAGACAAAGAAAGCTTTTTCCTCATGCTTTCTCAACAAGGAGAAAAATTGCCAACTGATTTTGATGTCTCTAATCTTAAAGAACCATCTATGACAAATAATCAAGAAATCCCTAGTGATTCTCAAGAGACACATGCCCATGGAGCTATGGAAGACAAACAACATAGTGCTTCCCATAACACTCAAGGATCTACATTATCTTTGGACCCTATTTTACAACAAATCCAAATGTTTCAATAACAAATACATGACATTCAAACTTGATCATCAACTAAGAAATATTCCTTAGATGATATATTTCCTTATCCTTTTGATAAACATTTAGAAATGATTCCATTCCCTCCTCATTTTGAGGTACCTAAATTTGAAAAATACAAAGGGAATTCAGATCCACAAGACCACATTCATGAGTTTAGTGTTGCTTGTATTGAAGTTTCTCACAATGACACTTATCGTATGTGACTATTTCCACATAGTTTGGGAGGACAAGCCATGGAATGGTTCTTCAAATTACCCCTAGGTATTAAATCTTTCAATGAACTTATTGACAAATTTGTGACTCATTATTCATATAACATCAAACATGAGGTCACTATGCTTTATCTTTGCAATGCACAACAAAAGAATGGAGAACCTTTCCTTACTTTTTTGAAAAGATGGCATCAATTATTTGCCAAGTATCCACGAACAATTCCTGAACAAGAAAAGATGGATATCTTTGTACATAACCTTACACAAGAGATGAGTTATAGGTTGCAATTGCAATGTCCTCCAAATTTTAACAAACTCAATGAAAATGGAGTCAAAATTGAGGAAGCTATGGTTAGAAAAGGTGAGATTAATCTTTACTCCAAGGACAATTTTGGGTCTTCAAATTCAAATCCCAACAACAACAACAATGACAAATCCAAATTTTGGAATAAAAACAAGAATATTGTCAATGATGGGATTATTGATAACCGACATGTTAAACCAACTCAACCTGTCCTCATTTTCATGAGCAAAGCCAATGATACTCAACCTACTCAAAGAAATAAAACCACAACATAGAATACCAACAATAACTCATCCAATTCAAGATTACCTTTTATGCCATGAAGAAGAGCTTTTACTCCTTTAGGTGAATCTCTTGAATATGCATTAAGGAAATTGATCATGAAGAAACTCATTGTAATTCCTGAAATAAGAGATTTTGAGCCTAGGGTGAAACCTTTTGGTGGAATGATAATTATTATTGTGAATTCCATAGAGGGAAAGGTCATAAAACCAATAATTTTCAAAGACTTAAACATGTGATACAAGACTTGATAGAGAGTGGTGAAATAAGTGTTGATAGACATACCTCAAATGAGTCACATACAACTTTCAAAGATCCACTTCCTGAACATGAGAAAGGAAGTTCTTCCAATACTAAGAGTGATAATCAAGCTGACTACAATACCACATCCTATAAGTATGTTAACCAAATCTCAGAATGTCATCCTTCTCAGTATTATGCCAATGTGATTACTATCAAAGAAAATTTTGAGAGTCAACCAGTTAATGTCACTACTCGAGCCCAATCCAAGGTTACTCTCCAAGGTGTTCTATCCAAGCCTACCACCTTGCAAAACAAGTTTGTCTATTTTCCAAAGTCTACACCAAATGTTTCTAATCAATACAATCTTTTGGACCAATTGAAGAAAACACCAGCCATAATATCTATACTATAGATTTTGTGTTTGTCATCATCTCATAAGGATATTCTCGAGAAAGCTCTCCTAGAAACTCATGTCCCTACAAATCTAGATCAAGCCCAATTCCAAGCTATGGAGGGACATTTGACAACTCCAAATTATCTATCTTTTACTGAGCATGATGATCTAGACATTAATAACCACATAATGCTCCACTCCATATAGAAGTCCTCATACAAAATCATAAAATCAAAAGAGTACTAATAGATTTAGGAGCTGGCTTGAATATATGCACTTTGAAACTAGTCCTTGCATTGGGATTTTCTAAAAATGCTATAGATCCAAAGAAGAAAATTAAAATAAAAGCTTCTGATGAGGAAGAGAGGTCATCTAAGGGATCCGTGGTTCTCCCTATTAGGGTAGGTCCTATAGTCAAAGATGTTCTTTGTCAAGTTCTTGATATGAAACTTGCATATAACATTCTTTTGGGATGACACTGGATTCATTCTATGCAAGATGTACCTTCAAATTATCATTAGTGTTTGAAATTTCCCCATAATGGTTAAGAAATAACTATCAAAGGTGATCCCAACCCTTTTCAATATTATAACACTATGAAGGTAGAACCTAAGTCTTTGGTGCCTTATAATCATGCTGGATCTTTTGCAACCACACCTATTGATCCAAGTAATGTAGCATCAACATCTAAATCTAGTGGGATCAAAATAAACATAAAAGAACAAGGTATGGGAAAATACACTTTGGGTCAAACCTTTTGTATCACAGAATTACCCCTATCTCCTAAATCATATGGGAAATCCTTGATTATCAAACAACAATCAGAAGCTCCTTCTACAATTGTTTATGGAAAATTTATAAGTGGGGGCACTATATCAAAAGAAGTAGCTGAGCATAATGCTAATCATTTTCTTAAACAACATAAGGATGAAGAAGATGTAAAACATGAATATATATGACCTGATTTATATGGTAAGGGATATACTTTGTTACAAAAGATGGGATATCAGGGCAGTGGACCTGTAGGGTTGTAGAGAGATGGTGTTATAAGAACAATTCTAAAAAATCTAAAATACCAAAGAGACATAATGGGGTTAGGATATAAAGGAGAAGGACTAAAAGAACCCAAAGGTAAAGAAAAGATCACATCTTTCAATAAGGTATATAAGGCCCCTAAATTAGAGTTACGAAAAGAGGACAATTATGTGGACAAAGAAAAGCAGAGGATAGATACAAAAATCATTAATAGACTGAGGGATAATCAAGGACAAGATGATGATTCTGATTCTAATGATTATGAATGGGATTCATCATCTAACAATTCTAAAGAAATAGGAGTTGATGTTGTTCATACCTATAGTGATGATTTCCATGAGGGGAAGAGGTCAAGGATGGTATCACTAGGATTAGACCCACATAATACTACTCTTGACGATTGTGAGGAAGGTGGATTATCTTGTGATAGACAACTCAGATGAGAGTATGGAAATAAACCTTGCTGATATAATCATAAACCTTGACAACTTCTCTATAAATACCATTATAGCCTTCGAAATCGACCCAAATGATCCGTTACCCCTTGTTCATCCTGAGCTTATAGATTGGGATTCTCCCAATAATTCAGAACTTGATATTTTCCATAATGATGATGCATTTATTGACTATCTTGGAATCAGAGATCATCTACCACCAGGGGATCATAAGTCAGGATTTCCAATAGAACTCAATGACATGGATTATTTTGGAGAGTGTGCCAATCCTTTCAGCCATAAAAATGAAAAAATAATAAATAGATCTAATGGTGAAAACCACTCAGTGGCAATGTTAGATCTAGAAAAAGTAAAAACAAAAATGTATCTAAGGGTGAAAACCTCTTTGAGGTGCCTGAATATTGAAGGATTGACACTCTCCCCAATTATATGTATCAAGAGCAATCTCCAATACTTATTGAACCAACATTGCCTCTCAACGTTGGAATAGAGGAGTCCCCATGTATTCTTTAAGTAGTAGCATCTTTAACAGAGTTAGAAGGGGAAGCTTTTTGACAATTCTTCAAAGAAAGACAAATCAACTTTGCTTGGTCTTATGCAGATATGCTAGGACTGGATCCTAATCTTATTATGCATCACTTTTCTATTACACTAGGGATTAAACCAGTCAAGCAAAAACTCATAAATATGTATCCTCATATTGCGCTTATGGTAAAATCAGAATTGAAGAAGCTCCTAGATGTTTGATTCATTTGAGATATTGATTATGCCGAATGGATTTCAAATATTGTACCAATATCAAAGTTAGACAAGTTGACTATCAGGATTTGTATAGATTTTTGAGATCTCAACAAATCTTGTCCTAAAGATGACTTCCCATTTTCTAACATTGATATCGTAGTTGATTTGATAGCTAGTCATGAGACCTTATCCTTAATGGATGGTTTTTCGGGCTATAACCAAATCAAGATTGCACCAGAAGTCCAGGAGAAGACTTCTTTTACATGTCCTTGGGGCATGTACTATTGAAATGTGATGCCTTTTGGGCTCAAGAATGTTGGTGCAATGTATTAGAGAGCCATGAACACAATCTTTCACGACATGATGCATACTATAATGGAAGATTATATTGATGAAATATAAAAGAAGAGATGATCATTTAAGAGTGCTAGATAGGATATTCACCCGAATGGAGAAATACCAGATTAGACTCAATCCAAAGAAGTCTGCATTCGGGGTTACATCAGGAAAACTTCTAGGGTATATAGTCTCAGCTAAAGGTATAGAAGTTGATCTAGAAAAAGTTAAGGAAATCATGGAGATGTCTTCCCCTACAAATATTAGTCAGTTAAGATCTTTACAAGGATGCCTCCAATCAATCATAAGGTTTGTTTCTTAACTAGCGAATAAAAGTCATCCTTTCTAGCACCTGTTACATAAAGATATCACATTTAAATGGGATGATAAGTGTGAAGAAGCCTTTGAAAAGATCGAGAAATATTTGGAAAATCTACCTACTCTTATGTCACCAATTCTAGGAAAGCCACTCTTTCTCTATATTTCAGCTACATAAGTCTCCCTAAGTGCTCGTCTAGCCCAACAAGATCCAAAAGGTAAAGAAAAAGCTATATACTACATTAGTCGTACTCTTGTGGGATATGAGGTCAATTATTATCCAATTGAATGAGCATGTTTAGCAGTGGTCTTTGCTTCAAAAAAATGGTGACATTACATATTGTCTCATTCTATCAAGCTTATTGCAAAGATTGATCCTTTAAAATATCTTTTGAGCAAGACAGCATTAACATGAAGATTGGCTAAGTGGGTTATGTTGCTTAGTGAATTTGATATTGAGTATGTGGAAAGGAAGGCCATTAAAGGAAAAGTAATTGCAGATCAATTAGCTGAGGCACCACTGACAGATGATCATCCTATACATACAGAATTTCCAGATGTAGACATCTTGACATTATCTACACAAACATGGAAATTATATTTTGATGGATCATACACCCAACATGGTTCAGGAGCTGGAGTGTTATTTTTTACACCACAAGGATATACAATACCTAAGTCTTACAAATTTATTTTCCCTTGTACAAATAATGTGGTTGAGTATGAAGCTTTGATGATCAGGTTGAAGATGGCTCTACAATGGAAGGTTATAGAATTGAATGTCTATGGAGACTCTCAGTTGATTATTAATCAAGTAAATGATGAATATTAGACCAAAGACGACAATTTGTTGCCATATAAATGTATGGTGGATGAATTTAAGCAATATTTTTCAATAATAACCTTTGAGAAAATTCCAAGACATGATAACAAGGCTGCAAATGCTATGGCAAAAATTTCTTCTCTATTTGATGTGGAAGATACAAAATCCCATTTTGAGTTCTTGGTGGAATCTTTGACTTATTTTGCATATGATGATCCTGATACAAGAGTTATATGTCACATTATTGGATAAGAATCCCCAACATATGGAAAGATATATACCTACCTTAAATACAATACCATTCCACCTGAGTTATCCAGAAACCAAAAATGAACGTTTCTTCGCCAAGCCTCCCGCTATATCCTAATATCTGACACCCTGTATTGGTGAGATCTTGACAATACTCTCTTATGATGTCTTGAACATGATGAAGCTCAAACTACCTTACGAGATGTCCACAAGAGTATTTATGGGACACATTCAAGTGGTCCTTCCTTGGCTAAGAAGCTCATGCATATGGGTTACTACTGGTCTACTGTGGAGATAGATTCCTTTCACTTTGCTAGAAAATGTAAGAAATGTCAGATTCATGGGAATCTTATTCATGCACCAACACAGGAGCTCCATCCTTTTACAACTACATTACCTTTTAGTCAGTGGGGACTCAACCTTGTGGGCACAATTCACCCTCCATCTTCCAATGGCCATAAGTTTATTATCATTGGAATTGATTATTTTACCAAATGGATTGAAGTTGTTACGTTGATAACTATCATTAACAAACAAATATCCATGTTTATCTTAAATTATATCATTTTTAGATATGGAATCCCTATGCATCTTATTACTGATCATGGGAAGCAATTCCAAAATTAAGACATGGATGAACTGTGTGAGAAATTCCACATCACACATCACTATTCCACCATTTACTACCCCTAGGGCAATGACCAGGATGAGGCATCTAATAAAACCATTATCAAGATCCTTTAGAAGACTGTTAATGATGCTCATCATGACTGGCATACCCAATTGAATCCTTCCCTATGGGATTATCAAACATCCATCCATACTCCCACTGGAGCCACACCGTATTCTCTTGTCTATGGTTCTAAAGCTATTCTACCCCCCGAGGTCGAGTTACCTTCTCTTCGTGTATCCCTAAAAGACTTAATTCTAGATGAAGAGTATAGATTTGCACGACTAACTAAATTGGAATTATTGGATGCATGCCACTAAAGGGCCTTTGACCATTTGAAGGTCTATCAACAGAGGATGTCTTGCCAATATAACAGTAAAGTGAAGCCCAGAGACTTTTAGGTGGGTGATCTAGTCCTTCAAGAAAATCCCCAAAATCAGCAGCATTGTGGGAAGAAGGGCAAGTTTGAACCCAACTGGTTGGGTCCTTTTGTGATTACAATAGTCTATGGCTTAGGGGCTTATCAGTTATCTATGTTTGAGGGTGATCTCTTGGATGAGCCTCTTAACAGTATGCACCTCAAGAAGTTCTATGCTTAAAATCCCAATGCAAGGGGTATGTATATAAATAAAACATAAAAAAACGAAAATAAAAATAAAAATCAAAAGAATACTGCAATAAAAACATGTGGTGAAAACCTGGAAATAGTTGCCATTTGTGACAAGTTAGCTCCTCTCTCTATTAGGATTCTTCTAGTGTATCATCCAATGTATATATCCATAATAAAATGGCTAGTCCATAACATCCCATCCACTATATATATCCAAAATAAAACTCCCCATCATAGCTTTGTCTAGCGTCTTTGTCTTCATCCTGGTTTGTGTCTTTCACCGTCCATAATAAGTCATTCCATCACCTAGTTGAGGGCATGTCCTCGACCTAGTTTGGGAAGTGGATCCATGATAGTCATGACTCTTAGAGGACAAAACATATTACTTTCACTAGACAAGAAAACACAATCAAATGTTCTTATACGATGACATCCTCATAATGACTCATAATATGTGATCTATCTTTTGAAATGTGACCAGTTATCTATACATTTGAAATGGTTACACATCAACCAAACTGATCAATAAACCTAACAATATCTTTTGGCAAAGAAATGTATATTCATGACAGGCATGTTAGAATGATTGTTATAAATTATGCATTCATATATAGATTTCGTTGTTATCATGTTTCCTATGCTATTCCAAGATATCCTTGACATGAGTTTAAAAATCCCATATGTCATTGATTAGAATAGCCAAGATGGGGCATGATATTTTTATTTGATTGCTATTTGTGGAGTATTTTTTCGATGAAGTCAATGGAACAAGTAATTGGGGTGTCTGTGCATAAGTGCCTTCATCAATTTAATAAGCATTAAAACATACAAGTTATGTTGTTATGTGAATGCTATTAATAGTGATACGCCACACATACCTCGAATCCAAATATTTGTTCCCCGATGGAGGGGGGGGGAATATTCCTTATCTATTATGCAAGTGAAAATCAGGTAATCTCAGTTCAATTATACTTAGATGCTTGTCAAGTTTTCTATATTAAACTCCATGCAAGAAGTGCTTAGGTCATCCCAGTTTAATTATAATACGATGCTTTCATCTTATTGCAACATAAAGAGCTCAATGATGATAATAAAATTTTAGTAACTGTGATCTAAGATGTTTCATGAAGTTGTGGAGATGTTCATTTCATATTTCATTTTGCATTACATTTAATAGATCATGTTGCATATAAGTGCTCCTTTTATAGGGTTTTGTAGGTTATTTTTCCTATACCTTCAACTATTTTCCTGGTATATTCTTCTCGTGTCGGACACATTGTTATTTAAGTTGAGGACATTTGGGTATCAAAAATATAGATTTCATGCTGCATTCTCAATTTTACATATTCCATCTTCATTATCATACTTAATTATCTGCATAGTTTGTTATGTATGTATCTTTATCATTTTATCTTATTGAGCTTGTTCATTTGTATATAACCATTAACATAAATATTTTGATCATTTAAATGGCATCTCATCATAGTTATCATCCTATTTTCTTTTACATTATTTTTATAGGTCATTACATTACATCTTATTATCTCATATTTAGAGTTTGTCAACTCTTTTGTGACTTTAGTACATTGTTATTTACATCATTTCATTTATGATTATCATTGTTCATATTAACATCATTTATTCATTTACATTAGATAACACAAAATTAAATAAACAACCATTTAGATTGTTCATTCATAAATCATTTCTAATTAATCATCACATGATAAATCATAACCCGTTATGCATCCATATAAAAACAAATCATCAAATTTTAGAACGTAAGTAAAATGCATATCAAAGAAAATCATCACATCTTGCATATGTCAGTATTCACATGTATACATATCATCATAAGAAGTAGATCATAAAAAAATCATAATAGAGTTGTATCATGTATAAAGATTCCATCATACTAAGTCCATAAAAACAATAAACTATCCAAATGTCCAAAGATATCTCATAAATAATAATGCGTCCACAATGTCCATCAAGTCTATCAATACATAATGAAATAATAATGATACAATGATGATACAGATATAAAGTGTATACGGTGTCTATGATCCACTGCCTCCTGACTCAGTATGTCTTTGTCTTTGGGATGCAATGGATGGCCCTGCTGTAGATGGATCTCTTGAACCTGAAGGTGGTATTGGAGGATGTGAAGATGTACCCCCATTGCCAATGGATTCCTATCTATGTACGAATATCTGAACTGCATATGAGCTCTCTCTGATGCTCCCAATCCATTGATCCCTTAGCACAACCTGTCTATATGCCTCCTTCTAGTAGGTAATCTCCCTACCGGATCTCATCATCATACAAAGACTATCAACATGTGGTCCTAGTGCCTCTGCAGACTCCATCTTGTCTAGTAGACTGTCTTCCTCTCCTAGTCATTCTATGGAAACATCCCACTCTTATATAAACTCTGCCAGCTCAGTCTCCACTCTCTCCACCCACTACTCTAGTCTGGGAACATGGTCATCTTGTACCTATGTCATTGCTAGTCTAACTAGCAATGCATCAATATCAATCTCCTCCTCTGCAAAATCTCTTTGTAAATAGGAATCCTGATCCCCCACATCCATGTCAACCTACTCATCCTGTAGACTGATATCAAGTATCTACACATCCTCTCGTGCTATATTAAGCATCTACTCACCCTATAATGGATCATGTACCTGTGCAACCTGTACCTATACATCCTCATCCTGTACATGTGTTGTAGCCTATACCTCTACCTATCCCTATACTAGGGCATCTTCCTGTGCATCTACCTATGCAGGGGCACCTGCTGGTATCTATGCTAGTGGCTATCTAGGTACCTATCTCCCCAGAGGTAGCATTAGCCCCCGCGGTTGCACTCCTCTACCTCTCATCTGAGGCTTGACTCTATCTCCTCTCCCTCCATTTGGACCACCATATCCACCATCACTGCCATCACCACTTCCATCTCTCCATCGGCCTCTCCTGCCTCATCCCCATCGCCTATCTCAGCATCCCTCTCCCACATTTCTCTGTCATGGCCTCTTTGTCAGATCTGTCAATCTAGGGAATGGATGATCCCTTAGATACCTTTCATAATCCACAATCATTCCTAGGTCTACTACCCATTGTCTTATTGACCATGCCTGAAATGGTATGTCCAAGAACACCTACCATGCTATCTCAAAAGATACCATCGACCCCCAATCTCACCTCTCTTGATGAGTCTGTGTGAACTCTGTCATACCCTGTGGCATCCCCTGGATCCTGCCAAACTTTTGTAACACCCGACTAACCACTTGCCTCTTCTATAATGTAGGGTGTCTGCCCAATCAACCACCATGACTTAAAATAATAGCTAAGCTACCACTCATCCTCCTAGGGCTCACAACAGAGATACGGTCTCCAAATAACAATGTCAATGGTATCAAAAGCATGTCTCCAAAACTCTAGTCATCCCAACTTATGTTGAGACTAAATAGATGCATATAGGAAAATGTACAACTGTCTAGCACCTTATAATCTTAGAGAAGTGGGTCATGTGATAGCAATGTGCTCCCACACCCATACATGGAGCAATGTCACTCTAGCCAATAGAGATGCCCCTCTGTAGTAAACCACCTGATGTAAGTCATGGTACAAATGGGCCAATAAACACATGACCCATGCAAAACGGGTCCCCTCATCCATGATCCTTTGTAAGGTCCACCCCCAGCCAATTGCAAATCTGTAGGATCATCAATCTGGATAGATGAACCCACCAATCGCTCTAATCAATACCATTGGGAGAGGCTCATATAAATCTACCATCTCCTCCCATCCAATCTCTGACTCATTGATATAATCATAGTCAAAGATTGCTCTGCACTCTACTAATCTGTCATGCCTATCATACTGCACTAGCTCCCCAATGATCGAAAGATGGAGGATATGATAAACATCCTCTAATGTCACAGTCAACTCCCCTGTAGGGAGATGAAAGGTACTCATCTCTAAGTGCCATCTCTCTACCAGTGCGGTCAACATCCCTAGGTTCGCCTAAATCTCGGGCATGTACATAACATGGTATAAGCTAGATGCACCTATCAATAATTTTTCGGTCTCTAATAGAGCCAACCTTAGGTTTTGAGTAATGGGATATCTCTCCTGTGACATCAGAACATTGGTAATGTTCTCATATCACAATCATCCAACAATCAAACTATTAGGTTTCAAACTAGATTTAATCTATCTATCTATCCTATACTATCAATTGAACACATGTTTATCACATGTCCAAACATATAATTCTATCAATTATCTAATCAAGAAGGTTAACTACCAACCATGCTATGATGTTGCCTACCTTGACCACAATCAATTTAAAAACCAAGCTGATAGATCATATCAGCCTCTTGATATCTAGTTTGACCTAATTGACATCATCATTTTATAAATTCTACCTCCTAAAACAAATGCACAACATAGAAAAATATTTGTGTAGAAATCCTTCATATTTGCATAGATTTAACATATGCGTGACTACCCTAAACAATTGCACAGTCAATTAAGACAAATGTGCCAAATTAAAGATGGACACATTTTTTTATTACATGTGCAACCCTAAAATTTCCTAACATGCATATGCAGGTAACCCGAATGTATGCACAAAAATACCAGTTTGCTAAGCAAACGTGGCATGTTGCTGCACATCTATTTTCTGTTTTATAATTTTTTTTTTCCTAGCTAACCCTTGGTTGAATCTATCCTAAAACATGCTACAAAACCTATCTAAATCATGCAAAAATCACAAAATGACCAAGAGGATCGGATCACCTATAGACTCTCCTGAATCAGGAGGTCTCTAGAAGCATCTGACTCTCTCAAAGTGGTGGTCTGGTAGCGGGAACAACATCTTCTCAACTCTGATCTCTTCTCTCTCCAAGCTCCAATCTCTTAATGCCACATGTAACACTGACCCTATATATAGCCTGTGGACCCATTTTGCTTGGTGTAGGAACCCTTCTTGTCAAAATATTTCTGTCATTCCATTTTCACACCCGTCTCTTCTCATTCTTTCAAGAGATTGATCGTCAACCTAAAAAAAAATACAATAAAATAATTTTGCCAATCAATCTCTTGAGGGGGCATGCATGAGTCGCTTTTGTCTGAGACATCACCTGAGGTAGGGGAAAAATGCTTGATTTTTCTTTGAAACAATGTGACCATCACATTATTTCAAAGAGGGGAAAAATATATACACTTAAAAATGACTTCATAAATTAATTAAATATTTATTATTTAATTAATATTGACTTGATGAATTAATTAAATATTTATTATTTAATTAATACTTATTTCCTCTATTATTAAATAAATTATTCAATTTATTTAATGTATTTACTTTATCCTATTCTTCTTATCCTAAGTCCTCTAAATTAGTCTTATTAAAGTGATTTAATTAATTAATCAATTATACAATCACTAATATGACTAAGTCCCCTAGTCCATCTCATAGACTTAGTCACCTAACACATCACCTTGGCTAAAATAATTAATTTTTATTAATTATTAATAGGTCATTTATCCTCACAAACACATGTCCTATTCTTAAGGGCTATGCGGGCTCATAAGACTTGGTCTCATGGCCACATGTATTCTCCTAGACTAGGTCAAAACACATTTCCTATTCCTAAGGACCTTCTCAAGACACCTCAAAGAGTCAAATATGACTCATGGGACACTTATACCAAGAGTCCTCATGGAGAAAAGGTCTTTCCCCCTTCATCTCAATGGTCTTTGTGAGACACTTGGCATGTGTCTTTCCCTTCCACCTTCTTCTCTTCTTTGTCAATGTAGGAGGAACATCCTCCCTATTCTTCCTCTCACATTCCAACTACATCCCCTTTTCTCTCAACCCCTTCAACCAAGAGAATTTCAACCCTAGGATCCTCCATCTTTCAATCTCCACCCTAGGATCTTGCCACCTAGGCTTGAGTCCTCCAAAAACCTATAAAAGGAGCCTTCCTCTTCCTTTGAGAGCCTAATAGCATTAGTCATTTTCAAGCATTCTATCAATCTAGCATTCAAGCATTCTAGCAATCTAGCATTCAAGCATTCAAGCAATCAAGAAATCAAGTATCCTAGTATCATTAGAGTCATTTTCATAGCATTTCATCCACCATATTTGCATAATCTAGGTTTAGACTAGTTTTTCATAAGCATATATAAAATCTCCACACATTAGAAACATCCTGGACAAAGGAGCACCATTTGGAAATTTGAGAGCTCACCGCATCTAAGAAATCAAAGCTAGGAGGACAATGGAGACAAGCTACATGGGTAAGTAGAGGTAAAAGAATTTGTTTTGATTTCATTTAATCCTTTTCTAATCTTCATTGTGTTTGCATTAAATTGATTTAGTAGCTTAGTATAGTTAATATTTCATTTCTAGTAATTAGAATTAAAATTTGCATACAGCTAACAAAGATCTTCCACTCAGAGCATAACACATTCCATCTTTCAATTGGTGAGATTATGGTGACACTAAAGGATGTGTATCAGATCCTCCATTTACCAATAATAGGTGAGTTAGTCTATTATGATTAGGATCTCATTGAGGGTAACACAACTATGAGGAGGATCTTCACAGATGACACCATCATGGAGCACCATATCACTTCAGACTACATGATCTAACAGTATGGGGAGGAGTACCCATTAGCATGTATTCTTGCAAGAATGATTGGTTGTGTGGTGGTCCCTAATTGGAGTCAACAAGGCTTCCAGTGTGGATGGGGCCACATTCTTTATGATATATTGATGAGGCCATGAAGATTTAGCTGGGGAGCTTGCCTACTCTGCCACATGTACTGCGAGCTACATGAGATCGTCTACCAATGTGGTAGGAGCATATAAACTGGGGTCATTATTCTACAGATCTAGGCATGGGAGCACATTCCCATTGCATGCCTTGTGACACAGGCTACCCAAGGAGTGGGTATGCCATATATTTTTTTCTATATAGGGTACATCCATCAACACAATTTGGGAAAGACCTCATTTTAGTGGTGTCATTTTGATGACATGACCACAGTAGTATGGGGGCCATACATACGCTATGAGAGGTGGACATGCTCTACTTGTGAGTATTCTTTTATGTTCAGCAACAAACAATTGATTTGTAAGTAATTCCTTTTTTATTTTTGCTACATTGTCCATACTTTTCTTTTATCTTGATATATCTTATCCTTTCTAATTTTTGACATGTAGTATCTATCTTGTAGGAGTGCTCCCATTGTGGAGTAATTTTGCATCAGCCATGTCTAGCACCATTTTGGATGGCATCAGGACACACCTACTAAGTTTTCTACGTATTCTTGATATGCTAACGAGGAGGCTGATTAGGGGCCATGACTAGTATATACTATCGTAATCCAAGAGCTATGAGATCCAGTTGGGGTGGACTAGGATTACCTATCCACAATCACATATGCAGGGATGACATCGATATATAGGCATCATTACATTGACCATCCCTTCTCATGATTCACTGATCTGGTGAAGTGAGCACCCTAACTTGATGAGGATGATCCCACTAATGAGCCATAGAGGGGAAACATTGCTAGGGGATAGGGTGGGAGACCGCATGTATCTACAAGGGCCAAGACTAGTCGTGCACTAGTATTAGGTCAGAAGAGGCCTAGGGGAGAGAAAGGATATTTGGTGGTAGTGGGGGTGGTAGTGGTAGCTAAGGAGGAGGAGGAGGATGAGGGAGAGAGGTTAGTGAGGAGGAAGGTGGACAAAGGACACCTCCTCTAGAGAGATAGGTAGGGTAGGTCAGTGGGGGAGGATACCAAGGCTAGGGATGAGGAGACAACAACACAAGCTCCACCCATTGAGGCAACTATGATCAAGGGAGTATAGGGTAGCACTAGAAGAGATGCACAACTCAGTGCAGACTTCGTAGAGGCCAAGAAACAAAGGGAAATGGAAGAGGTGCAACTACAACTAGTAGAGAGAGATAGGGATACCAGGCCTCATGGGAAGCCTACTACTATGCATTGTATATCAAAGCATTACTAGCAGTAGCCAGGGAACCTTCGTACTCTTAGTTCATTTCCCAATCTAAGGGAGTTGTACATATATTGATGAGAGAAGATGCCCCTCCTTCTCCACCTCGAGATTCAGCAAAGGGAGGGAGTCAGTGTTGATTTCCCCTATCTTGTCTTATCCCTTTCTCAGTCATTTTTTATGTACTCCACTTGATATATATATATATATATATATATATATATATATATATATATATATATATATATATATATATATATATATATATATATATATATATATATATATATATATATATATATATATATATATATATATAGTGAGATATTCTAATTTATAACCGTTATCTCTTGATGATTATGTGTTTATCTCTATTTATGCTCATGTATGCTTCAATTTATCATTCCTTTTATGTCCTTGATGAATATATCTCATGCCACTTATATGATGTTGATCCACATATCTTTACTTCATGTGTTGCCACTGATAGTGCATAGTGTAGATGTAGATATTAATGCTTCTTCTACTTGTACTTTGATATCATATTCATTTTGATGTATTGCTTGTTTCTCTCCTTCATGCCAAGTCATATATGTGATGATGAAAAATTAGCACTTTGTGCCCCTTTTATGATCATACTGACCTTGGTTTAAGTAGATACTAGTCAAATTCAATAGGAAAGATTTCAATTGATTGCATCGGCTAAGAGAGAGGAAGGATGGCCCAAGAGAACCAGAAGTGCACAACTAAAATGTATCCCTATAATGAAAATGCAGCCTAAGAGAGGAGTCAAGTCAGTGATCCTGTAGCTATTCATTTATCATTATTTGAGTGATTGGGACATTAGAGGTTAGTACAATCTTCACTGGTGAAAAAGTGACCATGAAGATATGAATATGACCTTATCAGATAAAGTGTATGAAATTCATGTAAGCATTGAGGAACAAGAGCCAACATGACTTGAACAAGTTTCCAATTTGATATTGTAGGATGACACCTATATCAAGGCACAAGTTTCCAAGATAACCAGAAGTGTCATCATATGTGCTACACACAAGCAACAGAAAAGGAGATAATTCCAACCTCACCTAAACATCCAAATAAAGAGGGTCAAGGTATGTGCAACATTCCAACCACGATGGAGGCTCTT
This sequence comes from Chamaecyparis obtusa, assembly GCA_027943335.1. Classification (NCBI taxonomy): domain Eukaryota; kingdom Viridiplantae; phylum Streptophyta; class Pinopsida; order Cupressales; family Cupressaceae; genus Chamaecyparis; species Chamaecyparis obtusa. The sequence goes on along the minus strand of BSBK01000524.1, from coordinate 1,132,439 downwards.
ACCACATACACCTAATTTATTAGACATCTTAAGATCATCAAAATCACACCATGAGAAGAAATGAAAGAAAATGTGTTATGCCTCTAGTCATGAATCTCTAGTCAAGTAGACATCATTGAGAAACCTTAGAACACATAACAAACAAAAGTTATTGATAACCGACAACACTCAAGAAAATAGTTCAACATACCTTAGTCATTTTCAATTTTCTAGATTATAGTTTGCACTGGGTGTTAAGGAACACCTTTGTGCTTGCATCAAAGTGTGTGTGTGTGTGTGTTTAGCAGTAGATAGTGCAAGATCTGATATGTGTTGAGAAACATAGTGATGTCTAGTTTGTTAGTGTTAAGAAATGTTGAAGAATTAGGGTGTTGAAAAACACCAAGTAGTGTCAGTGCTAAATTGTCCATTAGGAAGGACTCATATACTTAATCAAGTTAAGCTCAAGAGATCAAGTGATAAAGTGCTAAAAACTTAGATAGATAGCATGTGATTGCCCCCAGATGATAGATAAGAATCAAGGACAAGACTAAGACTAGTTCTAGCCCAGGATGGGACAAGGGAGATGGAAAGGAATGAGAGCTCAACCACATGTTAATAGATAGAGTGCTGATTACAAGTGATGCCTGTTTGCCAGGTTTTCACCACTTGGGATTATTTTATTTTTTCTACCAAGGAACCTATTTCCAGGTTTTCACCAAGGCACTTTTTTCTCTTTTTTCTCTTTTTTTATTCTTTTCATTTTTTAATTTTTTAATTTTTTATTCTTTTTTATATTTTGATTTTTTTTGTAGATACATCAAGACGCCTATTTTCAGGTTTTCACCAAGATGACAATTTTTTCAAGAATTTATATGCTTTTAAAGACTTTATTTAGGATCATATATTATTTTTAGGATTTTTTTAGGTTCATAAGTTGCTCTACAGGATGTAGAATGTCTAGTTGTAAAATTATATCAGGTGAAGAGCATTGAGAGGCTCTTTGAGAACATCACCTTTTGGAGTAGCTAGCTGATAATCTCCAGAGCCAAATGCTATAGTGATGACAAAAGGAACCAATGAGTTAGGTTCAAATTTGTCCTTCTCTTCTCGATGTTGTTGATTCTTTGGGTTCTCTCTCAAAATGAGATCACCGACCTGAAATTCATGATGACAAACCTTCTTATTGTAGACTTTATACATTATCTTTTTATAGACCCTCAAATGGTTAAATTATACCTTTTTGCATTCATCTAGTAGTTCTATCTCTCAAATTTAGGAAATTTTGTAATCCTCATATGTGATAAGTCCACATAATAATACCCTTAGTAAAGGTATCTCGAATTCAATTGGTAGGATGGCTTCAAAAACATAGACAAATGAGAATGGGGCAGCCCCTATAGGTGTTCTAATACTCATTTTGTAAGCCCATAAAGTTGAATTGATTTGCAATTGTCAATCATTTCCTGACTTGTTAACCATTCGATGTAAGATCTTTAAGATTGTTTTATTTGAGGCTTCTGCTTTTCCATTCCCTTGAGGATAGTAAATAGAGAAGGAATAATATGTGATGTGAAACTTGGTGTAGAGCTCATCAATGTCACTATTCTTGAACTGATCACTATTCTTGAACTGACCTCCGTTATCTATAACAATTGAAGAGGGGATTTTGTATGTGTAGATGATGTAATTGAGGATAAACATGCCCACCTATTTTCTGGCCACTTTGATAAGGGGTATCATTTCAACCCATTTGGTAAAGTATTTTGGAGCTATAATGATAAAATTATGTCCATTGGAAGATGAGGGGTAAATCTAACCCACCAGATCAAAAGCCCATTGTTGAAACAACCAGTGAGTGATGAAAGGTTTAATAGGTCTCAAGTGGGAGCATGAATCAAGTTCCCATGGATTTGGCATTTTTGACAAGTTTTAGCAAATTGGACAACATATTTTTCCATGGTAGGTTAATAATAACCTTCTATAAGGATCTTTTTTGCTAAGGACAAACTGATCAAGTGCAACCCATAGATACCCTATGAAATTATCAAAGCACTCTCTTAGACTCCTCACACTCTAAACACCTAAGAAGTGTATTTTCAAGACCTCTCCTAAAAAAATCATTTGCGATGATGAGATACTGGGAGGCATTCATATGAGGTTTCATTTTTTATTCTGAGAAGAGAGTCAGGTACGATTTGATCTTTAAGGTAAGCGTAGATCAGGCTATAGTGGAAAGTATTAGAAGCAATGATGGTGTAGAAAATTTAAGAATCTAGTGTGTCATAGGTAGGGAAATGGATCTCTTCCAACAAGAAGTCATAGAGAAATTAGTGCTCTTTTAGTTGTAGCATTGAGGCTAAGGTAGCCATGGCATCTTCTACTTTGTTCTCTGTACATGGTAACTATTGGAAGGTAATGAACACAAAGTATTTCTTCAAATCATCAACCAGGCATTTGTATGGAAAGATATTTTCATCTTGAGTTTTATATTCATCAATGACTTGGTTGATCACCAGCTGAGATTCACCATAAACATGAAGTTCTTCGATCTTCCACTCGATGGCCAGTTTGAGTTCATTAGTTAATCCTTCATATTCTACCACATTGTTAGTGGATGGGAAGATCATTTTGTAAGCCTTAGGAATTTTGTTACCTTATGGAGAGATGAAAAAAACTCCAACACCTATGCCTTGTTGTGTAAATGAGCCATCAAAGTACATTTTCCAAGGATGTTGCATTAAATACATGATGAATTCATCAAGAAAGTCCACCATAATAGGTTGCATATTTTTTAATGGTGTGCCTACTAGTTGATCAACTAATACCTTCCCTTTGATTTCCTTTCGGTCAACATATGTGATATCAAATTCACCGAGGCTCATGACCCATTTAGCCAATCATCTTATTAGCATCGTCTTTCTCAGTAAGTACTTGAGAGGATCAATTTTAGCTATCAATTGTGTAGAGTAAGCTAACATATAGTGTCTAAACTTCTGGGAAGAAAATAATACTACCAAGTAAGCTTTTTCAATCACTGTATAGTTGATATCAGAAGAGACTAGTGTTCTATTGATGTAATAGATAGCTCTCTCACATCCTTGATCATCATGTTGTGTGAGCAATGATCCTAAAGAAGAAGCAATAACTGATATGTAGAGCAATAAGGGTTTACCAAGAGTAGGATCCATTAACACTAGAGGATTAGATAGGTACTCTTTAATCTATTGAAAATGCCTTTCAAAATCCTCATTCCTCTTGAATGTGACTCTTTTGTGTAAGGTCTTAGTGAAGGGTTGTGCCTTGTTAGCTAGTTGTGAGATAAATGTCTAGATGGATTGTAGCTTTCCTCACAATGTCCACATTTGACTGATATTTCATAGTGGTTGTATCTCCATTATTTCTTTGACCTTAGCTAGATCTACTTCTATTCCCCGTGATGAGACCATGTAGCCAAGAAGTTTGTCAGAAGTGACCCCAAAAGTGCACTTCTTTGGATTGAGCCTTAACTTGAATTGTTCCATTCTGGTGAAGATCCTTTCCAAATCAGTAAGGTGCATATCTCTAGTAGCACATTTAGCTAGTGTCTCATCCACATATTCTTCCATGTTTTTATGAATCATATCATAAAATATGGTTGTCACTGTGCGTTGGTATGTTGCACTAATATTTTTTAGACCTAAGGGCATGACATTCCATCAGAAAGTTCCCCATGCACAAGTAAATGCTATCTTTTCCTGATCTTAAGGTACAATGAGATTTTGATTGTATCCCAAGAATCCATCCATTAAGGAATACATTTGGTAACCAGAAGTGAGATCCACAATCATGTCAATGTTGGACAATAAAAAATCATCCTTAGTGAAAGCCTTATTCAGATCCTTGAAGTCTATGCATATGCGTATTGACTTGTCAACTTTTGAGACATGCACAATGTTGGATATCTAGTCAGCATAATCTATGGCTGAAATAAATGTAGCTTTGAGTAACTTTTCAAGCTCTTCCTTAACTAGTAACGCGATATGAGGATGCATTTTTATCAAATATTGTTTAACTGGTTTAATGCTTGGAGCAATAGATAAATGATGCATGATAAGGTTTGTATCCAAGCCAAGCATATCAGAATAGGACCATGAAAAATTTATCTTCATTTCTGTAAAGAATTAGATAAATTACTGCTTCTCCTATTCAAACAAAGATTGCGCTAGATGTATGATTTGGGGATTTTCTATTGTGCCCAAATTTACTTGCATTATGTAGGCTCTATAAGAACTGATGATCATTCTTGAAAATTCTTAGGGAGGATATCAAGTATCTCATCTATAGGCACCTCAAAGAGGTTTTCACCATTGGATACATGTACTTTTACTATTTTAGGGTCTGATACTACCACAGAGTGGTTTTCACCATCAAACCGCTTGTTCTTTTTTTTATTTATGTGACTAAGATACTTGATATCTTCCACTGACATTGTGTCACTCATTGCATTGGTGGATGGGTGGAAAGGTTTGACAATATTAAGGTAATAGGAAAAGGTATGGTTATTGGAAAATGACATTAGGTTTACTGGCTTAGAAGTATTCCAATCAATTAGCTCAGGGTAAATGAGGGGTAGGGAACTAATGGACTCAATAGAAAAGACTCTTGTATCATCTTCATTGTTCATAGCTACTAAGGATAAATCAAGAAAGTTATCTTCCCTAGAATTGTCTTGAGCATGACTTGTTGAAGGATTTCTAGAGGAGTTATGAGAGGTATTATGTGAATTTACCCACCGTGGTTCAAAATGATGATCAAGATCCCATTCTACTTCTTCTCTTTGGATCAAGAATCTTTGTGAAGGAACCATTATGATTTAGGAGTGTGAACCAAAGTTCCAATTGGGATTTTGAGGAGGAAGAACTATAGGAGGAATTCTAGGAGGATAATCCTCTTCTTTAGAGATAGCTTGAGCAGGATGAACCACAACAAGTTCAATAGCTGGATGTTCTAGATCAGTCTCTGAATCATGTTGCATGTTACAACTTACACCCACCTAAAAATTGGAAATAGGATCATACTTATGGATCACATCAACCTCTATGTCAGTCGTAGCATCAGGAAAATGATCCCATTCATATTCATGTGAGTTAGTTCTACTACTAGCGGATTGCCCCAAGTACTGAGCTATGGTCATGGGAGCCTCTTCAACATGACACTCTGGATTAATAGCCCATTCTTCAATCTCATCTAGATTGAGGTTAATTGTGTCATATTGGCTGTCTTTAATGTCCACCGCTTGAATGGGTTCTTGGGTATCTGTAGCTTGAGAGCAGTCTCCATAATCTAACAAAGGTAAGCAAGGCAGTCTGGGCTCTCTAGTCTCCTTGGATGAGTCAATGAATCTAGGTAAATCAAGGATATGTGCAATGTTGACAAGCTGCCCCTAGTTAGGATGTCATTCCTCAATAGGGTGTTCATGGTTTTGTCTAGTTACTGGTGATGTGACCAGCTCACATTCACTGAGTAGTTCCCTATTTTCTTCAGTAGGTTGATCTGTAGGTATGTGTAACAACCTTTCATAAGTTATAGGAAGAACATCTTCATCCTCATCATCAAAATATCCAAATCTATCAAACACAGGACAATTTGTAGATGATGGTGTGAACTTTTATTCATAATATCCCACTCCAGTTTTGTCTCTAGGATTGTGGAATTTAGTGTGTATGGGTTCGAGGAGGCCTTTACCTTTTCCAAGAGGACTTTTCTCATCATATCCATTTTTTCCATGAGCTAATAGCCTACACCATATTTCTTGAGAGAAATCTCAGCATATTTTACCTCTTGTTGATCTTCTTCACCTTTGTATAGCCATTGTAAAAAAAAATTCTTCTCATTCTCTTGTTCGAGAGGGAATTTTTATTTAACCATGCTAGTATCTTCATTAATTATCATGATACAAGTGTTAGTAGGTCAAAAAGTTGAAGATTTATTTCCATAGGATCTAGGTGATATGGGCAAGTTGACCATTGAGCATGAGGCATCCATTCGATAGTCTCCCATTCCACTCTCTTTTATACTAAACTTCTTTTGAAAGGTATTCAACGTCGCTTATCTATAATTCTCAGTTTCTTGGTTCTATAGGGATTCCTTGTTGTGGGGAACCATGCTTTCAGCCTATTTAAGGTTGTTACAAGTGTATGTTGAGTCTGTAGGAATTGTAACCTTAATTAAATTATGAGGGAATTTAATGCATTGGTGATATGTTGAAGGTACTACCTATATTTCATGGATCCATGGGTGACCTTGAAGTATTTTTTATCCTAGGGGAAGGTATAAGACCTAAAAAATAACATCCCTTTGTACATGACCTACCTAGATGGGAAAGACCACCATGACTTTTGAATAACATTCCTCTTCATCATATGCTTTGATTATTATTATTTCATTGAGGATCAATAACATGTTTTGAGAAACCAAGAGCCTTAACTAATTTCAAAATGCATATATTTAAACTTGTGCCTCCATTTATCAAAATACGCTTTACCCTATGCTTGTGAATGAGAACTTCAATATGGAGGGGCTGGTTATGTGGATGGCAGACAAATTGGGCATCTTCTTTTAAAAAAGTTAGGTAATGAGGAGAAGTGAGATGAATGACAATGGAATGGAACTTATCGATGTCTAGGTCCTTGTGAACATTATCCATGAGGAAGGCTTGATCTAGAATCTCTCTATGGGTATGAGAGATTTTAAATAGTTTAAGGATTGAAATTTGAGCTGACGTGCATTAGAGTTAATCAACCAGATTTTAATCACGTGTTGTATATGAGGTAGTTGGTTTTTATGCTTAGGTTTTTGTTTGTTTGGAATATGAGAAGGAAGAATGACCAACCCCTCATAGAGTGATTTTACCTTGAGAATAGGTTACCGCGTTGGATGATTTAGCCTTAGCCTTGCCTTTGATCTTGATAACATTGACAGTATGGTTTGAGGACTTGAGAATGTGGATCACAAAGTTAGTATCAGGGTATGTGTACCCAAAGTTTTTTTCCTTTACCTTAGGTGACTCCCCTTTCCCATATATAGGAAAATCCTCCTTCAAAGCCTTATTATCAATATTCATTCGAGGGGGATCAATCACAATTGTCTCATTATAGATTAAATCTTGGATGAGATGTTTAAGGTTCATGCAATCATTAGTATTAGGGCCTTTATTATGATGGTAATCAAAATAGTGGTTGTCATTCCACCACTTAGGATTTATCTCAGGATCATATGCTTTAGAGTAGTCAAGAAAAGTGATGATCTTGTTGGTCAAAAGAATCTTCAAGGCATTCTCAAGGGATTCTCCAAGAGGAGTGAAGTATCTCTTAGGCCTAGGGATCCATGACCTATCTCTATTAGCCTCAGTTTTAGAGCCTATTTGGTTTCTCTTATTATCTTTTAAATCTTGGATGCCAGTGGATAAGTTGAAAGCTAGCTCCTTGGGCTTGGTAGTGGTAGACATAGAGGTCATACCTATGATTATGTCATTGACAACATATTTGGTTTTATTCCACAACTTATGCTTGTGTTGGAAAGTGATGTTTTGAGAGCACTATGGATCACTTGAGGGTTGTCATTTATAGAAACACTTATGTTATAGTGATTTCATGAAGTGAGGATAAGTGTTGGAGACACAGTCATGAAAATGACTAAGTACAAAATCAGATTTATAGTATACTACAATATTATTTTGGTCAGCGAAGATGATATATGATATATTATGGCTTGCAAACTTAGATTAAGACATTTTGGGATATGTATGACCTTTAGTTAAGGTCACACATGTTTTGGTATTGATATCAGTAAGTTATAGTAATATGAAGACATACAAAGATAAAGGAACAGTGGAAACATGTCATATGAACAGTCGCAATGATTAAGGGAATGATAGATGGAATGGAGACATGCTAAGTCAGATGAAGATTACATATTTCTGACACTTTGGTAATATAAGATCACTAAATTAGTATTTATCATTTGTATAAATAATTATTATGTTTTGTGTTGTATTTGAGAGCTAAATGGACGACAGAATAGATATAAGTGAAGAATGTTTTATGTAAGCAATAAGCAAAAAAGATATGTATGAGATATGAATGAAAATTTGGGATATCAGTAATGGTTGATAGCAAATGTGAGATCAAAGATTGAAAGAGCTATAATTAGAACTATCAAAGCATAGAAGATTCTTGTATTGTTCAGTCTTGAAGAACACTTTTGTTACTGAATTATTGATTGTACAAGTTGTAAGCTCAATATACCTTTAATAGGGTTTTTGTATACCCCTAATAGGGTTTCTATTCCTCTAATAAGGAAATGTACTATGTTATATTCAGCTCCTAATAGGGCTAGATATCCTAACATGGATTCTATATTTTAGTGCATAGTTGTGGGTACCATCCCCATCGGGGTTTTCCCTTGGCCAGGGTTTCCTTGAAAAATAATAATGGTGTTATGAGTTATGTGTTATGTATTTATGTTCTCTTCATTTCTGCATTGATATGGTTTATTTGCAATTGGTTTAAGTTTGATTTAAAGTGCTTTAATACTGATTTACCCCCCCTCTCAGTATTACTTAATCCTAACAATTGATATCATAGCTATTGGCCCTTGGAGAGAAAGCCTAACAGCTTAAGGGAGATTATAATGGATTTAGAAAGTTTGCAAGAGAACTTTGAAGCAACACTTGATGATCTGGACAAAGAAAAAGTTGAGAATGGTGATTTGAGATTCAAATTAAGAAGAGCAGAAAAATTATCAAGAAACTAAAGGAATGACTTGAACTTTCAAGAAGTCAGAGACAAGACCTTATGGAAAAGATCAAGGAGGATTCAGACAATGATACATCAGACCAAGTAAATAAGCTGGAGAAAGAAAAAAACAAATTAATCTTCTAATGATTAAAGAGATTCAACATGAAACGGATGCAAGATACAAAGTTGAAGAGACTCTAAAAGAAGTGAACATGCAAATAGGAGAAATGCAGATAGAGCTTGATCACTACAAGGAAAAATGCCTAGAATTGGAGAAGTACAATTAGATCATTAAAGGTGAACTCACTAAATCCAAGTTACACATTGAGAAGTTACATATGAGCAGTGATAAAATTGATGAACAAAGAGAGAGATGGAAACCTAAAGGAGACATGAATGGAATTGGATACAATGAAGGAGAATGTTCTAAAACTCATGAATAATCACATGAAGTGAAGAATGAAGATAGATCCACTTTTGAAGAACCTAAAAATTAGATTAGACCTTTCAGAGGTAGATGCTTTAGATGCATCAAACTTGGACACATGAAAATAGATTATAGAGGTAAAGGTCCTTTCAAACCCTTTACTGGTTATTGTTATAACTATTATGCATATGGACACAAGAAAGAAGAATGTAGAAAAACTTATCAGTCAAGAATAAAAAAGATTACATCAGAGAAGAATCAATAGCGAAGATCACATGCTACAAATGTAATAACCTTGGGAATACTGCAAGGTATTGTAAGCTGGAGGTTAATCAAGACAAAAGACCACCTACATGTTTCAAATGAAACAACTTAGGACACATAGAAAAGTTTTTTAAGTATAATGGAATGGACAATAGAAGAGGACCACCACCTATGGTTATAAACAAGAATATTGGTGACAGTGGTAAAAGTCTTAATGAGTAGATAGATGAGTTCAAGAATCATTTCAAGAAACTAGTAGATGAAGAAGATGGGAAGATATGGAAGGTAAAACATTTCAATAAGGCATTGGTTCAAGGAGAAATAGTAGATGCTACTATGTCTTTGCAAGATGTTAACAATGCTACATCAACCTAAAAGGCCGAGCATGGCCTTAGGGGGAGCATTGGATGTAGATAACCGACTATATCCATCCCTTGATTATGTGGAATAAGATCATATGAGCTTAGATATGGTGTATATAGACATTAAGGAGTCTATATATGTGATTGCAACACTTGGAGATTCATATCCTATGGCGCAAGATTTATGTTTGACTAGATAGTGTGCAAAGTTGAGCTAACTGTGATAAATGCATTTACTCACCTTGCGATGGATAAAAGACCTTGAAGCACACCATTTCTTCACCATTTGATAAGAAACAACCAAGGAGAGTAGAGTTAAGAAGCACATCAGCCACCTAGTAACTACATTGCATGATCGATTGAAGAAGTTCCAGAATTTGGTATATTCAAGGTATTTAGATCATATACTCTATCAGAAGCTATGGATGCACCTGTCATATATGATATTATTGGTAGACCAAGGTACACATTTAAAAGGAACCCTTTTAAGTCTTATGAGGATGATCTGAAAGGAGCATTTTTGCAAACCCCATACAATGTGTTACACATTGAAGACATTAGGGCTTACATTCATTATAAGTATGAGACCATAGGGGTTGCAAAGATCTATAGGGAGATAGATGAAATGATAGAGTCTGATGAGAAAATGAAGGAAGAGTTTAAACACTTGGAAGACCAATCTATGATTAAGCTAACCCTCCTAAATGAATTTTGTGAGACTGAATGGTTCAAGATCATACTAAGAAAAATCCATGATCATTTCATCTGCATAGGAGAGAAGCTTGTAAATATATGTAGCCAGATGATTCATGAAATAACTGGGTTAGACAACACTGGAGCCCTGCTAGTGGAAGAGCATCAATAAATAATTAGAAAACCTAACTCATTCCAAATGGGACAAGAGAGTGATGACTGTGAATGACATATTTTAGCAATATGTGAGATTGGTAGCAATGCTACTAGAATATAAGTTATACTACCATAGCAGGCCTAATTTTGTATCAGCAGGGGAAATCATGATGACTTACAGAATGGTAAAGAAACACACAAAGTATAACCTATGCAAGATCCTAGCACAAAAATTCTTGGAGAATGTGAGGATTATTAAGAAAGAAAAGTCAAAAGCATTCAGGTTTGGTTCACTCCTGATTCACATGTACATTTACATTGAGCACAGGTTTCCTGGAATGCACCCTAGAGCATCGAAGGATAGTGTACCTATTGGTATATAAATATTAGAAAGCTTCCAGAGATAGAACAAGAACTTGGTAGATGGTGAATTTTTTGCAATGATTAAGATCCTTAAAAGGAAAGTGAAGGAGAGATACAAGATTCTTGAGGAGTTAGTTGACAAATATAAAGACACAATCTATTTCATGGTTGAAACTGATTGTGTATGCCTTGAAGCAGTTGATCCTAGGAAGAAATGGTGTTACCCTATGGGGTATAAGGTTAGTTCTGAGGTTCTTACAATGCAAGTTGAACATGTACTAGCATCTGAGATAGATACTTCTAAAGAAAGATAGGGAACTTACTTGGAAAAATATGCAAAGGTTAGAGAAGAAAAAGACAAAGGAACAAGGAATAGGAAGATAGAGAAAATGGTTGATGAAATAGTAGTGAAGGTAGGAATTATAAAGGAACAATTGAAGGAAGTAAGAACTAAGATGTCAGAAGGATCTTCCAGCATGGCAATTGAAGCACCTCCTCCCTTTGAAGAAAAAAAGATAGTAAGTACAACTTCTGATATAATAGATTTATAAATCATCCCTGAGAAGCTAGCAAAATAAGATGCACCTATGAGCACACCTAGGATATCTACAAGATCAAATAGTCCTATTATCCCTAAGAAACAAAAGGCCGAGGTAGAGATAAGAGAAAAGAGGACAAGGTGATAGAAAAGAAAGAAGTAGTAGAACAGAAGAAAGCAGAAAACCTATGGAAACTGGATATCAAAATATCAGGGAAAAGAATAATAAAAGATGGAAATTTGAAGACACTAAAAAGGTATCATGAGAGGTATGACTCTAAAAATCAATTAGTGATTGAAGATATAGTTATTGAGCACTTGTTAGCTTACAAGAAGAATTTGTTAGAGATTGAAGGAAGTATTCCTAAAGACTTGTATAACAAGTTATAAATTAAAAAACATTTGGCTCATACTGAAGATGAAATAATAAGAAATAAGGCCATTGAAGATATGTTGCCTGTAGTGTCTGTACATGAAAGGGAGATAATCATTAAAGAACTAAAACCTCTATTGAGAACTAAGGCCAGACTTGTAAATATAATGGAAAGGAAATATGATGAGGTAATTGAAGACACATAGAAGGCATTGGATCAAATTCTTATGAGAGACATGCCTAAGAAGTCTTCACCTCCCAAAGCTACCAAGCCTACACCTTTAGGAATGGGAGAAATCTCTAAGATAGATGGGGATAATACAAAAGAAAGAAAAGTTGACAAGAAACCAAACTTCTTTGTTTCTGGTGTGCCTATATCACTTGACACCTCACTTGATGTAAATGATCCTTTTCAAGGAAATCTAGATAGTGCGGTGACAGTAGAAGAGGAAGGATAGAAAGAGGAAGAACAAATAGAAGAAAGATAGGAAGAGAAAGAACAAGAGAAGGAAAAACAACAAGAGGAAGAACATATAGAAGAGATAGGAGCCAAAAAAGAAGAAGAGGTAAGAGTTGAGATTAAACAAGAACCTGACACCTCCTCCAGCCTATTGTTGGAAAGTATGGCCAAACTAGTGAGCACTGATGTGGAAAACATGGATGAAGATGAGCTAATGAGATTATCCTTCATGGCATTTGCTAAGGCAAAGGAAAGGTTAGAACAAAAGGGGGATACAAAGGTAAAGGTGATTTCTAGGATAGTAGAGACTGTGAATAAAATACTTCGTACACCTCTTACATTTCAAGGAAAGGATGATGATGAGAACTTGAACATGGAACTAGACAACTTTGACAACCATTATGAGTCACCATTGAAGATCACAGAGGATAAATCTGAGAAAAGATACCTTGAAAAGAATTTGAAGGAAGTCTGCCAGTCTATCTCATGGGACTTGGGCATTTTGAAAGAAACTACTATCAAAGCCAAAAGTTGTGTTGCACAAGGAAGAAAGGTATATAGTTATTGCATCATTCCTATTAGACTTATTAAGAACATTGATGACATTATAGCTAAGGATAGGGCTACATTGGAGAACATGATGGATAGTTGGGAGACATCTTCACAATCTATATCAGAAATGGACAAGTAGACATCCAAATTTTTGGATAAGATAAATGTTTTGGATACAGAGAAAGGGAGAGTAGTGGAAAGATTTGGTTTGATAAATAGTTTAATCACTCCTAGGCTATCAACTCTTGAAACTCATCTCACTAAGATGAAAAAGATTGAGGAGTCAATGAAATTTGTACCCACTGAGTTGAAGGCAAAAAAGACTACATCTTATGCATTGAATGGGCTGATCCATGTTAGTAAATTGCTGATTAAGTCATGGAATGATGAAGTAAAGACCTTGTAAGATTCCTTCCAAGATATTCTAAAATTGGCGAGCAAGCAGTAAATCCTAAACTTTTGAAATTTTGCATTTTTGTATATACCTTTGCCATTGATGTCAAAGGGGGAGAAGAAGAGAAAATAAAAATGAGAAAAAGAAAATTGTAAATAAAAAAAAGAGAAGAAAGAGAAGAAGAATATGTATATAGGAACAGAAAAGTAGAAGGAAGATAGTGTTTTGGACACTTAGTCATTTTTCGCTAAGTGTTTCCATCAATGCCAGAGGGAGAGATTATTGGCAAGTGATGTTTTGAGAGAACTATGGATCACTTGAAGGTTGTCATTTATGGAAACACTTATGTTATAGTAATCAAATGAAGTGTTGGAGACACAGTTATGAAAATGACTAAGTACAAAATCAGATTTACAGTATACTGCAATATTGTTTTGGTAAGTGAAGATGATATATGATATATTATGGATTGAAAACTTAGAGGAAGACATTTTGGGATATGTATGACCTTCACTTAAGGTCACACATGTTTTGGTATTGATATCAGTAAGTTACAATAATATGAAGGCATGCAAAGATAAAGGAATAGTGAAAATAGGGCATATGAATAGTTGCGATGATTAAGGGAATGATAGATGGAATGGAGATGTGCTAAGTCAGATGAAGAGTGTATATTTTTGAAATTTCAGTAATATAAGATCACTGAATCATTATTTATCATTTATTTAAATGATTATTATGTTTTGTGTTTTATTTGAGAGCCGACTGGATGACAAAATAAATATAAGTAAAGAATGTTTTATGGAAGCAATAAGTGAAAAAGATATGTATGAGCTATGCATGTGAATTTGGGATATCAGTAATGGTTGATAGCAGATGTGAGATCAAAGATTGAAAAAGCTATAAATGGAACTATCAAAGCATAGCAAATACTTGTATTGTTCACTCTTGAAGAACACTTTTGTTACTAAATTATTGATTGTAAGAGCTGTAAGCTCAGTATACCTTTAATAGGGTTTTTTTATACCCCTAACAGGGTTTCTATTCCTCTAAAAAGGAAATGTACTATGTAATACTCAGCTCCTAACATGGCTAGATCTCCTAATAGGGATTCTATATTTTAGTGCATAGTTGTGGGTACCATCCCCACTAGGGTTTTCCCTTGGCCAGGGTTTCCTCAAAAAATAATAATGGTGTTATGAGTTATGTGTTATGTATTTATGTTCTCTTCATTTCTTCATTAATATGGTTTATTTGCAATTGGTTTAAGTTTGATTTGAAGTGTTGTAATACTGATTCATCCCCCCTCTCAGTATTACTTAATCCTAACAACTTGTCCTTGTTATGTTGGTTATTGGAAGAGGATTTGTGTTCTTTAAGCTGAAGAATAATCTCACATTTTCAAACAAGGACATCCTATATGCATATAGATGATTCAACCAACATGTCAAATGAAGCACGTGTTTGCATCTGCAATGCATAGTTCATTTCAGGAACCAAAGTGTTGATGAATATGTCAATTTTCTTAGTCTCAGGAATTGGCCAAGGGTATCAAGTGAAAATTCACCACCATTGTTGAAGGAATGTGACAAAGGGTTCTCCCACATGCCGATTTCTATTAGATAAATCAAGCACGGTGACAATATGAGAGATGTTGTAGGAATATTGTTGGATGAACTATTGAACTAGCTCATCAAAGGTCTTAGTGCCATGGGAAAGCGAGGTGAACCAACTCATGGATTGACCACTGAGACTTCAAGGAAAGAGTCTCATCAGATAGGTCTATTCATGCATAAATTCCATACTTAGAGCACAAAATTGATTCAACCAAATATTTGTTAAAGGGCTGGTCCTTATCCCTTTTAAGTTGTGAAGTTTCACAACGTAGGTCTTGAAGTTGTTTAGTAAGGGTTATAAGAGGAGACTCTTCCTCTTTTTGTAGTAGGCAATTCACATAAAACTTAGGTGGTCATTTCACACCCATAGAAGTGAAATGAATGAAATAGAGATCTTTATCTTGACTCATGATAGCTTGCATCACCTTGTCAAAATAATTGTCTTCTTGGCATTCTTGGATTTATTCTTGTGTGGGTTCTTCATCCCCAGTGGAATCAAATTCAAGCCTTCTACAGGAACCTGAATCAAAGTTTTACATGTTGATGTAATCAAAGCTCTCAGTATTAGAAAAGGGTATTGATTGATATTTAGAAGCTTGATGCAAAGGTTCTTCATGGAAATATGGCCCAACAGTTTCATAAATTGCTCTTCCTCTGGGATCAGTTGTAGCCTTGTAGGAATGGATATGAGTTCTGACTAGCATGGAAGATGAGATTGAGAAATTGCTAGTAATAAGATGAATAAACTATTGTAGGAAGATCAAGGTAATGATAGTTTTTATCTCAAAGGTAAGTAAGTAGTAGATAATAAAGTAGTTGAAACAAGGTGCAAGGTACCAAGATTGAGACTTGAATGCCTACTGAGTGGCACTTGTGACCACATTGATGTAACCAAGAAAACTAAGTACAAGGTACCAAGAATGAGGCCTGAATGCCTACTAAGTGGCACTTGTGACAAAGTTTGAGCAAGGTGTGTTTCAAATGAGATATTTTGAGACAATAACTAGAGAACTTCCAAGATCTTAAAACATGAGTGGAGAGGGATCAAATCACTAGAAAGGGATCAATCAATCGGGGATACTAGTTTTGAAATGAGCGACTGCTGATCAAAATGATAGAAGAGCTGAAAGGAACCTGGACAATGAGGATACAAAAAATTTAAGAACTCAATGCAGTGTTTTAGTTAAGAAGAGAATTGTACGATAAAGATCAGCATTGGATTCGATGGACCCAACACTAGGTGAGATAATATGGTGAAGTTCAATCTTGTCATGCAATGAAACATAACATTGGGTGTGATGAAGCACTTGTATCATATGATACGATGCTCAGAAAAAATGATAGAATGTAGGAAAATGGACAATTTACCATGCTATTTTTGAAAAGTTTGACCAATCTGGATGAGTTTGGCTTCAAATTTGTGATGAGTTTGAGTGTCCCTAAATCAAATCTGAGTGTTTCCAATCAAGAAATACTATGAACAAACAAAATTCTCCAAACAATCCACCAAAGGACAAAGTAACTTTGGGGACACAAACAATTGTGAAGTCTAAAAGGATGTTGCAATATGTGAAGAGTGTCAAGTGTATGTTCTACAATGATTTGCATGGGTCTCAACACATTCAAAGACACATCAAGAAAAAAAAACCTAATGTCAAGGCTAGTATCAAAACCTTTGCCCAAAAATTGGTATTCTGTCACCTCACAGAAAATGATGTTGGCTTTTTTGAGGATAGCATCCAATGGAATACATATGGTGAGTAGTCTTAAGGTGATCCAAGTAAATTCCACTTGGATCAATCCTTGCACAAAGATTATGATACTTTCGAAGGTAAGTTGGGTAGCTTCTAACCAATGGTGTCTAGTAGGGGCATCCATTCATAACTATCCCTTCTACTTATTCTTAGCATTTGAGGCCTATAGTGCTACAAGCACTTCAATTAAAGGTAGTCTTGCAAGCAATATTGAGACCTCATGACCCTATACATCACTCTTGTGTATGTTCTCCTAGTCAAATGGGTGACCCAACATAGATAATAGCTATGTCCTTGGGGTTTTTAGTCAACAAGGCATAAATTTTACAGTGGGTTGGATGAGCCATCTTTTCTTTGTCCCACTTAGTTCATTCCCACAATATGTTTACATCAAAGAAAGGCCCTCTAAAGGTAAAAACAACAAAAAAGTAGATAGGCCAATGAAGGTTTAGATTTATGATTTTCCACAAGGGAAAAAAGCATACTCTCCTACTCCGTAGCTTCTCCCAAGTGCATCAAACACATATTCATTTACCAAAGACTCTTTGCAAGTGAAAAGATAAGTAGGTCAAGATTTCTAATTCAACCTCTAGGAGGTGAAGAGCATACTCTTCTACTACCCAAATAGTTACAAGAAAATAAGCTCACTAATTAAGCTAGTTGCCTAGAAAACCAAATTTATGAAAACACAATGTTGATTTGTATCTCCAAGAAAACCTACAACACAAATAGATTTAGTAGTCTCTAAAATATGTCTTTGGAAAGTATCCTACAACCACAAGAATTAGTAGTCTTAAAATAGGGCCATGTAGGCAACTTTGACAAGTGAATTCTCCCTCAAATACCATGCAAAAACCTATTATTTTTTGTAAAATAAAATGTTAAAGACAAGATGAATCCAAATCAAGCACTAAAATCTAAAAAATTTAACTACCAGACCCCTAAAAATTCTCTTTATTTTTGATATGATAAAACACATTCAACACCATATTATTGTACGATAAAACTCATAAATCCATGCGATGAAAACTAGAGTTATTTTGTCGTATGATGAAACCCATAACTACATGTGATAAAACACCTTAACCATATTATTGTATGATAAAAATCACAACTGCATGTAATGAAATGACATGTCATATGATAATCTTGGCCATTGGATGTGATATTCATCACAGTTTTAGAAAATGAAGAAAAATATTCTGCAGTAAATGAGACCAAAAATTGGTTCGAGCCCCACAGTGGGCACCAAAAATGTGTGGTTAAATAAAGGTAATCAATTGGGATACAATCAACACTCAATAAAAAATTAACTCAAGAATTTAGCTATAGGTGTCCATATCAAATGAACCACTAAACTCTCAAAAGTAGCTTATTGCTTCCTAGTTGAAGTGAGTTTAATCCTTTTATAATTCTCATCAATTTGGCATGAAGGATTAGTGACTTGTTACTCCAAGATGGAAGATTCAAATACCATGAAAAATTAGAAATGAAACTAGTATACAAGATTAAAAATGATAAAATGAGAGGATTAAGATAGAATGGATGGAAAGAAAATAGTATTCTAGAATGAAAATGCAAGAAACTATGCTATGATAAATAATGCAAGAAAGTAAACTAGATTGCTAAGAATGCTCAAGAATAAAGTAAGCAAAAATTACTCTAGAATGCAAGAATCAAATTACCAAGATGACCAATATGGAACCCTTGAGCCAAGGAAGAGTTTACTTTTAAAGAAAGTGCCTCAAGAATGGAGGGTGGACAATAAGAGGCAAAATATGTTAGGTAGAGATGAGTGGTGAGAAAGATCAATCCATGTGAGAGGATTCAAGAATTTTTATTGGCTGAGTTTGATTGGACAACAAGAAAAAATATAAAATCCCCTTTTAATTGTCATTTAATCAAGATTAAGTTTGCACAAAGTGCTCTTTTTAATAAAAGTGCTAGGACTTTCTTTATATATATATATATATATATATATATATATATATATATATATATATATATATATATATATATATCAGTGGTTCACCCACTTTTTCTTATATATATATAATCTAATTCAAGGGCTCAATTGGCAAAGAACCAGTACAAAAACCCAATATCCTTGCCTAGATACAAATATACATTTCTATCGTAAAAAACAAAGGTTTGGAGCCATAAAAATACTAAAAATATATTTCTTTTGACATGTTTGGCATTAAAATGTAGGAGGTTGCTCAAAATATACATGGAATCTGCAACCTTGGAGAAAAATAAAAAGCCCTAACTTAAAGATAAAAGTTTTACAATCATTTGAGAATTTAGGGCATAGACATAGCACAAAATTCTCTACAAAAAGATGCTTGAATTATTTACATAGCAAAATTGTGTTGATCCTTTACAAATTTAGAGTTCTCTGATTATTCTTCCATGTCCAAGGGGTCAACAGTTCCTTGTGAGCTTTGATTTCCCCAATTGGAAAGAGTTGATGGTGTGGACAATTCACACAGACCACCCAAAACTAGAGTCAAGGTGTCCCAATCATAAGAGTGTAAATTATCATTACTTGAAACCATAGCTGAGGTGTCCCAAGAAGAGGAATGTTAACCAGGATAGTCATCATTCACAATCGGTTGAGCTAAAGAATCATTACCCCAACTAGAGGAGTAAACTTTGATTAGCGAACTGAAATTGAGATCAGGCATGGGGGCCGATGGCTGGCTTCATGTTTTTGCTGATTGTGGAGCCAGTGAAGCTTGTGAAACCACATCAAATACATTGTCAAACTCAAGGATGTCCAAGAGAGAGAAAAATATGCAACGAATTCTTGAAGCCACTAAAGCATCAATGCCATGACCATGGGAATGAAGGACATTTCTAACATGTCTAAAGTTTTGTCTATCTAGAGCCCACTTTATACTATCATAAAATAGCATGTATGGATGATTGGTTTGAATAAAGTACTTAGAAAACAATCCACCAAGGAGGGAATGTCCATTCCACATGTTATATTGCTGGACTGCAGTTGTGAACTTGCTTGAACAGAGAAAATCCTTATTTACAACCTTATTATAAACAATATCTAGTAGCTGTGTGCTCTGTAGAATGTCCATGGTGTTAGATAAAAAATATGACATTACCTGTGATGGGTATATGCTCCTTTTTCCCTAGGAGCTATGATTTCATCCCCAAGGAATTCCTTTACCACTCTACATATCCTTATTTTTTTAGTGCAAACATGTGCTCCAGAGTAGTATCCTCGATATGTGTCAAAATGACCACTTCATCTCCCTCAACTACAATGTTGATCCTATCATTCCAAGACATATACTCCCAATGGAAATTTTAGGAGTCTCTACAAGAGAAGCAATAATTCACTACCATGACTACAAGGCAGACAAATTACTGATTACTAAAACTACTAGTGATCAAAGGAGTGAACTGTGGTGGGTAATAAGGAATGTCACTTAAACCACAATTTGTGAATATATGATTTAAAGACATGCTAGTACTTTAATTGAGGCAATACGTATTCTCAAGCATGTGAATTGATACCAATCTTTTGAAACATGTAGAAAAATTATTAGTAATGGTAAATACCATAGTTCGAAGGTCTTCTCTTGGAAAATCCACCTCATGAATATTTAATGACACAATGTGAGAAGCCACATGTTATGTACTCTGTGACATGATGTGATGTCATAAGCCTCCTATATATACTTAGCAATGATTTCCAAGGCAGTTTGTGAAACTCATGTATAAGAGTTAGTTATTAATGAAGATCTCCTCATTTATAATGAGATCTTTAAAAGATGAGTTATCCTACATGAATGCATATAGGGAAAAAGATTTGAATGTTTTACCATCACATCCATAATTTGAGAGCTAATCTGCAACTTTTTTTTCCTTCACGAAGGGTGTGGAAAATATTGTGGCTTTCAAATGTATGTAAAATTTGCCAAATCTATTTCACAATGTAGCTTAATTGCTAGTTCTATATTGAGTTTGTGATGCTTGCATTGATGATAACTAGAGAGTCTCCCTCAACATGAATGTTTTGAAATCTACCCTACTAAGCCAGAATTAGACCTTCTAGAAGAGCTTGACCCTCTTCCATATTGTTCGTACCCAGGTTAATTGGTAAACCTTCATAGCTATAACATTCCCTAGCCAATTTATAATGCAACCTCCAATGTTAGATGGACAAGGGTTTCCTCTCGAAGACCCATCAAAGTTTATTTTGACAACACCCTTGTCTGGAGGTTTCCATTTGATGTTGGATTTGTCCACACTATGCATCAAGCTCTAGTTTGGAGTTGTGACAAAGGGAACTTGAATGTGTCTCCACACTTTAACTATCCATCCATCCCAATTGGAAAATAAATGATTGGACTTAATGTTAGATATGTTGGCTCTTGTAATTTCTGATATTGATAATTCTAATTGATCTAAAATAGTGTTGATTGGAGTAAATAATTTCCTGAAGATCCTTTTGTTGCACTCCCACCAGATGGCCTAAACTACTTCTAAGGGAACACATTTACATAGGCAAGAAAAGGTTGAATTCATGCAAATTAATGGCTAAGATTCAAACAAATCTCGTAGTTTATTTGGTAGAGGAAATGAAATGTGTAATTTATTAATAACAAACATCCAAAAATTCTTGTTCTTCCTCACAAAAAAAACATTTAAACTAGTAAAAAATTCTTAGTTTTGATAATTTGTCACTTTTAAGAATCTTGTTTTGAATAGCTAACCAAGCAAAATATTCCACCTTTGGTAAAACTGAGGAATTCCAGAAAAAGGAGTAAGCTCTACTTTTGATCTTTTTATTCTCAGAATGTTGTAAAGCTCTATATCCTTCCTTAATTGTGAATTTTCCATCCTTGGCTAGAGCCCAAATAATTTATCATCTTGCTTAGAGAGGAAGACCTAGTGTTCTTGAAAAATAGATAACAAGATAGAAGATTGATGTTCATTCAAAGGTAACAATGATGCTTCTTTCCATATGACTTTCCCAGAGAAGATCTCTATAGCCAAAACATAATCCAAAAGATAGGGGTCCCATGAGGTTATTGTAATGTTCATTATTTCCTCACATTCTTCCACTGAGACAGAGGTGTGAGACCATTCTATGAGTTAGTTTAGAATTTGACTTTGAAACCATTGTTCACTTCCCATGAGATAAATTTAGAGATGCGTGGTCTTGACTTAATCATGAAATTCCATACTTCTGATCCTTTGGGTGGATCAGCCATGGTGAGAATTCATGAGGTATTAGGAGCATCTAAGTACTTGTGTTGCATGATCTGACACCATTTTTCCATGGGGTTGGTATACATGTGCCAAATCAGTTTCCCACCAAAGGCTTTATTTCTATGAGATAAATTATGCAATCCCACTCCACCATGGAGTTTATCCTAGGCCATGTTCTCTAAGGAAATTAGAGGTATTTTCTTTACTTCTGAGATGTTACCCTTCCATAGAAACTCTGTAATTATTTTTTTAATCTGTTGAATAATTGATGCAAGAGCTTTGAGGACTGACATATAATAATTGGGGATAGCTGAAAGTACTATTTTGATGAGAAGGTTTTTTTACTAATAGGGACAACCATCTACCTTTCCAAGTTGAGGTACATGCTTTAATTCTGTCCACCATAGTAGACCAGAAATATGTTTTGTTACTTCCAACAAAGAATGAAATACCTAAATATGTAGAAGGGAGATGTTCAACTTTGAAGCCCAGGATCTTAATGATTTTACTTGAGATGATTGCATTAGTGTTAAACATGTAAACTTTGGACTTTGCTGGATTAATTTTCTATCTCGAGACTTGAGTATATATTTCCAAGGATCCCTTAATGTGTTTGGCTTCTTTAAAAGGTAAGTTTTGATAATTAAATAATTTTTAAAGTTTTACAAATGATTTATGCTTGATTTTTTAGAAATAATTTAATTATGCAAGGGGGATCATCAAGATTGCTTACATAATTATGTCTAGTAAATATGCCTTTGAGATTTATAATTTATTTAAAGGAAATTTTAATCAAGATTAGGGGCTTAGGTTCTACTAGACAAATTTTAGGTGATTACACCAAGATCAAAGAAAGGTCAATATAATGATACATTGTGTCAAATACTTATAGATAAGGTTTTAAGGAAGTCCCATCATACAAACACCCAAGTGCAAAGCTTGTATTCTTATAGAAAATATGGTATTAAAGGTGAATTGAGATTTCTAGCTACAAATGATACACAAGTTACATAGAGTAACAAGAAGAAGAACCCATTTGCTAAGAATAGTGAGGAAAGATAGAAATTAAAGAAAATCCTTGTCGAATGTCACAAACATGATCTCAAAAGAAACTCTCGTTACAGGTTCCAAGAAGTCAACACTCAAGCTTCAGTCGAAGGGTTTTGAAGAAAAGTATTACATAGATGAAAGAAACTTATGAACGATAAAGAAAGCCCTAAATGTTGTTAGTTTTTGAACAAGCTATTCAAAAAGCTTTTCGAAACTATTATCATAGAGGTACCCATATTCTCAAGAGGGAAGCCCCAGGTAGAAAGGAGGGTCATGCTCTAGGTGTTATAGAGAAATATATAGAGACGTAAAGGACCACAGTTACAGGTGCCAAAGATAAAATAAAAATATCCATTATAGGAATAAGAAAGTTCACAATAATGTCATTTTAAGAGATATACAATCCCTCCAAATATTTTAAAAACTAAGGTCATGACATATAGAGATAAATTTTAAAGAGAAAACCCTCAATGTATTATGTACATCCAATAGAGCTAATGTATTTCATTTTTATGAAGCAAATACAAGGAATAAAACTTGTTGCAATGAAGAATCTATAAAGATGAATGGAAAATCCCTCACCCTTTTAAGGAGAAATAGAGGGGTTTTGAGATACCTATTAAAGAAAAATACAATGAATCTCTGTAGAAGCCACCAAATCTGCAAGAAAATCCAAAGTAAAGTCTCTAAGAAAGGCCATCAAAACATCAAAAAAACCCTAGAAGCTCCATGAGGTGTGCCGCCCACAACAAAGAATTGTCTAGAAGTACAAAATGCAAACTGAGCCAAAATTAGGGTTGATGCCCTAATACAACTTATGGATAAGTCTTTTTGCCTTACGTATTTTAGTGGGATTCATTAAATTATATGCCCGTGGATATTTTAATACAACTATCATATGATTCAATGTACATTATTACTTAAGTTATATTTGCTAAATAGTAGTTTATACTATTTAATAAATATAGGTTAAGTAATGATATGTATATATATTATTATTTCATATTTTAAAAACTTAATATATATAATATTTGTTAAATAGCATTAGTTAACTATTTATTAAAAATTAAATATATTAAGTATAATAATAATAATATAACTTGATATTTTAAGGAGATAATTTGCATGATCACAATTGTAAATAATAATAACTAATTATTAAAATTATAAGACAATAGTTATTAATTATTTTTCAATATGCAAATAAGGCAAGTTGGAGTTCATTTTGAGTCCATTTTTGCATGACAGGGAGATTTTTTAGACCTTGAGTTCTTATTTTGGCCAAGGAGAGGTTTTATGTTTCTTCAATAGTCAATGAGAAATTGTGGAGCTATTTTTGGCATTTATGGGTCAATTAGAGCTCAATTGGCAGTCTAGTTCATGTGCACATGCATGGGGAAGGTTTTAAAGAGTTTATTATGCAGATTTCATAGATTTCACCTTCTTTTTCACATGTTTTGAGGTTACATCCTACTTTGAGTTTTTCTCTTGGATTTGGAGTGGTAGTTGCAGCTCAATTTAGCTAGAGTTTACTTTTTAGGCTTAGCCTTCCTATAAGGTTAATGCTTTAGAGTTTTTTTGGGGTTCTTTCTCTTTGCTTATTTTTTCACATTGTAGAAATCAAGTATATTGTATTGTGACTCATATTTTTTGATTTGAAGGAGTGTGATTCCTTTGGTTCTGAATATAGTATAAGCTAATCCTTCTCTTATTGGTGTGTTTTTGGCATTGAGTTGTGGATTTTCCTTAATTTCTACAATTTTGGCAAAGCCTTGTGATTAACTTGCATTCAAGTATTCAGTTCTTAGGCATGGTATTAACATTATTTCAGTTTCATCTTGTGTTAATTGGGTTTTAGTGACTTGGATTGTAGAAGTTACCTTCCCTTTCTAAGAATTTGTTTCTTAACCTTTATCCAATTTGGTTGGTGAATTTGAGTTGTGAAAAAAGATTAGCTTATTCAAATTTATTATGAGTCATTGGCTGTTAGTGAGTTTGAAAATACATATTTTGGTTTATCAACCATTTAAATATAGGTTTCAATTTTCCAAATTTATTTCTATCTCTTTTCCTGGCAAAGATAGTTTTAGGTGATCAATAGGGGAAGTTGGCCCACAATCTGGAGATTGATTTTTATCATAGTTAAATCCACATACCTGAAAGTATTTCCATATTTCACGGGATTGCTTGGTTTCATACTTTAGCATTTTGGGTGTAATCCTCATGACAACAACTATGATTTTGGATTCAAACTAACATGATAAATTTACATAAAAGGTGGATCGAAATGAAGAAAAAGAGCCTTCAATTTATAGGAAAGAGGAGGGTTTAATGGATGATTGAGATTAAAGGATGAGGAAGGGATAGTATGCATTCAAGAGAGAGAGCATGGATTGTGCTTTCTCAAATCCATAGAATGGTGACAAGTGTCACCATGTAAGGAGTTTAGAGGACATAAGGGGTTGGAAAGATATGCCATAAAGACATATCTTGTCTCAAATCCAAATCATCAATCCTTGAGGAATGTGACCATTTTGGGAAGTGGCAAGGATTTTGGATAATCTGAAGAGGCTTGGGGGGATCTAAAAAAGGAATTAAAAATTCTTTTGTTGGGGAAAAAGGCTAGACCAAACTAGGTGATGAACTTAGACCAAACTAGGAACCTAGTTCAAAACAAAAGAAACACTATCAACTCAACTAGGTGACAAAGTTAGACTAAACTAGGAACCTAGTTCAAAACCTCATTATCTAATATTAATATCAATCTCAACCTAGCCAATAATTACTAATTAGAGACTTAGATAGCTCAAAACTCATGACCATATTTTCATCCCATACCTGTGATACTTTTTATCCTTCCTCAGAGGATGATCATCTCTTGCAGCTACTCAGGACCAAGAAATATAATGATTTTGAAATGATCATTTTGATCATAATACACGTGTAATTGTAGACACCTAAATTCATCCATTTAACATTAATTAAATTAAATCTAATTAATGACCACAAATAACATTATAGTTAATTTTTTTAATTAATTATATTTGTTACATTTATCTATTTATTTAATTAAATTTATTCACTAACTATATTAAATTTAAATACTACGCCTCATAATGTATTAAATTTAATTTAATACATGTTTCTCCATATTCCCCTTTTAAATAAATTTTTAATTTATTTGTTCCCCCACATGCTTTATTTCTACTAAACCATTATTATATTAAATTAAATTAAATTAAATTTACTCCTAAACCTAACCTAGATGCTATCTTACACACATCACTTTCTATCTAATAGGTCCAATTACTAATTAACTAAGGTTAATCTGGCTAGTTTTTGGATTTCTACACCCATTAGTCCTAATTATTTGCTCACACATGTGAGAAAATTTCTAAAAATTGCCTTTTCAAAAATTGCTAAAACTTGCCTAAATAAGGCTTCTTACAATTTTTGATGACACTTTTTACACTTACCCTAAGTATGAAAATGGACTTTTTCTTACACATCTCTTACACACACTTACACATGTGTACTTGGAGTACACATTGACTGTTCACAACCCAAGTTACTCACACATGTGTGAGAAAGTCTTGGACTTTGCATGGCTTATGTGCCTCCTTGGTGGCACCTATGTTGATTCCACATAGATGCCACCTCACCCCCACCCTCCTGTTGGAGGCTTTTTCTTGCAGATTTCAACAATGCGACAACTTAATGTCTTTGACTCCTTATACCCATTCAAATCTGACAAGCCAAAAGCTCCAATTAACGAGGATCAAGTCCTCCTACATTTTGAGCCTTAAGCTCAGATGGGTGTACCTTAAGTATTCAATTCTCTTCACTTCTCTAAGGAATCAACAAAATTTACTTGCATTTATCAAATACAAATACTAAGCATCAATATTCTTGAAACATAAACTAAAATATTTTATCATTTATAGATTGATGATGATAATTGCCTCTTAAGAACATACCAGTGCCTAATTCTAGGGCAAAGAGTCAAATGAACATATATTTATAGAAAGCTTCTAAATCAAACACACCCAAAACCTAGATGAAATGCCTTGCAAATCATTCCTCTCATTCTCACACTCAGACATCAAATTATCATAAAAATGATGAATCCTCTAAAATTATCCCTAAGAATTACCCTTCCCTTGAAAGAAACTCGGGAACAATTTCACAATTTACTTTGTAAACCATATATTAAAAATTCTTTGCAAAATTAACATATAAGAACTTAGAATAAAAACAAGAAGACATTAAAAAATGTACGAAGGGATTCCATTGTATTCTCATTAAAATTTCTTTGTATTAGTACATTCAAAATGACAAAATGACAAAAAATAAGACCTTAAAATCTAAAACTCTATTGCAGTAGTAAATTCACCATCCTTTACAAAAAAAAAACTTGCTATTTATAGAAATCACTAGCCATCTTGGAATCCTCAGAGAAAGGATACAAAAAGCTTCAGATGGCTAGGAAAGCAAAAGACACTATAAGACAAAAGTAGTTACAATGATTACAAGAAGTGGAGAATAAGATTGGAGCAGTATCTTTGTAATCATTCTAAATCTTCAACAGGTGGCACCTTTGTCTGTAGATGTTCAAAGTAACTTCTAAAAGTAATTGTGGATAATGACTGCCAAACCGACTAACATACATTATCCTTTTTATGATAGTTACCCTCCCTGTGCTTAATGATCAGTTGCCAGGTGTTGCTCAATCTTCCTTCATTACCTCCAAATATGCTGTAGTTTGTTTCTTCTTCTTGGGATTTGTACTCTTATCCCATAGTGCCACCTCCTCCTCTATTGGCCACGTGAAATTCTTTAGGCTTTGCAGTTTCTTTATTTTCCTTTCCCACCTGGAGTCAGTTATAGCCTTGGTGTCAACAAAAAACTTTATGAAACTAGTCTAAAACTTGAACATGTCATCCAAGACATGATTAAAATTGTCCACATCCAAGGTACCCTCTTCATTTAGTAATGATTCCTACCCCATTAGCAACGCATTCATATCATTTTTCCATTCCTCAATTCCTTTTACTTCATTGTTTTCCTTATGGATAGGAGGCATGTACTTGCTGAAGTAAGGATTGGACATGTCCTTTCCCTTAAAAAATGATTGGCCTTTGATCTCACCTGGTTGGCCTTTCCCTTAAAAATGATAAAGTTGCACCAATCAGCTCAATCATCTCTCCTACCTAGCTAATTGAATCTGGGATGTCTGGCCTGTGAGGTTGCAACACCTCCAATGTTTCAAATAATGGGCCTCCACATGACCATATGCCGAACAATGGCTCCAAAGTTGTCATTGCAGCCTTTACATCTTCATTAATCTTGTGCAACAAACTGAATGAATCATGGACTACATCTATTTTCCCTTTATTGTTTCAAATCTATGTTGCACTATATTGTCTAAGGCATTGAGTGCAGCCTCCTTCCTATCCTTGTCTGATTTCTCACTTGACACAACAGGATCCTCTGTGACTAGAGTTACAGGAGCTTCAATATCAGGAACTCAAGGGGGAGCAACCTTTGAAGCCTCCTCTAACTTGACCTTCAGGTCCTGTAGTTCTTCCTCCAAAACCTTGATCCTCATCAAAAAGATTTCTCTATCCTTAGCCAAGGAAATTGTCTCATCAAAAAGTTTCCCATACCTATTAGACAATTGTACAATTTTAGCCTCATTGAGATGGGAAAAGTGAGTGATAGCCTTGGAGACTTCAAGGTTTTTTGTGTTATGTACTTTCCATATAATCTTACCTCCTTCCATCTTCTCTACAACAGTAATCAAGGAGGGATTTTGTGTCCTAGGATCTAGGGACCACATTGCAAGTGTTTGAGACATAGGTTCATATCCACAACCTCTAATCATCTCCCCAATTTGGGTCTCATAAGATAACTAAGCCTCTGGCTGCCTAGTGATTTAGTTAATAATGAAGGCTAAAGCCAGATCCCATCCTAGGACAAGAAACATTCCACTAGATTTTACCAGTTTCATGGCCTCTTCTACAGTGATACTCTCAGAGTTGGGGTCATATGTTGCTAGGGCTTGTAAAGCTTCATTGTTAGGATCAATGCCATCAGTCACCTGAATCTGGCTACCTATTTCCTATTATTTTCTCCAGATGATAAATTTATTGAATTCATCACTCTTGATGAAATTATCATCATTCAACAACTCTTATTGATACAAATCTCTTTCATCTTTACACATCTTGAGGGGAAACTCCACCTCCTCTTGAGTTTCCAGCTTCTTTTCTTCTCTAATACTTTTTCTCAACTAGTGATGATAAAGCCTATCACCAGGAATCAGGGCACCAACTCTGTCAATTTTCTTTTCTGACCCTTTCTTCCTTGAGGACTCTCCCACCTCTATTCTTTGTCTTTTTTTTTGAGGCTCACTTGTTACCTCTATTTCAGGTACTTCTAGTCCTTGCTACAAGATAGGTGGCTCATTCATTTGAGGAGGGCTATCCTGCTCATAGGATCCCTCATTGGCCTCTTCATACTTAGAGGATGAGTATTCTTTTTGGACTTCTAACTTCTCCTCTAATTGGGCTTTAAGCTAATCATATAGGGTATCATACTATTGATCCCTAAAGTTTTTTTGTCTATTAGTGTATTATGCTTATTCATTTTCTAGGAAATGTTGGTCGGTCATCACTGTGACCGAGTCATCACATATAGGCTGAGTCATGTGTATTATACATTTACCAAGCAAGTCACCGTCGAGTAAAATAGTGGTCACCAAGTACTTCAGTATCATCTGAGTCAGCTTTTGTCGAGTTATCTAAAGATGATAGTACCAAGCAGTAGACTATAACGAATAGTGAATGTCGAGTGCCAGAGATATCAAATGCCGAGCAAGCCATAATTGACATATGTGTTTGTTATGGCACAAATACTTAGGTAAACCATTTTGGCCTACATTCATATTTCATTTATTGTTTTTTGAGGAAATCATGGAGGTGATTATGCTCTTGTATTGTAATCATTAATCCCTATGTAACACATGTAACCAAATGAGAATTAGGGAAAGGTTAAGGGACAAAAAGAGACAATCTAGATCGTAGATCTTAAATCTTGAGAAAGTGAATTGTCTATATAAGATGTGATTCAAACTCTAAACGTATTATCATGAGTAGAAGAGTATGAAGGAGATCTCATACTTTAAGAGTAAAGAAGTATTTTGATGATCAAAAATAGAGTTCAGTGACTGAGAAAAATAGAGAAAAGTAGTGAAGGATAGAACAAAGACATATTTGATAAAAGAGATCAAATCTATACTATAAGGAGAATATCTATAATCAACATCACAATGAAAACTGAAGGATCAGGTACTGAGATATTTTAACAAGTGTATCAGGGTAAATATCTTAGCAGAATGGTTTTGACAGACCTTAGTAAATCTCTTAACCGAGTGCTTACTTAGTTGTAAGTTTTAAATGCTTTTGCAAGGTAGATTGTATAAATCTCAAAGCTCTTAACAAGGTAGACCTCTCATAGGGTAGATCATATTTTGTGATCAAACTTGTAGCCCTAACATGCAAACTTTATATTGTAGTAGTGAAGATTTATGGGTGTCATCCCTACCCCAGTTTTACCTTTCAAGGGTTTCTAGGTAACCAAAATTATTGTGTTATGTTCATTTTCATGGGTGATGATTAGCTTATTAGATCTGTTAACTTGTTGAGTTTTATGCTAATACTATGAAAGTTTCATTTATGTCAAAATGTATAAATCAGTGATATCTGATTCACCCCCCTTCTTAGTATCACACTTTCCCAATAGATTTCCAACAATTGGTATCAGAGCTTAGTCTCCTAAAGAATTATAATCACTTGTGAGATAAAGATCTTGAGATGAAGGTTTATAAGTTTGGAAAAATCATAGAGAATCATAAGATTGACATTCAACTTGCATTGCAACAACTTGAAACAGCCAGAGGAGAACTGAAGAAATCTTTAAGCAGAAGAAGAGAGATAGCTATTCAACAGAATGAAACACAATATGAAGAAGAGGATACTACTGGACTATTTGATAGTGGAAACTTTACAGAAAGTGACAAAGCCATAAAAGAGCTACTAGAGAAAAACAACACACTGAATGAGGACATCAAAAATTTGAAAAGAGAACAAGAAATACGATATGTGAGACTCTGTGAAGTTGTAGAACATAAAAAGAAAGCTGAAGAAGATAAGACAATGGCTGAAGAAGACAAAAGAAAAATATCAATGAGACTTGATGAGAGTACAAGTGACATGCAAAGAATAACAAACAATAAACTAGACATGGTAAATCAACTACTACTGGTTAATCAAGAATTGGGCAGGAAAGATGTGGAACTCACCAATCTGAGATCATAAAACAATCAACTGAGGAATGAACTAAGATCTGAAAAGGATATCAATGAAAGGATGAACAAGCCTAATGAAGCTATAAGATATTTTGAAGATCTGTTAAGGTTGCCTAGAAGATCTAGTGATACATCTAGACTTGGACATGATGAGCACTTATCATCTACTGAGGAAGGAGAATCATCAAAGAGTGGAGAGAAAAGAAATGCAAAAACAAAGAACAACAAGCCCACATGTCATCACTGTGGAAAGCTAGGACATATATCCAACATCTGTAGAAGAAAACATGTTAAGTATGATTCTAAACCTAAATTCAATGGAAATTGTTTTAATTGTAAGAAACATGGACATCAAGCACATGAATGCAGGACAAAGGTTAGTAATCCACCCACCTCACCTAAATTTCAAGGACATTGTTACAACTATCAAAAATATGGACATAGAGAATTTGAGTGTAGATCCAAACCCAAGTGGTCATCCAATCAACAGACTAAGT
The DNA here is from genome assembly GCA_027943335.1 of Chamaecyparis obtusa. Classification (NCBI taxonomy): domain Eukaryota; kingdom Viridiplantae; phylum Streptophyta; class Pinopsida; order Cupressales; family Cupressaceae; genus Chamaecyparis; species Chamaecyparis obtusa. The sequence goes on along the minus strand of BSBK01000524.1, from coordinate 1,100,575 downwards.
CATAAAAAAAAGAGTAATACATACAATTGGGACTACAACAATTGGTACAGTTGTCATTACTGTGGAAAATATGGTCACATTGGAGAAAATTGTTTGAAGAAATATTTTAGAGGCAAATCCAAGAGTTGGATGAATGGAAGTATGGTATGCTGTAAATGCAATAAGATTGGTCACCTAAAGAAAGATTTCACAACACACATACCGAGTAGTGATCAAAGAAAGAATGAAGAAACCATTGAGCAAATGAGAAATTAGATGAACAAGACATGGAAGAAGAAAGAAGAGGCAAGCAGTAGTGAAGCTAGTGCACCTATAGTCACCCAATCTGATGGATCAGGTGATCACACTACTTCAAACTAAGAAAAGAAGGTATGCATGGAACTGAATCTCATAATGTTTTACTTTACATCAGTTCCTAACATTCGATGAGAAAAAGTCCATATCTGCATAAATTAAGATGCATTAGGATAGATTTGAGCAAAGAGCTACATTTCATATTTGATGTCGAGCATCAGTATTCTAGTCTATAGTGTCTGAGTCACTAGTATTTTCTAAGTACCTGTGATAGTTGAGATATGATGTACACCGAGCTGTAACCAAATGGTTGTATCGACCAAGCTTATGTTGACCGAATTTAACATGAGATTGCCAAAACTGCTGTATCTCACCTAGAAAGTGTGCAGATCATTAATGAAGCCCTAATCCAACCATTTGAAGTCTATAAAGCAGGAAGTTACCATTTATTTTATTTTACTAGTGAATTGAGAATTTTTTTAGAGAGATTCAAGAGTGAGTAACTAGTCCGATTAGTGCTAAGTGTGATTTGCAGAAATCTTCACAGCGTGCCATCCACAAAATATTTGAAGAACACTTGTGCAAGGTATTTTATCAAGTAAATATTTTCAGTATTCAAACCCTTAAGTTAAAAGATATGGCATCATCATCATCAAATGCAATGAAGAAGCAAGGAAAAGAGGTTTTCAATGTTCAATTAGTAAGGAACGAGGCATGCAAGCCACAAGAGTTTCAGGCTGTTCCAGAAAGTGCAATCATGGGAGATCTAATTGGAGCCTTGTTGTCAATTCCAAAGAAACTCTTAATGATAAATGATATTCATTCATGTTATATGTGCAAAATTGGAGAAATCAGTGATTATGAATTGAGAGAAGTGTACGATAAACTATGCAGCAACGAAGTGTTGAATTCAGAACACCAGAAGGTTCCCAAGCAAGGGTCTGTTCATGCCCTTGATTTTTTGCAAAATTTCAAAGTAGAGTAGATCAAGATTGTACTGAGAAGGGTACATGATATGAAAATATGGCTGGAGGATGGACCAGTCCAAATCACCAAAGATATGATTCACCAGGTAACTGGATACCCTAAGCTCACTGGGAAGAAAAATGTGAGATGTCAAAGAAAGGAGGAAATAAAAGAAAACACACATGTAGTATGGAACAAGCAAGGCATGACTATCTCCACTATCACCGACCTAGAAATTGAATTTGCAGTAAGGGTGATAGCACAAAAATTTTATTTTTCAAGTTGGTTGGATAGTGTCCCATGCATGGTAGTGAACCAAGCTTGGAAGATAATAAAGAAGAATCATATATATGACCTTGCCAAGCTCCAACTGACATAGCTTTCTGAGAATCTTACATCAATCTGAAAAGAAAAGAATTCTATGTGTAAGTTCGGTTCCCTACTTGTTTTTTTTTTTTCTACATTCAAAAAAGTTTTCCTACTGTTGGAGTAGAATGGGATAAGAATAGACCAATGATAGTTTACGCTAATGAGTTTATTGGTGAAATGGGTGATAATTTTGAAAGCATTATGGAGAACTATGTTGATTTTAAGAATAAAATGAGGAAAATAAGTAGAATTCTTGTATCATTAGTAGAGAAGTATGATCATGACATATGCTTTCTAGTAGACACTAAATACACATGCACAAGTTGTAATACTAAGGGTATCATGGCTAATGCCATTACCTTATGAGGTAAACATTGATGAAACAAAAATAGAAATCACAACCTTATTAGCTAAGGAAGTTGAGAAGAAGGCCACACATTTTGGAACCTATGAGGTAGCTAGGGCCAAGATAACCATGGGATTAAATTTTGCTACCATGGAGAGAAAAAGGAAAAAGATAGTGAAAAAAATTAAGAATATGATAGGAGGAGAATAGATAGATGCACCTTTAGAACTAACTCAAGGATTAGGAGAGGATAAGTCAAGTGAGTCAAGTGAAAGTGAAGAGGAGGAGAAAGTGGTAGAAAAGAAAGGCAAGAAGGCATCAGTTGCCGAGCCCATAAGGAAGAAAATATAGAAACCAAATCCCATCTCCTCACTAGTAATTAGGCTGAGAAATAGGGCATCCTCTACTTTTGTAGCTGCCAAGCCACAAAAAAAATCCCCTACTTCAGGGAAAAGAAAAATAGTTCAACCTAAGGCAGTGCCAAGCCAAATAAGAAAGGAACCAAGAAGAAAAAATATTTTGGAAAAGGATGATGAGGAAAGCAATAGTGATGAGGAAATTAAGAAGAAGATACCATCATAGAAGAAAACACTGATTGTGGATGAAATATGCCACAACATCAAGAGCACTGGTGGCCTAGCAGGCTTCAAACAAATAAAATTTGAAAATATGAGTATTGAGGATAAGGAGAGAGTAGAACAATCAAGGCTTGAGATGCTCTGTATATTTAAGATGACACCACTTCAATTGGGGAATTTGATTCCTAATGATTTATATCTAAGGATAGCATAGAAATGGGAATATGCCCTTAAGACAGACAAGCAAATCAGGGAGAGCACTCTTGCTCAAGTCACACCGGACTTACCCCCTGCTTTCATTCAACAGTATATAGAGTTGTACATGAATAGATTCATTCCCAAGCTTTGAAAAAACTCTATCCTTCAACACAAGGTTGAAGATGTTCAACAAAGCCTAAAGGTGTGGAAGATCATTTTTGGTCTCATAATTGATAAGAGTGCACAACAGGATGCAAGCACATCTATGGGAGTTGATTTAGATAATAAAGAGGATATTAGTGAACCTCAAATTTAGAAGGAAGCAATTCAGAAGACTGAAGAGTGTGAGAAGAAAGCTAAAATAACTATTGTTGATATCACTGAGGACACTCTAGTGAAAACTCATATACTGACCAAGGAGGAAATTCAAGCCGAGGTAGCCAAATATACATATTTGCCGAGTAGCAATCCAGTGTTATTGCAATTTCTAGAGTATCCACAGATTGAGGATACATCAACTATTGAGATTCCATCAGAGAGCCCACATATAGTCATAGTTGATCCTCTAGCTGGTCAAAGTACTACTACCAAGGACTAGGATAAATTGGTAATTACACCTAAACCTACATCTGCCGAGGAGATAATTGAAGAGCAAGAAATTTTTTTTGCATTAGTTGTAGTAAGACCTCATGTGGAAGAAAAGGAAAAGGAAAATGAAAAGATAGAGACAAAAAAAGCAAAGGATATTCAAGAGCCTAAGGAGAAAGAGGCAATAAAATCTCTTATATAGATGTCAAGTGGTACAACACATAGGAAGAAGTCACAAAAAAGAAGGAGAAATATCCTACTACATAGGTGATACTAGAAGAACTTATTGTGATTCCAAAATGGGACACAGATAACTTGACCCATGAAAAAATGAAAATTTTGCAAGATCTGCTGAAGAAGAAGAGCAAACAGGAAGAAATGAGAAGGGAGCATCAAAAAAAGCAAGTGCTTCATGAAATAAAATGTATATTCATAGATTCTTTTGATATGATTGATGTAAATGAATCTAACCCTATTCTGGAACAACTCATTCATATTGTCAAGAAAGTGGCTGATGATAACAACGAGGCTAATGAAAAGTTGTTGTAGTGGTCAGAAAGGAAATTTGAGACCAATGTCCTTAATAAGGTCTCTACACACATTGCAGTGAAGCAAGTAGAACTCTCTACCTTAATAAGAAACTCAAAAGAAGTTGTACATAATGCACATTCTATATATAAGAAATTGTGAAATGTAGAAGAGTTTACCAAGGACAACTAGGATCTGGTAGACATGATATAGTTAGATATCAAGTCTATAGGTCATTCATTGAGCATGTATGCAAGTTCCAACTCTATGCATTATACAAGACTTCTACATGCTCAAGGGAGATTATCTAAGTTGGTGGCTAATGATGGTAAGATAAGGGCTAGAATACTCTCCATTCAAAATATGTTAACACCTCATTTGGAGGCTATGTAAAGATAGTTAGTCCATGCAAAGGAATTAGTTTAGAAAGATCCCCACCTTTCTATTGCCAAGAGCCTAGTTGAGCTAGCTGCTAAGCTAGAAGTAAAGTTTGAGGTTTTGAAGTTTGTAATGTATGGTTCGGATAATGCATTGAATATGGTCTTGAAGCTTCACAAACCATTTCTAGACAAGTATTTCAAGATCCCTACACCCCAAGAACTTCAAGTGAAAAAAGCAAGGGGGAAATAGGAGTGACATGACATGATAAGTCAAAAAATAGAAACAACATGTGAGATATCAGAAAGCAAAATTAGAATGAAGAAAGCAGAGATGAATGGTATTCGAATGTATGTCAAATAAGGAAGTCTTATTTGTATATATGTTATGTAAATTTTTTTTTGAAGACTGAGTTAAGTTTTAGGGGGAGTATTTTGTAAATGTTTTTGTTAGTACTAAGTACTCTTGTAAATGTAATGAAAATGTCATGGAGAAGTATTTTTTCCACTAATGTCAAAGGGGGAGATTGTTGATCCCTAAAGTTTTGTTGTCTATTAGTGTCTTACACTTGGTCATTTTCTAGGCAATGTTGGTCGGTCATCACTGTGATCGAGTGATCATATATAGGCTGAGTCATGTGTATTATACATTTACCAAGCAGTAGTCACTACTGAGTAAGCAGTGGTCACCGAGTAATTCAATATTAGCTGAGTCAGATTTTGCCGAGTTATGTAAAGATGACAGTACCAAGCACCAAGGTATAAAGAATAGTGAATAATGAGTGCTAACGATATCAAATGTTGAGAAAGCCAGAATTGATATATGTGTTTGTTATGGTACAAACACTTAGGTAAACCCTTTTGGCCGACATTCATATTTCATTTATTATTTGTTGAGGAAATCACGGAGGTGATTATGCTCTTGTATTATAATCATTAATCCCTATGTAGCACATGGAACCAATTAGAATTAGGGAAAGGTTAAGTGAAAAAAAGAGACAATCTAGGTCGTAGATCTTAAATCCTGAGAAAGTGAATTATCTATATAAGATTTGATTAGAACTCTAAATGTATTTTCATGAGTAGAAGAGTATGAAGGAGATCTCATACTTTTAGAGCAGAGAAGTATTTTGATGATCAGAAATAGAGTTCAATGACTGAGAAGAATAGAGAAAAGTAGTGAAGGACATAACAAATACATATTTGATAGAAGAGATCAAATTTATACTGTAAGGAGAAGATCTATAATCAACATCATAGTGCAAACCAAATGATCAGGCATTGAGACATTTTAACAGGTGTATTAGGGTTAATCTCTTAGCTGAGTGGTTTTGATAGACCTTAGTAAATATCTTAACTGAGTGCTTACTTAGTTTTAAGTTTTAAATCCTTTTGCAAGGTAGATTGTATAAGTCTCAAAGCTCTTAACAAGGCATACCCCTCACAGGGTAGATCATATTTTGTGATCAAACTTGTAGCCTTAACATGAAAAATTTATACTGTAGTAGTGAAGATTTGTGGGTGTCATCCCCACCCCAGTTTTACCTTTCAAGGGTTTCTGGGTAACCAAAATCATTGTTTTATGTTTATTTTCATGGGTGATGATTAGCTTATTATATCTGTTACATTGTTGAGTTTTATGCTAATACTATGCAAGTTTCATTTATGTCAAAATGTATAAATCGATGATGTCTAATTCACCCCCCCCTCTTAGTATCACACTTTCCCAATATATTTCCAAAATCATACATGCTAATCATTTTATTGATTCTAGACATGTATGGGAGGACATGAAATTATCCTCCAAAGGCAATCCCTGTCTTCTTCATTTGTGCTTCTAAGCCCAATAGGTCATAAAACACACAAAGTATCTTCTCAATTTATTCTTCATCCAATATGTTCTTGATGACATCTTCATCATCCAATCCCTCATGCTCATGGACAGTGCTAATACTAGAAATCAACAGCTTCTTGGCATTCTTTATGAATTCCTCATGATCAACATACCTTTATTCAGCTGTGCTCATCTTGAACTGATTCAACCACTTTTTGATTTCAGTCAAAGCCCTCTTTCCAATGGTAAATTCATTCATTTTGATATGTCTAGGGGTAAAGGTACCTTTCCTATGGGGAGCTAGATGCTCCTTATCCGTCCACATCAACTGACATACAAACTCCATGAGGGAAATCCTTGCAGGTAAAATTTTTGGGAGTACATGAGGGGGCTGAGGACAACCATATAATCGGATCAAAGTGAAGGTATTCTCCAAGTAAAAATACCCCAATTATGGTCTAGAGGCCACTTGTCAACATACTCACAAGGCCTTAAAAGCCTAAGCACCCTGGTGGACAATCTTGTGATATTTACTCCGGGAAAATTTAGAATTGGATGGACAATCCAATTCTAAAATCCACATAAATCATGATCATTTGATGTATATTTCCATACCCTCAACCATAGCTGAACATGGTTTGGTTGACCATTAATCAACATTCTAGGTCTCAATATCTGCACATCAAAATTATAGTCATTGTAGATGAAGATCAAATGAATTAACAAGGAATAATGCATGACGTGGGGTTGTAAATTCTCCTTGATGCTCATTAGACCCTCATGCATCCTATCTATCACACACTAAATATAATCATAGTCAATATTGACATGGGAATTCTAGAAGTCAAGAATAATCATCAGTAAGTCTGCAGGCATTATCTCTGCATCTCCATCCATCCCCAACACTCTTCATAGTCCATATGGTAAATACCTCATGTAAAAATGTAGGTCCTTGAATTCATATGGTGCATTCATGTGAGTGGCTAGAGGGGCTATATACTTCCCTATTTTTGGCATGAAATTTGGGATGAGGGTCTTCACTAAATTCCTTTGTTTCTTATACTTTTCCCTCTCCTTTCCCAAGTCAATTTCTATGGTAGATGAAAAGTAGGTGCCAAAGGCCTTCATCAAAGATCCCCTATCAAGAGTGAATAGGGTATATTGATCACTTTTCCTAATTGTCTTAGACACGAGGTCTTATTTCCTAGCCAATTAAATTAATAAGTCCACATCTAGGAACACATCTATAATAATAAGCTTTCCCATCCCTAACTTCCAGGCATTGCAAACTGGGATCTACTTAACTTGGTTGCTATAGAAATAATTAAAAACATGATATCCTGAGAAAGATGCAGTGATTGGGTCTCTACAAGTTGATAAGTAATTAGAAAAGACTTCATCACTAACCTTTTTATTTTGTGTAGAACTTGGGAGAAAAGTGATGAACTCCTATGAAAAATTATGCTTTCCCTTTGATTCTTCCCCTGAATCTCAAACCCCTTCACTGGATGAGACCCTGCTTGACTTTGGTTGACTCATCTTCCTAGCTCTGAATAATGCTCTTTTCTAAAAATACACTTCTCAATTACATCTCATTGCAAAATGCTCTATCTCTTATTAAGGCTCTCTGAAAATCTAAAAATTTGGTAAGCAACAAGATAGTAGTCTCATGTCTTTATATCATTTAGTAATGAATGTAGCTAGCTTGTCAAGATCACTAAAAATCTTTCCCCAATCACCTCAACATTCACTCTGCATGTCTTGAATTTAAAATTTTTAGCTAGTCATGGCATGTGAGGTTGAAAAGTACATTTAATTCTTGAAAAGAAGGCAAAAAGGCCATCATTGTATCCTTTTTCTTTTAAAACCCTCGAAAACTACTAAAAACCCTAGTTGTACACTGATTGGCCATTACTTGTTCACTTTTTCTAACTCATCATTGTACTTTAACATGTCATGCTCTTACTTTCTCTTTATCACCATGAAATCTAATCATGTGTCAATCTGGAGATCGTGCGACAACTAATTATCCCATAATCTCTAAATGCTTAGCTTGACCGTGGTTATATCTCAAGATTTAGCGACTGAAGCATTCTCACAGTCTCTGAGTATTCTGCTTAACTCACATTCCATCTTGAGACTCAGCGACTGAAGTAAATCTCCCAATCTCCAGACATTAGTTCTAACCATGGTTTTATTATGATATTCAGAGATAACACATATCTCTCAATCGCTGCATACTTTACGTAACTCAGGATTTATCTCGAGATTCAGCGGTAGCCATTGATCTCTATTATCATCCATAATGGTCTTTTAATGTCAAAATATTTCATGTCTTGACTGTGGCATTGCAAGATTTGGAGATAAGTTTTACCTATTTACTTCTTAACCTTGTCACTGGATCTCCAAATTCTTTAAGACTTAACTGTGACTTCATGAGATTGGGAGATAACCCTATCGCCAAGTCGCCAAATGTTTAATACTTAACATCAAACATTACGAGATCTATAGATATCCATAACATGTTAAGCCATTCACTTTACCACTCAATCTCCAAATTTATTAAGAATTAACCACCACTTTATGAGAGTTAGAGATAACTGTCATTGTTAAGGCTTAAAACCCTTTTCACCAGATCACCAGATCCCTCATGACTTAACCATTTGTTAATGAGATCTGGAGATAACTGTTGTGCTAGATCACTAAATAAAATGAACTAACTGCCAGACAATTGGAGACCTAGAGAAAGCCTTGTCACCAGGTCGCTGAATGTTTAGACATCACCGCCGAATATTACAAGACTTGGAGAAATCATTTTCGCCAAGTCACTAGATAAAAAGAACTAACTACTGGCCATTGTGAGATTAAAAGATAATCTTTTATCTATTAAGACTTTACCTTGTCACCCAATCTCTAGATTTTTATACTTAACATCAAACATTATGAGAGTTGGAGATATAAAGGGAAACAAAAACCATGTGCCGAATAAAAAGACTTAAGTGACATGGAAAAGTAACACACAAATAGATCTAAGGTAGGGTTTTCAGATTTAGATAAGGAAATTTTTCATAAAACCCTATGAAAAATAGAAAGACTTATTTCCAAGCTAGGCCATTTTCATAGGAAACCATAATGACAAAAAAAATGACCAATACCTCCAAAATCCTATAAATAGGACCCTTGCCTCAAGCAAATCATGCATCATTTTGCATGTAGAATTATAATGCTAGTTTTCTTTCTTGCATTTTAGAGCTTTTACTAACTATTTGGTAGTTGTTTGATCTTTATTGTAGATTTAGAATTTAGTTTCAGTCCATGCTTTAGCTTTATTTCTACTTGTTAGTTACATGCCATTGAGCTTGAGGGTTTCTTCCATAGCTCCTTTTTGAGCCTCATTGGCTTCTTATTGAATATTTGAGAGTTGCTTCTATAGCTCCTCCTTGAGTAGTTCAATCTTTGTTTTACCTTGCATTCATAGTGAGATCTATATTTGTGTTGGGAGAGCACACTCAAAACCTCTCTAAGAGCTTAAATCAATCAAGTCTTGGGTGCACTTGCTTCATGCTCATCCGAGGTTATGTGGAGAATAGTATAGGAATGAGTTTAAACATGATTTTATTGTTAGTTTAAGATATTTTATATGCACATGTACAACTAACATTTGAGTGTTTATTATTTCTCCATACAAGTCATTTTTCTACATATACATTTTTGGCATGCTGGATGGGACCCACATTCTGATTTTCTAACAATTTTTCTTACTTTTGTGAAAGTTTTTCATGAAATTTATAGATAGGCATCTCGGCTAGTCCAGAGGTGTCTCTTCCTACTGATAGATATCTCCACTACATAGGTGTCTCTCCCTGTAAATAGGCATCTCCACCTATAGACATGCATCTCTTCTAGAAAGGGTTTTTCTTCCATTTTAGTTTGTTTTAATCAATATAACTTGCATTTTCTAATCACATTAAGGCTAATGATCATTAGTAAAACACCTTATTATATTTCAAATGAATAAAAATACATAAAGCTAAGAAAATATTTTTTTTTGTGTAGATAGGTGGCTCTGCATGTACACAGGTGTCTCTTCTAGAAAGGGGGTTCCATTTTACATTAGCTTTTTTTAGTTGATTAAATAAAACTTTCTAGCATATTAAGATTGAAAATCACTATGTTTTTATCATAAGAAACCTTTTTTATGCATTTGCAACTTAATGGAAGTATAAAACCTTAAAAATTATAGTTATTACTTATTTTCTATACATAAAGGTGTCTCATCCTATAGAAAGGCATCTGGGCCAGAAAACATGCGTCTCTATCTAACATGTGTCTCTTCTTGTACATAGGCATCTTTGCCTGAAGATAGGTGTCTCTGATAGACATGCATCTCTACCTGCAGACATGCATCTCTACCTGATTTCATCTCTTTTTCATAAAATCTTACATTTTGGGTTTGTTGATATAGGTTTTTTTGGAAGATACTGATATTTAATGCCTTCTAACAGTGATTTTGTAGATTTTTGACCAAGATTTGAATATTTTAAGACTACAAACTTGTTTTTTTTGCAGGACGTTGTTGGAAGACCACACACTTTAAACTACTCACCAAAGTTATTTTGTAGGTTGCCAAGGAGATTCAATCAAACATTATATTTTTTTAATGATTTCTTAGGTAGCTAGCTTTAAGTACGAAGTTTATTTTTTATAATGATTCATTAGCTAGGGAGTATTCTCTTTTCTCCAAGTGGGAAAATCAGAAACCTAGAACCCTTTGAATTTTTGTCTTAAAGAAACTTGGAATTAATAAATAGTTTGGTGTGTTTGGGAGAGAAACTCATTGGATAGGAGAGTATGCTCTTTTCCCCTTGAGGGAAAACCAGAAATCTAGACCCCTTCCAAGGCCAATCCATATGTTTTTTCATTAGACCTTTAGAGAGCCTATCGGTTGAGGAAAAAATCTCTCGGGAATGACTCAAAGTGGGGACAAGTATACGCCATCTCTTCCACCCACTATAAATATATGCTTCCTTGAGATTAAAGTCTCAGAAGACATGGGTAGTTCTATGTTTACACTTTAATGTTCACATATTCTTCAACACACATAGGGCCGAGCGACCTAAATCTTGCTTGTGGGACTACGCTAGTTAGAGTACTTGTAGGGCTATAGGCCTCAATTTCACAAGTCGGGACTATAGGGGATGATCATGAAAGGATGCCTTGACTATAAGTTGTAGATTAGTGGCCACCCTATTCACCTCCAAAAGGTTGATAATCTATGTGAAAGGAGAATAGTAATCTCCCCAAGGCACTCACCATATCGAGCCCCCATCAATGTTAACACTTTGATAATACAAGACCATGACTGGGGCCATTGCATGCTTGGTGATGACTGTATTCTAAGGAGTCATTGGGTGTGTTCCTAAGTCAGTGAGAAAAGGTTTTCAATCTCAGCTAATCTCCTTCTAGGGATAAAAAGTGTGCTTTTTACTTTCCATTATAAAAAAACCCATACACTTGAATCCCACAAGGTTGCTTTGTTCCTTGTAGGACTATTTTCAACAAATGTTCTTGTAACCTAAACGTTTGATTTTTGAATGAAATGAGTTCTTTCCAAGAACATCCTTTGATCCATCAAGATATTATGTTCCTGATTTTTGTCATCAAAATCCATATCATGTTTTTCTTCTTGGTAAGGCATGTCTGATGGTGTAAAACATAAGAAGGTAAAACTCCCAGTTTCCCAAGTGCACAAAGAAAAGAAGATTGCTAATAGAAAGGATAGAGTTAACAAATCCTATTTGAAATCTATCCAAAATACTCTTGAAGCCAATGAAAAGTTTGATAAAATCAACTATAACAATCGGGTTGCTAATGTTGTTGCCAAGAACAAAGTGAACATGGCCTTTGTCACTTGGGAATCCTATGATTAAGTACCTTTGACTTTCCTTCTTCTTCAAAATCATTCATCATTTCCTCATCTTTAATCACCTCTTCCTTCATCCACATTTTGGAAACATTAAGAGCATTAATCAAAACCTTGGACTTCAAATCAAAATCAAATAAATCCATCTTTCACACCTTAATCAAGCAATAGGGTGAAAGAATCAATCCAATAGTGTCTCATAGACCTTTAATCAAAGAAAACATTAATCCCTTGCTGCTTCAAGAAGTCTTTCTCTAGTACTTTTAATCCAATCCTATTTTAGTTGGGGATCATCAGTATATCACCCAAATAAGAGAATATTTTAAATCAAATCCAATCCTTTGTTTTCACAATCACAAGGTCTTGTCTCACCTAGGTTTTTTCCAAACCTTTAAATCAAATAAATCTTTGAGGATTACTTCCTCTTTAATCCAATCTAATCAAATCAATCATTGAGGATTAGCTCCTCTCAAATCAAATTCAATCAATCCTTGAGGCTTAGTCCTCTTAATCCAATCCAAACCTAGACCAAGTTTCTCCTAGTTCATCAAGTCCTTTCTTCTCTTCATCATATTTCATCAATAATTCATCCTTATTTGATCCAACCATTCTAAGGTCACCCATGCATGGTACTTACCCAGTCACAAGAAAAGTTAAGATAAGAATCTCTCACTAAGGATAATGATCAGGAGACTATCTATCAAGAAGACTTTAATGAAGAGGAATAACCACACATGGAATCTCACACAGTTATACTCAAAAGTGTTAGTGCTAATCCATGAGCTAAAGAATTTTTCAATGATCCCAACAATTTGAGCTTAGTGGAAGATCTAATCCAAGCCAATAGTTCTAATATCTTCATGAAACTTATTTAGAGGGATGTCACACTTCTTGACATTTTTTATGAAACCTTGCTTGAGAATAATTTGATTTGAACCAACAAAAGCAAGGAACCCCCCTAATGCCATAAATATCTAATAATATGAATCGACCTACCCATGATACACTTGAACAAATCTGACAGCTTCTTAGCAAGCCTAACTCAAACAATGTCAATGGGGTGAGTAATGATGGCTTAAACATGGGTCACATAACTGAACAACAACCAGGGTCCTCAGGAGGATGCTCTGCTTCAATTTTCTCGAAGCCTAGTGGAGTCCTAAAAAATCAAAATTCTGCACATATGAACAACACCAACCACAAAAAAATACAAATCCTCCACCTCTTAGAGGACTTAATGTGTCATCAAGAGGAGGAGAACATCAAGCTCATACAATTTCTAACAATAATCCTCCTGAAGTAGTCCAACAAATCGACGAGCTTAAGAGCATGATGATGACTATTGAAAAATGAGGGAAGAAGGAATTATCTTTCAAAGAGATATGTCCTTATCCATTTGACAAATTGATCACCATTCAACCATTCCCTACCAATTTTGAAATTTCAAAATTTGATAAATACAAGGGAAACTCATTCCCCATGCAAAATGTCAAGGAATTTTATGTATCAGCTCAAGAAGTTTCCCATAATGATCATTTCCTTCTAAAACTCTTCACCAAGAGTCTTGGTGGACCTGTCCTAGAGTGGCTACTACATCTTCCTCCTGGTTCTATATCTAATTTTCATGATCTTTTTGAGAAGTTTGTTGCACAATAATCTTATAATATCAAACACCAAGCATCACTGAGTGACTTGTGCAACACGAAACAAAGAAATGGGGAAACCTTTGCTAGCTTTCTCCAAAGATGGCAAAACCTTTCAAATCGCATGGCTTGGAAAATCCTAGATTCACATCTCATTGATATCTTCACTAAGAATATGGTTACATAGGTGTCATTCTAGATGAAAAAGGCTTCCCCAGACTCATTTGAGGCACTTATTAAAAAGGGGAAGTCTATCAAATATGGACTTTTGATGAAAGGAATCATTAAACATTGTACCCCTAATTCATCTAACAACACTAATGATAAACCCAAGTTCTGTTCTAAGAACAAAGGTGTCGTTAATGATGGAGTGACAAATGCTAAACATGTCCAAAATGTTCAAGTATCCAACAACAATAACCAAGCTAATTGCAACAACAATGATCAAAACAATCACAATTAGAACAATCATAACAATCAAGGCAATCAAAATAATTCAAACAACTAGAATCAGAATCAAGGATCTAGTTATCATGGTTCCCTATTCTCATGTTATAATGGAAACAACAACAACAACAACAATAGACCACAAAAATGATGGCAATTCACCCAGCTAGCAGAATCCCTTGATATCGTCTTTCGGGGTTTAGACATCAATGAAGGGATGATGGTCTTTCCTAACACAAGAACTTTTGATGATAATAAACCAAAACCAAACTGGTATACAGATAATGAATACTTTGATTATCATCATATCAAAGGGCATGAAATCAAGAAATGCATGAAATGTTTCCATTTTTTTCAAGATTTGATTAACGATGGAAAAATTGAAGTAGAAGGTCAAATGACTCTACCTCCAATGCCCAATTAAAAATATATTTTAAGCCTTTTCCAGAGCACAATCAAAATAATGCCTCATCATCCAAAGGCTTTTCCTATGATTATACTACAAACAAGATCTCAGGAGATGAACACACTTTTGGTAGCCTAGAAGAAAATGATGTTTGTGGTTTTGACTCACTGTGTGGCCACATCAAACAATCTAAAGCTCATGTAAACACACTAACCCTAAAGAGTGTTTATTTCAATGTCACCACTCATCATACTCAAGTCACTATACAAGCTAATGCAAATCCACTTGTTAGAGTCCACCTACTACACCATCTAGATTGACATGAACTATGTCACATTATGACCTAATTTATTAGTTAAATAAGACTCCTACACAAATATCCATCCTTAAGCTTCTACATACATCCCCTATCTACAAAGAGGTCCTTGAAAATTACTTGACCGAGTCTCGTGTCCCTAAAAATATGAATGCACCCTAGTTCCAAGCCATGATCAGAAACTGAGCTACCCAAAGACACCTGGTGTTTACTAACAAATATTTCCAAGGTCTCAATCCTCACCACAATAAACCCCTCGATATTCAAGTGACCATCCATAATGCTCGAATCAAAAGAGTCCTCATAGACAATGGATCCAATCTAAATTTGTGTACTTTAAGTATTATCCGCAACATAGGTCTTTCTAAAGACCTTATTGATGTAAATAAAAGAATCATAATAAAAACATATGATGATAGAGAAAGGGTGAGTAAAGGTCTCATTGCACTCCCCTTACAAGTGGGCCCAACCCTTATTGAAATAGTCTATTAGGTGCTTGATTAAGATCTACCCTATAACATTCTCTTGGGTATACCATGGATATACGCTATCTCAGGTGTCCCGTCTACATTTAATCAATGTTTAAAATTCCCACACCATGGAGCCAAAATAACATTCCCTAGAGACCATGAACACTTTTAGTATTGCAAAAGGCTGGAAGATAAGCAATCAAACTATTTCCCACTGAATGAGTATATTCATCTTGTCACACAAGAAACTCCTATTCAGTCCACTTTTTCTGAAGATAAAGAAAAGACATCTAACTAGTCTAAAGGAAAGGAAAAGGTTACTAAGTCTAAAAATAAGGTTAGATTCAAAGATCAAGGTATTGGGGAGTATAAGTTTGCAAACACAATGTGTATTGGTTAACTTTCTCTCTCCCCCAAATCCTGTGGTAAACCTTCAAAATTATTCCCTAAGGGCCCGTTTGGTAGTGAGAATTAGGAAACGATGGATTTGATCAAATGCTAGAAATGGTCAAATCATGGATTTGATAATCTAGTTTTTCATTTCTGGATTATGTTTGGACCGTTTGGTTCCACTTTTTGAAATTGGAATTGGAATTTGAGTATGATTTTTTTTTTCTTTTAAAAATTATTTTAATGTTTTTGAATTTAATAATTCATTTTTATTAATGGAATTGAATTTAAAATGGAATCGTAAACCGTTTTAGGCAGCCAAAGTTGGTGGCAGGCAACCAAGTTACAATCACTGCAACCAAAATTCGAAAAAAAATCGACAAAAAATTTAGAAAATAAATTCGAGAAAAAATTCAAAAAATAAAAAAATCAATTTTTCAAAAAAGAAAAATTGAAAAAAAATCAACAAAATCATCAAAAAATTCCAAAACAAATTTGAAAAAAAAATTGGCAAAAAATTTGAATTTTTTTCCAAAAAATTCGAATAAATAACAAAGTTACAAACCACCCAGACAAATAAAAAATAAATTAAATCCCTCCCCACACAAATAAAAAATTAAATAATTAAGTGTAGACATGAAAAATTTAAAAATTTGCTTTCCCCCCATTCAAATTCCAATTCCACCTTTTTAGATGGAAGATGTAAATGCTCATTTTTGGCAAAATGAGCATTTACATATTCCTATTCTATTTTCAGATTGCACTCCCAAACTGAGGATTCGACGAAATGGGAAATAACAAATGTCAATTCTAGGCTAATTCCCGCTACCAAATGGGTCCTAAGGGAGATAAGAAAACCATGAAACACAAGAAGACTGCATTTGAAGATTGGGGATCCCTTTCAAATGAACACATGGATCATAATGTTCTATCCTAGCTATTTGATGATGAGGAAGATAAACTTGTGTTATCCCTACGGGGAAATATATTAAGGCAACTCCCATTGTTGAAAGCATGGGATATCATGGTATTGGCCTTGGAGAAAAATAAATTGGAAGGAAAACTCTCATCAAAGAAACTGGATACCCCCATGGAAAAGGATTTGGTTCCATAGAGACTAAGAATTTTTTTTCCAAGGACTATTGTTTGGTTGAATCTGATTCTAACACTAAGGAAGAGTTCTTCGAAGTCCATTTCTAGTACATTGAAGATAATCTTGACACTCGTATCCTCCATATCACCCAATCAGACGTTTCCTCACCTAAACTTCCCCTTACCAACCCTGAACTAATCGATTGGGACCAAAAAGATTCACCACCTGCCTTAGACATATATGATTTGGATGAGGCAATTAAAGCACTTTTTAGACTAAGAAATCTCCAAGAAAATGAGCATCAGATCCACTACAATGAGAAAGCCTACTTCGGTATCCAAGTCAATTCTCTTAGTCACAAAAGTGAAGAAGTAGAAAATCCAAATAATGATAAAAAATCCTCGGGTGAAAACCTTTCTGAGGCACCCCTGGATAAAATAAAGGACGTGTCCTCTAGTGAAAACCTTTATGAGGTGCTACAGGAGGGGGGAGTTCATTTTCCTTTTATGTCACTACTACTAGAGAAATATTTTATGCTCATAGAAGATACACTCACAATCAATCTTGGTACTGAAGAAGATCCAAAGATCACCTACATTGCAGCTTCCCTTGATGAGAAAGAAAAAGAAGCCATGATTGCATTCCTGAAGAAATAACACATCAAATTTTCATGGACTTATAAAGATATGTCTGGGCTCGATATTGACCTAGTTGTACACCACCTTGTCGTAGATCCAAAAATCAAACCTATAAAGAAAAAGTTACACAATACGCATCCACAAGTGGCACTCTTAGTCAAAGTTGAACTATAATAGATTCTTGAAGCATAATTTATCAGACCCATAGATTATCCTGAGTGGGTCTCCAACATTTTACTGGTGGGTAAACCCTCTGGGGGCATCTAGATCTGTACTAATTTCAAAGACCTTAATCTTGCCTGTCCTCAGGATGATTTTCCATTTCCTAATATCAACATTGTAGTGGATTTGACTCTTGGGAACAAAATGTTGTTCCTCATGGATGGATTTTTTGGATACAATCCAATTCACATAGCAATGAGGGACTGACACAAAACTGCATTCACTACACCTTGGGGTACGTTATGCTAGTAGGTCATGCCCTTCGGTCTAAAAAATGTAGGTGCCACTTATCAAAGAGACATGACAACTATCTTCCATGACCTCCTTCATGTGATTATGGAAGATTATGTGGATGATATTTTAGTCAAATCCAAGACATGAGAATCACACATTGCTATCCTTACCACAAATTTTGATAGATTGGAGAAGTAAAGGGTTTGACTGAATCTCAAGAAATGTGTCTTTGGTGTGCAATCAGGAAAGTTGTTAGGCTATATTGTCTCTAACATAGGAATAGAAGTGGATTCTAATAAGGTAAAAGCCATTTTGGAGATTCCACCTCCTAAAACTCTAAAACAATTAAAAAACTTGCAAGGGAGACATCAGTCCATCCAAAGATTTGGGTCACAATTGGTAGACAAGGTGCATCCTTTCTCTAACTTGCTGAGAAAGGATAATCAAATTTATTTGGGATTTCTTATGTCAAAATGATTTTGAACAACTCAATAAATATCTAGCTAATCCACGAGTGTTGGTCCCACCTATTCTAGGATGACCTCTGATACTCTACATTTCAGAAACCACAGTAGCACTGGGTGCTCTCCTAGCATAACTAGATGACAATGGAAAAGAGTGCGCCATATACTATCTTAGTAGAACTTTGGTGGGTTACGAGCTCAACTATATGACTATTGAGAGAGATTTCTTGGTTGTGGTCTTCTGCACGTAGAAGCTATGTCATTACATGCTTAATCATAAGGTATAGTTGATAGAAAATATTGACCCACTTAAGTGTTTGTTATCTAAAGCCACTCTGACATGCCACACAACAAAATGGGTCATGATACTTAGTAAATTTGATATTATGTACACAAAACACAAGGAAATCAAAGGGAAAGAAATCAATGATCAACTTCCAGAGGCTCCTATTCCTGATGGTCATCCTATTATCACCAATTTTCTTAATGAAACCATCATGACTATCACCCCTAGCATTAAAAAGATTTTACACTCCAAGAGATACCAATATGCTTCTGACTAATGTTAAGGAGTGGTTAATTCCAAATATGGGAAATCTATAAGCAATTGGACCAACTATAGGGACAAGACTGCCCTCTTCACTTCTGGCTCTGTAAAACCAAGGCGGGTACACCTGATCCAATAGATTCAACTCTATTTCTTACTCAATACTGGATCTTACAATAGATGACAGTAAGAAAGTACTAAATAAAAACCTATTATTCATTGACTCTCCATCACTGGGGTGAAACTGAAACTACACAACATAAATATAAAAGGGTAAAAAGGATAGAAAGGATTTGATTTAATTTTTTTTAGAATAGAACACATCCCAACCAAACATGTATCAAGATAAAGATTACTTGTTCCACATCAGTGCCTTATCCATTGGGAAAATTATCTAGTACACTGTAGAATACAGAGACTGATTACTATTACTTCACCATAGATCCAAGTCATAAATACAAATACCCAGAACCATGCTACTTACATAAATCCCTGTGCAAACCCTATGAACTTGTGCATCATCTAAAGCATATTTTAATTTGATTTCAACTAGAACTGAAGATAAATAACACATGCATAGATAAACTCCATACAAAGAATCAGAACATTCAAAACCCATAAAACTTGACACAAATTGGGGAGAAATAGAACTAAAAACTTGAATTTAGAATGAGGACTTGAGCCTTTGTATACACCTTGCTTGAAGATTCAGAGCCTCTTGACACAATATGAAAATTATTTGCAACTTTCTACTGTGTTTTGATACAAAGTGGAGTGAATATGTCCTACTCCTTGACTAAAGGTTCAAGATATGACCTTGTGAACTAGAAAACTAGTAGCCTCTGAAAATGGTCTTGGAAATCCTAATATAGGATTGCAATAAGCTTAGGACCATTTTAGGGAATTTTTAGGGCAACACAGTCAACCCTAAGACTCTCAAAAATATCCTAGATAAATCTGATATCATTTACATTCTAGAATAGTTTTACAAAATATCTGCATCCTTACCCAAATTTGACCTCGAATTACACAGTCCATTACTGCTCTCACCAACTTTGTCACACCTGATTTTTAGCATTGGCATTAGAAAGGTCATTTCACACCGATTCCAAAAACATATAATACTTGCATATTTGGGTAAACAAAAAGCCCTCAAACATTATTTTCCGTGAGTAGCCTGCATTTTAAAAATTTTTGATTTTATGACATAGTTGAAACTTTACCATTTATTTTAATTCTTTTCCTGCAATTTTGAAATTTGAGGTGGGTGTCATGTGCCACATGGCACCATCTGATTGGCTCTTTGAATGACCTCATTGCCCAGTTGGACATTTGCATCATCACCTATGACACGTGTCGCTCTCTGATTTGTCTGTAC
Organism: Chamaecyparis obtusa; assembly: GCA_027943335.1. Lineage (NCBI taxonomy): Eukaryota > Viridiplantae > Streptophyta > Pinopsida > Cupressales > Cupressaceae > Chamaecyparis > Chamaecyparis obtusa. The sequence goes on along the minus strand of BSBK01000524.1, from coordinate 1,080,326 downwards.
TACCGATTGGGCGTCCATCTGCCAACTGTCACATTCTCATTCGGTTAAAATATCCACTTGGCACTAAACCACATCTTATTTCCATGTCATTAGAGTGCCACATGTAACTTTGTCATTGATCCACAAGCATAACCACTGAGAATCTTTGTCATTGCACTTTTGTGACGTTCCTTGGATGTTGGCACACATCCCAATGCATCTGAGTTGCACCTGCATATTTCACAAAAATATACTTACCCATGTGTGTGGGCCTCACCATCCTCATGTCAACACCACATCGATTTTTGAGCCTGCGTGTAGGGTGGCCTCTAAGTGGGCGTCCGCTTTGGACACTATGACATTGTGGGCTTTGGTATTTGAACATCAAATTTCCCTTTCATACTGGCAATGTGGGATATATCCCCACAACACACAGTGCACTATCTCCGACTGGTGTGCGCAAAGGAAAGGCATGGAATCACCCCCCACACCCCGTATGCGAGCTATGACCTCCCTCGTGTGTCTTTGGACCTGCACATACATGATGTGGAGAACACAAGGGCGGAAAGGAACTTCACGTGATCCTCCACGTCCTCCTCTTTCCCTGGTGTGTACTCCTACTTCTGGACTTGGTGCGTATGTTGCTTCCAGCCAAATCTCATCTCCTTGAAAAGGCTGCATACAACATATAAAATAGGGGGGGGGGGGGAGGGGGGCATATAGAGCTGGGGCTTCTCACAAGACTATCCAAATGCACAGGGAATCCTCCACCAAACTGGTACGCACATCACCCAATACTTGGTGTGAACTATTAAAATGTCTAGCCTCCACTATGTTCTTTGCAATGAATTTGGTGTGCACAAATGCTATCGGCCACATCACATAATGGAATCTCAAAAAACATTTCGCAGGGCACTGTATTTTCCTACGCTGGTTGCCTTGATTCATGGGTGCATTTCCTTCTAGAAACTGGTCTGCAAAGAGATAACACACATGCGTAGGTGTATTTGAGAAGCATTTGTATTATCCCTAATCATGGTGCGTGTGGACAAGGAGTGCTTACGCACACAACAACAAGCTATCTTCAATGGAACCTTTTAGTCCCTATGAATGTTGTTAAACAAGTAGAGAAGAATTTGCGCACAAAAGCTTTTAAAATGTGAGCAGCCCCCTTCCACTACTGTGTGTGTCCTCCCTTTGCAATTTTGGTGTGCTTGAGCTAAACAGAACATGTACACTCCCCTACCCAATTCCTACGATCAAACACTATTTGTAACTTCAACATGACAGTGTGCACCTTTAATTATATTTGGATTTGAAAGGCGTGACCCAATCATTGTGGAATTCTTTCTTTTTTTTAAAATAATATGGCTAAGCCTACTCAGAAGCTGCAATCCCTCCCTTTTATAGAATGCTCTCCTCCAATGAGAAACGCTCACATAGCGACATTGAACACCCTTAAAAAATTTATATCTTGCAGACCAAGTCAAAGCTTCTAAATATTGTTCCACTTCGACCCAACACATCAAGCACAATGCCAACACCATCAAATTGCGTTGTTTATAAATCATAGTGATTTCACATTTCCTTCACTTCAATGTAATCAATCTTATCAAGACAATGTGTGACATCCAATAAATTCCTCTAATGTAAACAATGTTTGGTAAAAGTAAATGTATGGTAGAGAGGAAAAAACACCCACAAGAATCTTATTAAAATACTGAGGTAGGCTGGGCGCCAAGTGGGCCCGGCTTAATTTTTTTTTGATTTCAAACAATCAGCCCTATGAAGATGATCCAGGTGACCAATTTCAACAATTGGAAACGATCCGGACAATTGGGCATCATTAAAAACTTTAATTTTTAATATTTTGCTAGTCGCTAAACTTTAACAAAACACCCTCAGTCGCGCCATTAAAACATCGATCAAAACATAACACTGAACGTTGAAAGCTGGTAGACATGAACCTTGTACTATAGATAACCACCCTACTGGAGGGATTCACCAAAAAATGAACGAGGCATGAGATTTTAAAAGTTGCAAACACCTGTTCAGAACTACCGATAAATCACAAACTAAAAACACTGTTGACCACCTCAGAAAGAGATGATCTAAAAATATCAAACGGCGAACTGGAGATGAGCCACTGGAGCTGGAAGAAGCCTTATCAACAAAGATCATAACAAAACAATCCTGAACTAAAGATGATCATCTGTTCAAAAGCTACAACTTTCTGAAAACGGTTACTTTACAGAATTACTTTATCCGCACCTTCATCATTGTAAAACACCCTTTTGTTGGACTTGACAATTACGTCAAACAGAACCCTCACGGTCTGAAACCCTAGATGAAGATTCTCTTTCACATATAAAAAAGAAGGCTATGATCAGATTCATCAAATGATCAACTGATTATCAATTATTTATCTTCAAAGTCCGCCACTTAAAACATCTTGAACTGAAAACAATCAGATTTGTAGAAATTTCGTTTGGAATTGATCAGGGAAAGTGACCAATCGGATTTGTCACAATCTGAAACTTATCAAGGTGAATCACTTTCATGTCTACATCATGAAACACCATTCAATTATGTTTGACCTTGATCCAGGCACAAAATGGCAAGATCTCAAAGTAGCCACTTAGAAAACTGAATTGTGCACTGCTGAAGAAATTCAGCAATCTGCAAACTGAATGGCCCTGGCAAACATGTTAAACGGGCATGTGGGAGCTGGAAATCGGTATGAACATTATTTCTTATGCCTAAAACATGATGCAACAACCCGAACATCTTGATGAATCACAAGGCATTTAATACACTTATCTGAACAAGGCCTCCGACTAAACTGCGCAACTGATCCTCATTATAAATGTTAGAAATTGCAAACGAAAATAGATTGGCAAACTAGGAAAATGGATTCATCATGGCCGAAAAATTTCTATGGTAGCACTCTATCATGATTACAATATGACACCACATTCCTTTTGTCATGACCACTAACCAGGTGTTAGATGCAAGCCTCTGAAGTCGGCCATTCAGTGAAAATCGGACAAGATACAAAGTGTTAATCTGTGCACAGGCCTTCAAATGGGTACACTCAAAACCTATCGGAACTAAATTTTGAAAGTTGTAACCAATTGTATATGCTGAATGAAAAATTGAGGAATACCTATCCCCAACATTATGCTATGAAATTCAACAGGCCTTTCTTTATGTGCACTTGAAACTAGGTCTTTTTAAAATGTTCCTTTGAAGCACTGAACCTTACTTTAGGAAAATTATTTGATTAGGGGGTCAAGACTTTATGGATTTTTGAAATCACCAATAGTGGCTCTAGTTGGGGATGCATGCCCCTTGTGGGCATGCAGATAATTTATGAATCTTTGGTAGAGCAGACCACTCAAAAATGAAAACTGACCACTTTGTCTCTTTCAGAAATTGGGAACCTTGCTGAAAGAAACACACCACACAACTGAAAGAGAGCAACTGTACAATGTATACATCACTTGCAAAGGATTAAAGCCTCAAAATTGGAACCATTGTTTTCCTCTGTCGAACATATGATTTTGATCCCCATATGAGACCAATCGCTTAAAATTTTTTTGACAAACATGCTACCAACATATATGAATAAATTTGAGCTGGAAAGTAGTTATGTACTTTTCACAACCCACACTCTTCGGGTCACAACCAACCTTCTCATATTCCAAAAAATATGAAACATCTTTTACCTCTTCTTGTTGAGGATTGAAAATATAAAATCTATCCAACAATGCATCAAAAAAAAACTATAATGACCATTATGCATTGCTAAAAACTCACTTGGCTGAAAATGAAATAGATCTTCAGATTTATCTTTGTGAGATACTTCAGCCATTGAATAACTTGGTTGATTAGCTTGTGAAGAAGAAATGTTGTCAGTTACAAGATCGGTTTGCAAACTAATGGAAATTACTTCCTCATAAGATGACAAAAAAACAACACTCTCCTCACAACCTCTATCAATGTCCTGAACACATGAATCATTCACATTCAAATTCATCATTTTCCTTAATACTCTGATTTTCACAAGAATCTTTGACACTGAGCTGATCAAAATTTGAATTCATACCATCATATGAATCATCATACTTATCATATATGACACTCTTATATTCCTTGCACTCATATGCATTATAATCTTGAAAAATGTTCAACCTTTGAAAATCAGCTTCTAAGAGGTCTGAGATTTGTTCACTACTTAGTGGATACCAAACTTCATGTTCATCTCCCTTGGCTTCTTGCTTGATGCTGCAAACTTCGTTCTTGTTTAAAACAGGGGCTGCAATTTCTTGCCTCATATTATCTTGTGCAAAGCCATCACTGCAACAACTTTCATTTGCATCGTAATTTTCCCTTTTTTGTTTGCACAAACCTTTCTTATACTGGGGTAATAGAGTTGTTCTCTTATGCTGATAGAAAGAAAGATCTACAAACTATCGAAAACACTATCAACTGTAGACTCCTCTTCAAAATATTGATATCCACTGAATTCACTATCAGCATCATAATCAGCACCATCGGTACAAAGGGAAACAACATCATCATCTTTATTTGCACAAGGCTGCTCACAAGGGAACCTTACTATCATATTCTCATAATCTAATTTTGGATCATTAGAAGAAAACACTTTTGTATTTGGCATAAAATCACAACCCATGTGGAAATTGGAACCATTGGACACGCTATCCTGACTTTTCAGCGTTGTATACGGAAAGCAATCAACAACTTCATTTAAATTGAAATCATTCCGAGAGACATCATCATCATGCTGAAATGAAAAGGTGAAAGATGCATTTTCTGATTGGTGATTGATACATGCTTCCTGACTTGCTTCAACATCCTTTGAGAATAGGAGATCAACACTTTTTACATCAAAATATTGGCCGAAAGAACATACCACTGGTTGAATCAAACAATATGATATGGAATTTGAAAAGTCATTTAGTTTTTCATTGAATGTCTCAAATTGTGACGTAAACAAATAGGAAGGAAGCCCCTTGCACATGTCCTCCCTCTGGCATATGTCTCCTAGACATAGTTCACTATTGTAGGGCAGATTGTCAGCATTGTTAACTTCTTCTTGATAAGAAACCAATTCCACATTATTAACAATATCAAACTCAGTACCTACATCAAACCAACTAACTTCCATTTCTAATTCAAAGGCAAACTGAGCTACCATAGTTTCATATTCAAGCTCACAAAAGCCTTCATTCATCTTATAATTAACAACTTCACATGGTAAATCAATGGCTGAAAACATACAAATTGAAAAATCAGTTTCATCACCACTTTTATCTGGAACAAAAGAATTCATTAGTGCTCCAGTCATATCAATCTTTTTATAATCATTTCCAACACATGGCAACTGTTCGTTCTCTTGACAAGGCTGTCCATAAATCATTGCTTTTCCTTCAAGAAGATGAGGATCATTTTGACTCCTTGAATCTTCTTCACTTTCAGCATCACTAAAAACTGATAGACCTTCATCACTTGGGGCTTTATCATCATCTGATGAAAGATCTTCCCCCTCTTCATTTTCAATATTTAATTGCAAACAATAAGTCCTTGCAACCTCTGAGCTAGAGGAACTAGTTTCAAATCTACTTGTTGTATACCCTTTGTATATGTCTATCTCAGCATTAAGAAAAAGTAATGATTCTTCACTAATCATGTTAACTTCTACATCATGAACAATCATTGTTTGTTGCAAATTCTCTTCATTCACATTCTGTTCGGAAGCATAACCTGGAACATGATTAGTAGGATCGACAGGAATGGAAACCTTTTGACATTGAGTTTCACTTGCTGATTTACACCTATCTTCTTCGATTGGAACATCATAACAACAGACTCCAGCGAATAAAAACCCTTTGGAAATTTTATATCTTAAATTATTTTCAATGTCCATCGCTGTCATAAAAGCTTGATGTAAACTATTTGGCTCTTTATTTCTTAACAGGAAGCTCATCTTTTTATTGAAGGCACCCAAATAAATTATCAAACATATTTGATCATTGTGTCTATATTATTTCGGGATATCATGCAATGCCTTGACAAATTTGATATTGAATGGTGGAACCAACTCATCCTTTTCAATTTGAATATCCATCAATTTGTTTAGTAAAATGCTCACATCAATTCTCTCAGTGAACTGCTCCATGAAAGCTGAATTGAAGTTCTGCCATGAAGAGATAGAATTTTCTGGAAGTGAATAAAACCAAACCCTAGCATCCTCCTTCAATGTCTGAACCAACAACTTCATGATGACATCTTTATGAAAAATCTCAAAGTTTCCCATCAAATCAGCAAACTCCTGCAGATGATCACATGTTGAATCTGATTGTTTCCCCTTAAAATCTTTCAAATGCTTCCTAATCTTGGTAGGAATATCATTTGGGAAACCATGTATGCCATCAAAACATAATGGTGCATACCTCTATCCAGAAATACTTCTACTTGAATCCATTATGGACTGCACCTTCTCTTAATAAGATTTTCAGATTTTTAGTACAAATAACTTATGCAACTGTAAGGATTATAAATCACACACATTCCTCCAATGATACAACCCAAATTTTTATTTACAAATCTAGAGAAATATGCATACCCTTAATTCTAAAATCCTTTTATGTGGTGACTTTTTCACCCAATATGATTATATAAATACAAAACATTCAATGAGAAATACCTGGTAAGCTTTCTGATGCTGCAAATTTTTTCTTTGGCTGGAAAGAATGACAAATTTTAGAGCTCACTACATAGCTCCATCGGGTTCTTTTCTTATAGAGCTGCCACCCCCTTAAAGAGGAAAAGTACTTTATTTTTTTCTTCTGTATACTCTTTTCCAGCCAACACAGAACTTCACCAGAATTTCAAATCTATTTATTAGAGCTGAATATATCATATATTTATTTTGAACTTGCACTGATCAAACTGAGGATCTTAGAGTCACCACTCACAACTTGGTGAGATGATGTTAAAACTTTTTAAACTGGCTCTTACATACTTCAATGGAAACCACTGGATAACAAATAAGCCATCCAGGAGTCTAGCTCTACTCGTACCCACGTTATTTATAACTGATGTATAACACTAGAGATATCAACTGATTGAAATAGGTAGGTCAGGAGTCCAACTCAACTTGGAACCTGCACTATTTACTCTTGATTACAATCTCTACTCCCCAGTAGAGTCACCATTTTGTTGGTTCATCAAAATTTTTGACACTCCAAGAGATACCAATATGCTTATGACTAATGTTAAGGAGTGGTTAATTCCAAATATGGGAAATCTATAAGCAATTGGACCAACTATAGGGACAAGACTACCCTCTTCACTTCTGGCTCTGCAAAACCAAGGTGGGTACACCTGATCCAATAGATTCAACTCTATTCCTTACTCAATACTGGATCTTACAACAGATGACAGTGAGAAAGTACTAAATAACAACCTATTATTCATTGACTCTCCATCACTAGGGTGAAATTGAAACTACACAACATAAAACTAAAAGGGTAAAAAGGATAGAAAGGATTTGATTTAAATTTTGCAAAATAGAACACATCCCAACCAAACATGTATCAAGATAAAGTTTACTTGTTCCATATAAGTGCCTTATCCATTGGGCAAATTATCTAGTACACTGCAAAATACAGAGATTGATTACTATTACTTCACCATAGATCCAAGTCATAAATACAAATACCAAGAGCCATACTGCTTACAAGAATCCTTGTGCAAACCCTATGAACTTGTGCATCATCTAAAGCATATTTTAATCTGATTTCAACTAGAACTGAAGATAAATAACACATGCATAGATAAACTCCATACAAAGAATCAGAACATTCAAAACCCATAAAACTTGACACAGATTGGAGAGAAATGGAACTAAAAACTTGAATTAAGAATGAGGACCTAAGCCTCTGTATACACCTTGCTTGAAGATTCAGAGCCTCTTGACACAATATGCAAATGATCTGCAAATTTCTACTTTGTTTTGATACAAAGTGGACTGAATATGTCCTACTCCTTGACTGAAGGTTCAAGATATGACCTTGTGAACCAGAAAACTAGCAGCCTCTATCCTAATATAGGATTGCAACAAGTTTAGGACCATTTTAGGGCATTTTTAGGGCAACACAGTCAACCCTAAGACTCTCAAAAATATCCTAGATAAATTTGATATTATTTACATTCTAGAACAATTTTACAAAATATCTGCATCCTTACCCAAATTTGACCTCGGATTACACAGTCCATTACTGCTCTCACCAACTTTGTTGAACTTGATTTTTAGCATTGTCATTGGAAAGCTTGTTTCGCACCAATTCTGAAAACATATAATACTTGCATATTTGGGTAAAAATAAAGCCCTCAAACATTATTTTCTGTGAGCAACCTACATTTTAAAATTTTTTGATTTTATGACATAGTTGAAACTTTAAAATTTATTTTAATTCTTTCCCTGCAATTTCAAAATTTGAGGCGGGCCCCATCTGCCATGTGGCACCATCTGATTAGCTCTTTGAATGACCTCATTACCTGGTTGCACCTCTGCATCATCACCTATGACATGTGTCACTCTCTGATTTATTTGTACCATCATTTGGGCATCCATCTGCTAGTTGTCACATTCTCATTCGGTTGCAATATCCACTTGGCGCTAAAATGCATCTTATTTCTATGTCATCAGAGCACCACGTGTCACTCTGTCGTTGATCCACAAGCATAACCACCGAGCATCTTTGTCATTGGGCTTTTGTGACGTTCGTTGGATGTTGGCACGCATCGCAATGCATCAAAGCTACACCTACATATTTTGCTAAAATATACTCACCTGCGTGTGTGGGGCCTGCCATCCTCATGTCAACACCACATCAATTTCCAAGCCTGTGTGTATGGTGGGCTCTAAGTGGGTGTCCGCTTTGGACACTATGACATTGTGGGCTTTGGTATTTGAACATCAAATTGCCCTTTCATACCGACAATGTGGGATATATCCCCACAACACATAGTCCGCTGTCTCTGACTGGTGTGCGCAAAGGAAAGGCATGGAATCACCCCCCACACCCTGTATGCAAGCTATGACCTCCCTCGTGTTCTTTGGACCTGCACATACATGATGTGGAGGACATAAGGGCGGAAAGGAACTTCATGCGATCCTCCACGTCCTCCTCTTTCCCTAGTGTGTACTGCTTCTTTTGGACTTGGTGCGTATGCTGCTTCCAGCCAAATCTCATCTCCTTGAAAAGGCTGCATACAACATATAAAATAGGGGGCATGGGGGGGGGGGGGGTGGGGCATATAAAGATGGGGCTTCTCACAAGACCATCCCACCCAAGCCTCCATCCAAATGTGCAAGGCATCCACCACCAAATTGGTAGGCACATCACCCAATACTTGGTGTGAACTATTAAAATGTGCAATGTCTGCTATGTTCTCTATAATGAATTTGGTGTGCACAAATGCAATCGACCACATCACATAATGGAATCTCAAAAAACATTTTGTAGGGCACTGTATTTTCCTACGCTGGCTGCGTTGATTCATGGGTGCACTTCCTTCTAGAAACTGGTTTGCAAATAGATAACACACATGCGTAGGTGTATTTGAGAAGCATTTGTATTATCCCTAATCATGGTGCGTGTGGACAAGGAGTGCTTACGCACACAACAACAAGCTATCTTCAATGGGACCTTTTAGTCCCTATGAACGTTGTTAAACAAGGAGAGAAGAATTCATGCACAAAAGCTTTTAAAACGTGAGCAGCCCCCTTCCACTAGTGTGCGCGTCCTCCCTCTACAATTTTGGTGTGCCCGAGCGAAACAAAACAGTTACACCCCCTGCCCAATTCCTGTGATCAAACACTATTTGCAACTTCAACATGATAGTGTGCACCTTTAATTATCTTTGGATTTGAAAGGCGTGACCCAATCATTGTGGAATTCTTTTTTTTTTTTTTAAATAATATGGCCAAGCCTGCTCAGAAGCTGCAATCCATCCCTTTTATAGAATGCTCTCCTCCAATGAGAAACACTCACATAGTGACATTGAACATCCTTTAAAAATTCATATCTTGCAGACCAAGTCAAAGCTTCTAAATATTGTTCCACTTCGACCCAACACATCAAGCACAATGCCAACACCATCAAATTGTGTTGTTTATAAATCATAGTGATTTCACATTTCCTTCACTTCAATGCAATCAATCTTATGAAGACAACGTGTGATATCCAATAAATTCCTCTAATGTAAACAATGTTTGGTAAAAGTAAATGTATGGTAGAGAAGAAAAAACACCCGCAAGAATCTTATTAAAATACTGAGGCAGGCTGGGCCCCAAGTGGGCCCGGCCTAAAAAATTTTTGATTTCAAACAACCGACCTTGTGAAGATGATCCAGGTGACCAATTTCAACAACTGGAAATGATCTGGACAACTGGGCATCGTTAAAAACTTCAATTTTTAATATTTTGCTAGTCGCTAAACTTTAACAAAACACCCTCAGTCGCGCCATTAAAACATCGATCAAAACATAACACTGAACGCTGAAAGCTGGTAGACATGAACCTTGTACTATAGATAACCACCCTACCAGAGGGATTCACCAAAAAATGAACGAGGCAGGAGATTTTAAAAGTTGAAAACACCTGTTTAGAACTACCGGTAAATGACAAACTAAAAACACTGCCGACCACGTCGGAAAGAGATGATCTAAAAATATCAAACGATAAATTGGAGATGAGCCACTAGAGCTAGAAGAAGCCTTATCAACAAAGATCATAACAAAACAATCCTCAACTGAAGATGATCATCCATTCAAAAGCTATGAATTTTTGAAAATGGTTACTTTATAGAATTATTTTATCCGCACCATCATTGTAAAACACCCTTTTGTCTAACCTGATAATTATGTCAAACGAAACCCTCACGGTCTGAAACCCTAGACGAAGATTCTCTTTCACATATAAAAAAGAAGGCTATGATTATATTTGTCAAACAATCAACTGATTATCAATTATTTATCTTCAAAGTCCGCCACTTAAAACATCTTGAATCGAAAACAATTAGATTTGTAGAAATTTTGTTTGGAATTGATCAAGCAAAGTGACCAATCGGATTCGTCACAATCTGAAACTTATCAAGGTGAATCACTTTCATGTCTACATCATGGAACACCATTCAATTATGTTTGACCTCGATCCAGGTGCAAAATGGCAAGATCTCAAAGTAGCCACTCAGAAAAATGAACTGTGCACTGTTGAAGAATCTCAGCAATTTGCAAACTAAATGGCCCTGGCAAACACGTCAAACGAGCATGTGGGAGGCTGAAAATCAGCATGAACATTATTTCTTATGCCTAAAACACAATGAAATAACCCATAGATCTTGATCAATCACAAGGCATTTAATACACTTGTCTGAAGAGGGCCTCCGACTAAACTGTGCAACTGATCCTCATTATAAATGTTAGAAATTGCAAACGGAAATAGATTGACAAACTAGGCAAACAGATTCATCATGGCCTAAAAATTTCTATGGTAGCACTATGTCATGATTACAATATGATGCCACATTCCTTTTGTCATGACCACTAACTAGGTGTTCGATGCAAGCCTCCGAAGTAGGCCATTTAGTGAAAACCGGACATGATGCAAAGTGTTAATTTGTGCACAGGCCTTCAAATGGGTACAGTCAAAACCTATCAGAACTGAATTTTGAAAGTTGTAACCAACTGTATATGCCAAATGAAAATTTGAGGAATACTTGTCCCCAACATTATGCCATGAAATTCAACAGGCCTTTGTTTATGTGCACTTGAAACTAGGTCTTTTTAAAATGTTCCTTTGAAGCACTGAACCTTTAGGAAAATTCTCTGATTAGGGGGTAAAAAATTTATGGATTTTTGAGAGCACCAACAGTTAAGTTGATTGTATTGGTTATATTGGATACACAAAAACAACAAAACAACATCAGTTCTTGCCATTGCATTCCAGCTCATATAGTTAAGTTCATTTTAGTTACTATTGCATCACCATCATTAATCATTAAATATGCGTTGCATGTTAGATATATTTTATTAAATATGCATCACAAGTCAAATATATATCATTAATCATTAATCATTAAATATGCATTGCATGTCAAATATATCTCATTAATCACTAATCATTAAATATCCATTATATTTCAAAAATATCTCATTAATCATTAAATATCTATTGTATGTCAAATATATCTAATTAACTATTAATCATTAAATATGAATAGCATCATTAATAATTAAATATCTATAAACATCACATATGCATAATAAATCATGAATTCATTACATATATACATTACATACTCCACATAGGACCTGCATCATAAAAAGATTAGCACATCATGTAGTATATCTTTCACATAGTCACACACATACTGCATCACATGTGCTAGTAACATAATTTAACACTATGCATAATAAGGTTTCATAATCCATTAGAAAAACTCATAAATGTCTCCACATAAATATCTGTATATATATATATCATGACATCATAGTAAATTAATAAAATGATACATTAGGCATTTCAATGTTGCTATACATATGCATCTCATAAAAAAAAATTCACAAAATATGTATCCTTTATAATCAACTGGATCCAATGGCCCCATGGGAATATATCTTTTCTGTCTTGACCTCCCCCTGTGAACCTCATGAAGTCAGTCTCCCTACTCCTCTATCACTATCACCTCATGTATCCTTGTCTCTCAGTGGCCTAGCTACTAAACCTAATGACACACCTAGGTCGTCTTTGATATACCTTACTTTGAATAAGGTTCCATTATCTTCTCTGGAGGTACTACCTGATGGTAAAGGCCCATATAATAGGTGGCCTCTCTCCCTACCGTTGCTATATCTTAATTTTCATCCAACATGGCTATCATTAATAACCCTGAACCTACTGCAGTCGCTACTTGTCTTGCTAACTCCCGCTCCCCTACATATATCTCTGCCTGTCTCTACCATGTATCCCTGTCCTATATCATTTGCTAGGTGAGAAGGTCCTTCTGTCTCTACATGTCCTCTAACTATCCCAGTAATCAGGATGGCTCCCCAAATATCCCCTCTATACCTATACAAGCTCATGTCATGATAATATCTCTTGTACCCACTTGACCCTCTAGTATGGCTAGCTCTCACTTCATACTCTCTCTCTCTCTCTCTCTCTCTCTCTCTCTCTCTCTCTCTCTCTCTCTCTCTCTCTCTCTTTGTTTCCCTAGCCACCTTAGCCCTATCTTCTCTATCCCTCTCTATTACCACCAACGCCTCTAGTCATGTCACCTCTGCCTACAAAATGACTACCTACTCCTGATCCCCTGGCCTCTCCTCTCATCCTAGAACCATATCCTCATCCTTTGGTAGTAGCCATTGGGCCACCTCCTCTCTATCCCTCTGCATTTCTCTCATGGCCTGACAAAACCCCCCTCTGGCTAGTATCTACACTATCTCTCTCCTCTACTCAGTGGCCCTCCTCTATGCGCCCCACCTAACTCCCAATGCTACTACTAGTCTCTCCTCCTCATCTTCCTAATCTCCCTTATCAACCTCATCCTCTGGATCTATCTTTGAATCTATCTTCTCTCTAACCTCTCCTGCTCCTTGATCTGTCAGCCTCGCTAGCCTACACCTATCCCTCTAGGCTGCATACTCAACGATCACCCCGACATCTACAACATGTCTCTGTACTACCATCCATGATACTAGCTTCATGCCTCTCCAACTACCTTGAGTATTTTAGAGATCTACTTCGATGCCCCATACTGAACCAATCTCCCTAGAGACGATCAGATGTGGATAGTTGTCTGGAACTATACCCTGCCTCAGGCCAAACTATTTGCACACTCGTGACAACATATATTTGATGATCTAAAACATTGTCCTCATGATCAACCATAAATCTATCAGTACATATCCTAGGTACTCTACATCTAGAGCACCATCCTCTCTCCCTACCCACTCATCTTAATATCCCCATACTTCATAGCCTCTCTATGATGTCCACTCAAACCATATCAAGTCATCCAATATTCTCCACCAAGTCTCTACTACTCTCAAATATCCATAAGAAAATGGTGGTATGTACCGACATGCAAATGACTCATATGATTATCACCACCCCTCCCCTCATAATGGTCATACCACTATGATGTGATCCCATGCCTAGACAAGCAGCAATGTCACCCTTGGTCCCATCATCCACTGGGTACGGTATGCACACATATGTAGATCATAGTATAACTGTGCCAGGATCGTATACCTCTAAAAAGACTCCATCCCCTCCTCCTCCTCTAGCATCCGCCTCAACACCCTCACCAATCCAATCAGAAAATAATGCCCTGAATGGTCACACATCAACCTCCCTCCTACTAATCTGGCTAAATATAAAGCTAGCTAGGGAAATCCAGCCTCCATCTCCCCTTGACATGAAATCCACTAGTGATCAATTAGTAGCTTATCTACCTGTCATCTGAAGCTCTACTGCAAAAACTGCTTTGTAATCTCTAATTGATACTTAGGCCTCTCTTACTTGATCAGTACTTGCAAAATTGTCCACACGTCAAACAATATCATAGTCACCTCCCCAGTCAGAAGGTAGAAACTTGATGTGTCTGAGTGCCACCTCTCGATCAATGCTATCATGAGCGCATTATGCACTTTTAGGTGCAACTAATCATGCATGTGTTGTAAGCCACATAAGGTCACCTATGCCCACTTCACATTCGTTAGCTCTTCTTGCAATGCCATCGTGTCCGGTCATTACTCCTTCCAGCGAATCCAATAGTCTAGCTCCTACATCCAGTCACCCGAAACACTTCTTATCAATCCTAATCCTTACTCCAAAACCCCTATCCCTGTGCCCCCCACAAAATGGAACAATCAGTCATCCCCATGCTTTTCTTTTTTCCCATGGCAGCTAGCACTTTGTTTTTTTCTCCCCCATCATTGTTCTGCCCTGTCCAGCCTTTAGGCGGGTCGGGTGGTTTATCTTTTAGCTTCCCCGCCCTGGGCCGCGGTGCCACCCATCCAAGGACAGGAAGCTTGACCCACCTTTTAGTGGTGGAGCCACCTGTCTAGTGACTAGTGGCTCGGTCCCTCCTGTCTACACCCTTGGGTGGGCAGAGCTGCTCATCCCCCGATGAGTGGCTCCATGTCATCCGTCATTAGATGGGGCCGCCTACCAGTGACTTTGCCCCATTTTTTGACAGGTACCAAATGGCATCTCCACCTTCCCCTTTTCCCCCTATGCCTACTAAACCCATTCCCCCAAATTTTTTTTAAATGCAACAAATATAAAAACATGCTCAAATTAAAATACCAAGAAGGGTTTGTGCACTTATTGGATCCCCCTTGTTTGCTGCCCGCCCCTTGCTGGTAGACTCACACCCTCTCACCCAGCTGTAGTTTGTCACATCCCCCAACCATCTTCTTCTCCTCTCCTCTCTTCTTTTCTCCTCCCTTAGGGTAAAAATGAATCATTTTCCCCCTTTTGGCCATTTATAGGGCCCCCTTTTAAAAAAAATTCAAAAAAGGGTTCTTTTTTTTTTCTTTTTCTTTTTCCTCCTTTTTTTTTTTCCAAATAAATCATGCAAAGTCCTTTCCCTTTCTTTTTCATGAAAATTGACCAAATTTATTTATTTGAGCCTATTTTCCTGAGGGGGCACATCCTCCTAATGACTTTTCTTTTGTGCACCTTTTAGGTCCCTTTTTTCCTCTAGGGCATCTATATTTTTTTTTCTTTGATGCAATGCCATTTTTGACACGACATCAAAGAGGGGAAAAATGTAGACACCTAAATTTATCCATTTAACATTAATTTAATTTAATTTAATTAATGAGTGCAAATAAAATTATAGTTAATTAATTATATTTATTCACTAACTATAGTATTTAAATTAAATTTAAATACTACCCCTCACAATGTATTAAATTTAATTTAATACATGTTTCTCCATATTCCCCTTTTAAATAAATTTTTAATTTATTTATTTCCCCACATGCTTTATTTCTACTAAACCATGATTAAATTAAATTAAATTAAATTTACTCTTAAACCTAACCTAGATGTTATCCTACACACATCACTTTCTATCTAATAGCTCTGCTCACTAGTTAACTAAAGTTAATTAGGTTAATTTTTGGATTCCTACACCTATTAGTCTTAATTATTTGCTCACATATGTGTGAGAAAATTTCTAAAAATTGTCTTTTCAAAAATTGCTAAAAATTGTCTAAAAAGGACTTTTTACAATTTTTGATGACACTTATTACACATACCCAAATTATGAAAATGGACTTTTTCTTACACACACTTACACATGTGTACTTTAAGTACAGATTGACCCTTCACATCCCAAGTTATTCACATGTGTAAGAAAGTCTTGGACTTTGCATGGCTCATGTGTCTCCTTGGTGACACCTATGTGGATTCCACATAGATGCCACCTTAGCCCCGCCCTCCAAAATCTTATAAATAGGACCCTTGTCTCAAGCAAATCA
The DNA here is from genome assembly GCA_027943335.1 of Chamaecyparis obtusa. Lineage (NCBI taxonomy): Eukaryota > Viridiplantae > Streptophyta > Pinopsida > Cupressales > Cupressaceae > Chamaecyparis > Chamaecyparis obtusa. The sequence continues at coordinate 1,063,760 of BSBK01000524.1, read as the reverse complement.
TCCATCATTTTGCATGTAGAATTATAATACTAGTTTTATTTCTTGTATTTTAGAGCTTCTACTAACAATTTGGTAATTGTTAGATCTTTATTCTAGATTTAGAATTTAGTTTCATTCCATGTTTTAGCTTCATTTCTACTTGTTAGTTTCATGCCATTGAGCTTGAGGGTTTCTTCCATAGCTCCTTTTTGAGCCTCATTGGATTCTTATTGAATACTTGAGGATTGCTTCCATAGATCCTCCTTGAGTAGTTCAATCTTTATTTTACCTTGCATTCATAGTGGGATCTATATTTGCATTGGGAGAGCATACCCACAACCTCTCAAAGAGCTTAAATCAAGCAAGTCTTGGGTGCACTTGCTTCATGCTCATCTGAGGTTATGTGGAGAATAGTGTAGGAATGAGTTTAAACATAATTTTCTTGTTAGTTTAGGATCTTTAACATGCACATGTACAACTAACATTATGAGTGTTTATGCTTGCTCCATACAGGTTATTTTTCCACATAGACAGTAATAAATCAAATTAAAACTCAAGATTATGAACATAACATATTATCATTTCACTTATACAATCTTAACAATCATTCCATTAAAATACATGAAATATAAACATAATAAATTTTTAGTAGGAAGGAGGGATGTGACATGATCAAGAAAAAGACAAAAATGGATTGATGAATCAGAGACCTGTTGGAATATTTTTGAGCAAGTTAGAGTTTGGGATTTGGTTGTGTTGACATTATTGTTTTGTCATTGATGTCAACATACTGATTGGTATTTTAGATAGTGTGTTCAAGATATTCACTGGAGAGGATTTAAATTCATCAGATGATATATTTGAGATCTTAAATTGTGATTTTAAGGTATTGTTAATAGGTGTCTGTAGACCATCTACAAAGGTTCACATAAGTTAGTATGATAGTTTGAGTGAGAAATGATCGAATTACTAGTTGCTGGTGTCACGGTGTTTCTGTGAATAGTGGATGAGTATTTAGTTTGATATGAATTGGATTTGATGTTTTAGAGGTTGCAAAGCTAGTTTTTGCATGGTATCTTATCATTGTATTCACAACTATTGTTGTTCATGATTTAGAGTACTACAAGCTATCTTTTGTTATGACTAAATTCTATATTTTAGTATTCCTATTGATCAGAGATAAAAATGAGTTTGAATTTTATATTGGAGATGATGTAAAGGTTATGGATGGTATTCATGTTTCTTTTTTCTATTCTTGGATCGTATGATGATCATGTTTCTTATTCACATTGGTTGAGGTGATAAGATTTGTTTTTTTGGTAGTGTGTTGAAATTTCTTCATTTAGGTCCTGTTGACGAGACTTTGTGATGGTCTAGCCAATAGAGATATAGTTGTCACCAGATACTCGAGTATCGACAACCTTCACCTGAAGAGGTTTACCAGTGAGTAAACTCTCCTAGCCTCCAAGCACCTAGTAGTTGGGTCACAACGATGTGGGAAGGGCTTAGTTGGGCTAATTACTATTTTATATTAAAGGGGCTACTAGTTTACACTCACTAGTTTTAGAAGTTTGGGAAAGATAAGGTTTCCTGCAAGTATTCGTTAGCTCATACAAAGAAAATATAAAAGATAAACTAGGGTTAGTAAAAAAATATACTTATAGTCATATCATAAACATCCTTACATCAACAATACTCAAACGAAGAACCAATAACTATACTAAGCATATGTTTGATCATCAACCAAAGGTATATATTAGTAATGACAAAAAAAGTGCTTCAAATAACTACCAAAGGACTTGAGAAAGGATGTAAGAAAGGATACAACATGAAATAAATTCATGGATTTTGAAATGAAGAATACTACAAAACATGGGAGGAAGATAAATCTTTATTTCTTCATCAGCTTAAAGGGGCCAACATCACTGGATACATTCATGGCTCCTAGGGAGCATTAATATACAAAGAGTATCTACTAAACTAAAAGTAAATGACTGAACTATGATCAACTATTGCGTGAGCAAAAAAATAATCAAATTTTCCAACCCTTGGTTTGACATCAGACTTCTTATTTATAAAAATTCTATGATATACACTAGGACCTACAATCTGCTTATTCCAATAAATTAGAATATTTATAGTTCGTACTACCTGTGTTATCAGATATGTCACATCATGGTACAATACATGAAGAGGGAAGAAGAGAGAGAGGGGAGGGAAGGAAAAATAAAGAAGTCTAGAAAAGTACATATAGAGACATTGTCAAGGGTTTTGGAGGTAACTTGTGTTTCCCAAGTGCCTTGAGCAGTGCGCTCCATAAATGTAGGGATGACTCCATGTCTCCACATCCTCTTCCTATCCATTCAACTATAAATGCAAGAGATATGCCTTGGAAACTGAGACAATGTATGACCCTTTAGTCTTTGACAATATTTATGACAATAAACAAGGGACAATGGTTGGTCGGCTCCAGAGAAGTCATCAAATCAGACCACCAGAAGGAGTACAAAATTGCATAGTCTAGAACTCTAAACTCTAAGAGCTTACACTCAAAGAAAAATGAAAAAAAGAATGTGGGTTCACATGAAGAAAAGTTCTAGAACTCAAAGAACTTAAGACACTTTGAATCTTTGGAAAGCCTGCAATACTTCTTTTACACTTTCCTAATCGACCTCCTTCAAAAAATCCATGTGACCAATGACTTCCTTTAAGTAGTCTGTAACATCTTTAATTTTACTTTTTACTTGGGAACTGACCCTAATGGAATCATGAGCCTTGAGCATCAGATGAGAGAGATCTCCTAGAATTGAGCTATCAAAATCTCCCAAGGATTATAATTGTGCATTGGCTAGCTTGTCAAATTTATTTAATACAACATCTATGGGGGTGCTGATGTCTAGGAGGATCAGATTTATTATTTTTTCTTGTAAAATGAATGCAAGGAATTGATGTTGGAGATTTGCCAGTAGGCCAGTACTGAATATATGTTTGTCATTGATGACAACATATGGAAAGTAGCATGAGTAGATGTATTATGTAGTAAGCTTATAGTATATATAGTATGGACATGATATTAACATGATATCATGGGCACAAAGGTTAACTGTTAGTATAGACAGTTATATAGCAGCTTATGTTAGCAGTGTTCCTGATAGAGTAACAGACAATATTCTAAGTATGGTTGTCCGTACAGTTATCATGGAGCCTTGCACACTTGGATATATGTTGAAGACATGTTAGTGATGTTTCAATCATAGACACATAATCTATTTCTTAGTAGAAGTGAAGTTACGTAGTCGCTATTCGCCAGTAGCAGTTTCCTGTGTTTATTCAAAAGAGCCGACAAAGATTTTATTGGTTCTAGAGTTGCGCCTATCATGTGGGTATGCACCCTTGGATTTAAGCTTAGAGGAGAGTTATTGATGTTTTGTTAAGAGTGCATGTAGTAATTCTGCCCGAGGAGAAAGATACAGTTATTTTGGTACAACCGATAGTGTGTAGCATGCGTCTACAATTATCCTTTTGGATAGGTCCCATAATGTGTTGAAAAGCTGATAGAATGTTTATCAAAGTTTGTTATAGTTTCTCTATTATGATTTCAAGGTGGTTCTAATAGGCCAACTTGATTATATCATTTAGAGGAAAGATATTTATAGGTAGTCATTTGTGATTGCTTGAGTGTGGTTCATGGTTGATTAAGCAGAGTAGAGCAGAGTGTGCAAAGTGTTGAGCCATCAGAAGAAGGTCTATGTGACCAAGTAAAATATTTGTGCTATACATTGGAACTGATCTAGATAGTAGGTCAAAGTGCAGTTCACCAAGATCTAGATATAGTGTGTATCTATTATTCAGAAGGTTGTAGCCTTTACCCCTTTGAGCAGTGAGCTCTTAGATAGTTCATCCTCTCCCCTGATAGGGACTATTGTAAAAGACTCCTAACAGGGTCTGACCCTAGACCAGGTCTACTGTACTAAATATATTGTAAAGAAACTCCTAACAGGGGTAAGTATCTTCTAACGAGGATCATAATACACTAGTGTAGAATATTTGTGGGTGTCAATTCCCACCAGGGTTTTTACCTATTTGGGTTTCCCCGTAACCAAGATATTGTTTTGTGTTCATGTGGTCTTTCATTGTGTTTATTCTTTAAGTTAAGTATACTTAATTGGATAAATAATTGAAACTTGTAGATAACTGATTCACCCCCCCCCTCTAGGTTATCTCTTGGGAGTATTCCTAACAATTGATTCATTGTATCCCAAATTCTGGCCCTGTGATCTTCTAAGACCTTAAATAGTTACTAACCTATCTTAACTTTAAATGTAAGCCTAGAGTACTAGGTCTTCAAGTATTGACATGATTTATTTCCTGAGATGTCTGTTTCTACCAATCTATCTTCCCCTAAGTTCAAAATTTTCTTGAGGAACTCTTTCCATTCTTCATACTTTTCTCCTTGGGCCCACCATGTGGAAACAACATTGTGAATCTTACCCCTAATATAATGAGCTTCATAAAATTCTAGGAGGGACTCAGTCAAAAACCTCCAGACTACCCTCTGTTGTTCTTCTATCCATCCATCCGCCACCAAGACCTTTTTCTTCATGACCTAAAGTGCTTCCATGTTACCCTAGGGGAGTGGTTTTCTAGAGCTGGAGGCTTTCAGTGCTATAGAGGAGAGTGGAGATGATAACTCCAATAAGATCTTTTAGAGATTTTACTCAGATGCTTGAAGGTCTTTCTTCTTTTGGTATTATTTTTTGTATCTTTCATGGATGATCTGGTTGGCATCATCGAGGAGGTTCATCTCTCCTTTTTGGTCTCCTTAGTCTAGGGGAATCTCTGTCAGTGTATAATCACCAATGGAAACCTTTGATTCTTCCTTATCACTTGGTGGTGTTAGGAATAGTCCCAAGAGATAACTGAGAGGGGGGGGTGAATCAGTTATCTACAAGTTTCTATTCTTTACTCAATTAAGTATACTTAAACATAAAGCATAAACACAATGAAATAACACTTGAACACAACACTGATATTTTGGTTATGGGGAAACCCAAATAGGTAAAAACCTCGGTGGGAATTGACACCCACTAATAATCTACACTAGTGTATTATGATCCTTGTTAGAAGATCCTTAACCCTATTAGGAGTTGTCTTTACAATGCATTTAGTACAGTGACTTGGTCAAGGGTTGGACCCTATTAGGAGTCTTTTACAATTAGCCCTATTAGGGGTGAGGATGCACTATCCAAGAGCACACTGCTCAAAGGGGTGAAGGCTACAACCTTCAGAATAATAGATACACACTGTATCTAGATCCTTGTGAATTTCACTTTGACCTGCTATCTAGATCAGTTCCAATGTATAGCATAAAATCTTTACTTGGTCATATAGACCTTCTGCTGATGGCTCAACACTTCACACTCTCTCCTCTGCTCTTCACAATCAACTCTGAACCATCCCTTAGCAATCACAAATGACTGCCTATAAATATCTTTCCTCTAAATGATATAATCAAGTCAGCCTATTAGAACCACCTTGAAATAATATTAGAGAAACCATAACATGCTCCAATAATAATTTTGTCAGCTCTACTAAGCATGCAACACAATATGGGACATGTCCAATATTGATTAATGTAAACGCACGCTACACACTGTCGGCTCTACCAAATCAACTAAAACTTTATCCTCATGATGAATTACATCATGCACTCTTAACCAAACATTTTAAACTCTTCTCCAATCACTAATCCAAGGGCACATATCGAAATGATAGGCGCAACTCCTGTATCAATATAATCTATGTCGACTCTTCTAAAATAACACAAGAAACTGTAACTGGTGAATAGTGACTACATAACTTCACTTCTACTAATCATCAGACTCTACGTCCATGAATGAAACATCACTAGCATGTCTTCATCACATATCCAAAGGTGCAAGGCTCCATGATGACTGTACGAACAAACACTCATAGAACACTACCTGTAACTCTGTCAGGAATACTGCTCATACAAGCTGCTACATAACTATCTGTAGTAATAGTTATCCTCTGCGTCCATGATATCATGTTGATAACATGTCCATGCTACATATCCTCAAAGCTTACTACATAAGTCTTCCATGCATGCTACTTACCATATGTTGTCATCAATGACAAACATATAGTCAGTACTGGCTTGCTGGAAAATCTCCAACAATCTCCCCCTTTGGCATTGATGGCAACATATGGAATGAAAAACACCAACAATCCAAATGAGAAAATCTTTTATAAAATTCTCCATTTCCTCATCAAAACACCCCCAAGGATGAATCCTCCATCTACTACAATATTCTTCAATAGTCTCCATTTCCTCAACTGAACTGCTTCCAGGACTAAATACTACTCCCCCTTAGTATATTACTCCTTCTTTACTTCTATTTTTTATGACTATATATTACTCCCCCTTTGACATCAATGGCAAAGGGTGCCAATCATTTTAAGCACCGGTACTATTCCTGAAGTAGAGTAGTCAACCATTCATTAGTCTCTGAGGACTGATGCTCTTTCTTCTTTCTTCTAAGCAGAATTAGGGAAGGGAATTACTCCCAACTTCTCCTTGAGATACTCAAAAGTATCCTTTGGCAAAGGCTTTGTGAATATATCTGCTAGCTATTCCTTTATAATTACATAATCCAATTATGAATTCTTTCTTTGCCACTTTCTCTCTTAGGAAGTGATACTTAATCTCTATGCGCTTTGTCTTTGCATGCATCAGAAGATTCTTTGACATGTTGATAGTGGTAGTATTATGACAATGAATAGAAACATGATAATCAATCTAAATACCAAAGTCCTTTATCATCTGTTTGATCCAAAAAATTGTAGAACAATTTAGTGCTATTGCAACATAATCTGCTTTTGCTGTTGACTGAGAAATACAATTTTCCTTCTTGCTTATCCAAGTGACAAGTCTGTCACCAAGAAACACTGCTCCACCTGATGTACTCTTTCTATCATCAACGCATCTTGCCCAATCCACATTTGTATAAACATGAAGCTCAACATTCTCTGAGTTAGGATACCATAGACCATAATCTATAGAGCCCTGCAAATATCTGAATATTCTTTTTACTCCCATGAGGTGACTATGTTTAGGCTCTGCTACAAATCTTCCAACAATACCAACTGCACTGAAAATGTCTGGTCTAGTTTGAGTAAGATATATGAGTTTACAAATCATAGAATTGTATAATGTTGTATCTACTGCTGGAGAATCATCTTCTTTTGTGAGCTTGCATCCTGTTAACATAGGTATACCCACTGCCTTGCAATCATTGATATTGAATTTATTCAATATATCTTTCACATATTTGGACTGATTAACGAAAATATATTTCTCTGTCTGCTACACATTTAATCCCAAGAAGTATTTGATAGGTCCAATCATGCTCATCTCAAACTCATTCTGCATCTCCTTAGCAAATTCTGCACTAATTTTGTCATTAGCCCCAAAGATAATGTCATCAACAAATATAGCTACAAGTAGTAGACCTTCATATGTCTCTCTTATGAATAGATTACAATTTGCTGCTCCTTTCTTGAATCCAATTTTTGTTAGATATCCATCAAGTCTCTCATACCATGCTCTAGTGGTTTTCTCAAGTCCATAGAGGGCTTTCTTCAATCTGCATACCATATGAGGTTTGTCTGATAAGGTGAATCCTTCTAGATGCTCAATGTATACTTCTTCCTTTAGCTCTCTATTCAAGAATGCTGACTTAACATCCATCTAATAAAATTTGAAGTTTTTGAATGTTGCAAAAGCTAAAAACAACTTAATAGCTTCTAATCTACTCGCTGGTGCAAAAGTGTCTGAATAATCAATACCTTCTGTTTGTGCATATCCCTTACACACTAACCTTTCTTTGTTCCTTACTACTGTACCATCTTCATTCATCTTGTTTTTGAATATCCACTTCATTCCAATCACATTCTTATTAGTAGGTCTTAGGACTAGTTCCCAAGTATCATTCTTGATAATCTGATCTAGTTCTTCTTTCATAGCATCATGCCAATCTAGATCATTACATGCATCTTCAACACTTAGAGGTTCAATCTGAGATAGTAAAAATACCGCTTCATTTCTTGCTGAATTCTTTTCTTTTGATCTTGTTGTGACTTTGTTGCTGCATCATCTTAAAATGGAAGCACTTCCATGTTGAGAGCGTTTAGCCCTTCGAGTGGTTTGGGGTCATGTCGAATGCCTTGAATGGATATTTGACTTGGATCTGGCTTTTCCCCTTGTTCTACCCCATTTTCCACTTCTTCCTAGCACTTTCCTGGCATTCTGGACTATGAACCTAAGGTTTTTGACCATAAGGTAAAAGTTGACCTTATGGGTTCAAAGTCAACCTCAACCTAACTAGGTCAGGGTCAATCTCGACCCTGACTAGGTTAGGGTCAACCTCGACCTTGACCCTAAGGTCTGGGATCTTCAGGGTCTGCTTCCGGTTGCAAGATTTCATCAAAAACTTGTCTTTTCCCTCTTTGGGGCCACTATTTCTTGAATTAAGTGTCAAATTATCAAATTAATATTTGAGGTGGAACTTTCTCAATATTTGTATAGGATTCCTAATTTATTATTGGAGATTAGCCTTTCTCAAGTTTTGTGCCTAATGCTCAAATTAACTTTGGGGTTGGCCTTACCTCAAATTTTGTAACAAGGCTCTTAAATAATTATTTTATTTCTATATTAAAGGTGGTCCCCTCCTAGAGTTTTGTGTCAAGACTTTAATTTAATTTTCTTTCCATGTGCACCTCTCTAGATTTTTGTGCCATGGGCCCTTAATTATTGTTTTCTATGAGGCCCCTCTTGTGCCCTAGATCACTATAAAAGGGAGCCTTCCTCTCTCATTTTCTCCATCAAGTTTTGCAATCCATCTCTCAAGCTCTCAAGCAAGAAGGTCAAGCATCAAGCCTTCAAGCATTCAAGCATCCAATTCATCAAGGAGATCCATTAGTAGCCATTGAAGGATTCAAGCTCTATGGAGCTCTCTTGTTGAAGATTTATCCATTTTCTATTCAAGCCTTTTCCAAGTTCAAGATCCATTCAAGATTGGTGTTGAAGATCTAAAGACAATTGATTGGAGACATCCTACATGTGATTCTACATTCATCCATTCTTGTGGATTCAAGGATTCGAATCCTCCACAAGGGTTTTAACTCAAGCAAGGTGAATTGTTCCATTTACTTTGTTTATTCCAGCATTTTCAATTCAATTTCAAGGTTAATTCCTAAATTGGGGTTTGACTGAGGCAAACCCCCCAAACAAACAACCAAAAAAATCTCTTTTTCTTGTAGGTACAGGTGTGAAATTTTGGATCTGAGAAATTTTGGATACCCTTTTCAACAAACTTTCAGGATCTGTGAACAGAATTCAAATCGGACTTCAAATAAAGAATGTGGTATTTGACCTTTTATGAGGGTCAAACCCGAGCTAAGCCATCTCAGAAAAAGATTTCTAGGATTTGTAGATCTCGTAGTTTCGGTTCAGGATTGCAAGAATCAACAGTTTTTGAGATTGTTTGACAGGGTTTTCAGCTATTTCTTTTTTGGAGGTAAGTACCTTTATTTCTTAATTTCAATATTAGTCATCTACATTTACTTTCCATATCAATAAAATTTCATGTAAGTGTAAAATATTGGCTTTGGGGTCTCTTTTATGTGCAAGCCATTGCCCTAGGACCCCATACACTATTTTATCCATTACATTTTGGTGAACCCAACATGCTTACCCTCTTTTGTTTTGTGGATTTAGATGCTCTATTGTGTTAGATCTTCTTTTGTATTCCCTTGTGTGTTCACCTTCACTATACATTTTGGTGAACCCATTTTATGAATCCTCTTTCTATTGTGGAATTAGATGCCCTATTGTGTTTGATTTCCTTTTCATGCTTATAAATCTCATTTGAATGCATTTGGACTTATCTAGATCTATTTATTATCATGTTGCATAAGTTGTTTCAAATGTTGCACGGTGTTACACCTAGAAAGACTTCATTTATTACATGTGATCTCTGTCATATTTCTCTTTATGAAGAGAAGGTGAGGATTGATGTTAATTCTTCTCCTACTAGATGTCCTTCTTCCCCCTCTAGGGATCAAGCTTTAGTGAATTATGGCAACCCTACAATGTACTTTATTGGTAGGGATGATAATCCTCCTATTTGGGATGAACCTTTGGATTTGGATGTTGATCACTCTATTCCTTATGACACCATTGTGGATGATCCCTTGGATAATGACTTTGATTTATCTCCTCCTTTCAAAGAAGCTTTGATACAAGAGGGTGATTCATTACATGATGATAACTCTTTCTCTCCTTATGCAGATATTTTAGTGAAAGAAGATGATATTATAGATTCTTTACCTCCATTTGAGATTCCTTCTATTGATGAGGCATTAGTGGAGAATGATATGAATTCCCTTAATGCTCTCCCTTTTAGTGATGATCCTATGGAGAATCAAGATCTTCCCTCATCTCCTCCTAGGATGTCCTCTTTTCTTCCTTCTTGTGAATCTATTTGTAGTGTTGAGACAACTAATATGGTTTATCCTAAACCCTTGTTGACTGTCAAAGGTTGTCCTCGCATTACTATCAAAGGTAAACCTATGGATTCTTTCAATGATCAAGATTTGATAGCTCACACATATTGTACAAGGAATAATCCTCAACTTAATCTGGTGGTTTCTACTTCTTTACCACCTTCTCAACCTATTCTTCCTCCTCCACCCGATCTTCCTAGCAAGGAGTATAATTTGATTACCCAATTGCAAAATACTCCTGCCAAGATTTCTTTATGAGAGCTTCTTCAAAATTCACCTACCTACTATGAAGCCTTGCAAAAAGCTCTAGAAACTCTTCCCACTCCACCTCCTAATCAAGAGAACATTAATAACTTCTTACAGTGCATGCATGCTACCCCAGGTCCTCCTGATATTGTATTTACTCAAAAGGATTTACCCTCTAAAGAAGTTCAAAATCAGTATGATGCTCTTATGGTTGCTGTTTCTATCAATAAAAGTATCATTTGTAGTACCTTGATTGATAATGGATCTGGGCTTAATGTTTGTAGCATGGACATGCTCAAAGCAATTAATGTTGATCTTTCAACTATTCAACTTGACAATGTTGCTATTTGTGGCTTTGATAACATTGCTAAGAACACTTTAGACATCATTACCTTACCTATCAAAGTAGGACCGATCATCCTAAATACACCTATTCATGTAATTCTTGGACCTCTCAACTATAACCTTCCTTTTGGTAGACCTTGGTTGCATGAGATGCATGTCGTTCCTTCCACCCTTCATCATAAAGTCAAGTTTATACATAACAACGGGATGTATACACTTCATGCGGATGATGCACCTAATCCTTGTCTAAATATTCAAACCCACACTACTCCTATTCCTAATAGCAATCCTTCCTCCCCTAATGCTCTTCCTGATGATGATTGGGGAACCTTGGATTTTAATCCTACCTTTATTGGATAGTATAAGGTTAATGATGTTGATTTTATGAAGAAACAAGGAGAATTTGAACAATGAGTTTTTACTTCTAAAGCCCTTAGTAATATCTTTGTTGTTTCTTCTACCCACAATAAATTTGTCAAACCTACTAATGATGACATAGTGACTACTGAAGTTCCATTGACTTCTTCTGACATGGATTCTCATTATGGTCCTGGTTATCACTTCCTAGTTAAACAAGGATTTAATGGTCAAGAATGTGGTAAACATAAATAGGGAATTCAAATGCCCTTACACACTGGGGGGCATGAGCATTCTTATGGATTGGGATTTAATCCTTGACAACAAATCAATGTTAACAACATCTCAAATAACACTTCAAACATGATGAACCTGTGAAGGAATTTGATCGAGAAGTTCTTTTGCCTAAACTCCTTCGTGCTAAGATGATTACTAGACCTAAACGCAAAAAGAAACATAGTCCATACTTGAAGACTCTTCCTTTTTGTTTATATCATAGATTTCATGATCACTCTACTAATGAATGTCAAGCTTTACATTGTAAGATTAGGAAGCTCATTGATAGCAAGGTTATTTATATATCATGTGACAATGCATTGTATTTCAATCCTATTTTCTCTAAATAACATTCATGTTCATATTATGGAACTCCACATTATCTAAACAATGTTAGCCTAATTCTTGGGGGCTCGTTGTCTTGCATAGTGTTGTGAGTGATATAATAGGTCCCCTTTAATCTTTGTTCCTAAACTTGGGGGGCAAGGATGTCATCTCCTTCTTTTCCATCTTTTCGGGATTCACCTCTTTCCTTGGTTAAGCAGTATCTATCTATTATGTGATATCCAATCATACATGAACATTTTGGTTTGCATTGAGGATCTTTTTCCTTGATCACAACCTATTTTGTTATTTGACATTAGGTTTCCATGGTTGATATATCTCTCACCTTGGAAACTCAACAGTGTGCTATCCCTCACAAGGGTTACTTTTTCACTTCTTGCATGATATCTCTTTGCATTTGTCCCTTCCATGGCCTCATAGGAGCTGTGCCCATCTTGGCTTGGACTGGGTGTTGTCTATGAATATTGTCTTGATGTTGAAGAAGGCTTTATCCTTGTTCTTTTCTTTCCTTAACATGTCAAAATAGTATGTTTTTGCCATATTAAGGAGGGGTGCATATATACAACCTCCCTTGTTCTATATTATGTATTTTTGTTCTAACCTTTTGTTTTGCAGCATGCTAAATCTTGGAAGTTAACGCACATAAGTTGCTAAATCCTAAAGGGACATGCATTTCCAATTTCAAATATGCTAAATCTTTCGAAGGTAATGCACATAAGTTGCTAAATCCTAAGGAGACACATTTTTCAAATTTTTCAATATGCTAAATCTTGGAAGGTAATGCACATAAGTTGCTAAATCTTGAAAAGACATGCATCTATATGCTAAATCTTTCAAGGGTAATGCACATAAGTTGCTAACTCCTGAGGAGACACATTTTGTATTCCATGGTGATACAAGAAGGTGGATCCATGGGTACTTTATAAAAGCCATTAGAAGATGCACTACATACATACACAAAGCCGCCAGAAGGCACACAACATTATGGGGTGACTATCAAGTATTTTCTTGGTGGGCCATCCTATCCTTTTGTGGTTCACAATGAGATACACACATCTTACTAGGTGAGCTAGCCACTCCTCTTTTCCCTTTTTTATCTTTTTCTAGTGATGTCTCTCTTATTGCAATCTTGGAGTTGAAAAAGAATCGAGTCCCTCGGGGCTTGAGGATTCCTTTGTCCCTTTGATTTCAATAAGATTATCTTTTTCTTTGTGATCTCCTTTACCAAGAGTTTGCATCGAGTCCATACTCTTGCTAAAGTGGGGGCTTAATGTATCATCTTAAAATGGAAGCACTTCCATGTTAAGAGTGTTTAGCCCTTCGAGTAAGTGGTTTGGGGTCATGTCGAATGCCTTGAATGGATATTCAAATTGGATCTGGCTTTTCCCCCTATTCTACCCCATTTTCTACTTCTTCTTAGCACTTTCCTGGCATTCTGGACTATGAACCTAAGGTCAAAGTCGACCTTATGGGGTCAAAGTTGACCTTGATCCTGACTAGGTCAGGGTCAACCTCGACCCTAACCCTAAGGTCTGGGATCTTTAGGGTCTGCTTCTCGTTGCAGGATTTCATCAAAAACTTATCTTTTCCCTGTTCGGGGCCACTATTTCTTGGATTAAGCATCAAATTCTCAAATTAATATTTGAGGTGGACCTTTCTTGATATTTATATAGGATTCCTAATTTATTATTGGAGATTAGCCTTTCTCAAGTTTTGGGCATAATGCTCAAATTAACTTTGGGGTTGGCCTTACCTCAAATTTTGTAACAAGGCTCTTACATAATTATTTTATTTCTATATTAAAGGTGGTTCCATCCTAGAGTTTTGTGTCAAGACTATAATTTAATTTCCTTTCCATGTGCACCTCTCTAGAGTTTTGTGCCATGGGCCCTTAATTATTGTTTTCTATGAGGCCCCTCTTGTGCCCTAGATCACTATAAAAGGGAGCCTTCCTCTCTCATTTTCTCCATCAAGTTTTGCAATCCATCTCTCAAGCTCTCAAGAAAGAAGATCAAGCATCAAGCCTTCAAGCATTCAAGCATCCAATTCATTAAGGAGATCCATTAGTATCCATTGAAGGATTCAAGCTCTATGGAGCTCTCTTGTTGAAGATTTATCCATTTTCTATTCAAGCCTTTTCCAAGTTCAAGATCCATTCAAGATTGGTGTTGAAGATCTAAAGACAATTGATTGGAGACATCCTACATGTGATTCTACATTCATCCATTCTTGTGGATTCAAGGATTCGAATCCTCCACAAGGGTTTTAACTCAAGCAAGGTGAATTGTTCCATTTACTTTGTTTATTCCAGCATTTTCAATTCAATTTCAAGGTTAATTCCTAAATTGGGGTTTGACTGAGGAAAACCCTCCAAACAAACAACCCAAAAAATCTCTTTTTCTTGTAGGTACAGGTGCGGAATTTTGGATCTGAGAGAAAATTTGGATACCCTTTTCGGCAAACTTCTGGGATCTATGAATAGAATTCATATCATACTTCAAATAAAGAATGTGGTATTTGACCTTTTATGAGGGTCAAAATCAAGCTGAGCCATCTTAGAAAAAGATTACTAGGTTTTGTAGATCTTGTAGTTTTGGTTTAGGGTTGTGAGAATCAATAGTTTTTGAGATCATTTGATAGGGTTTTCAGCCAATTCTTTTTTGGAGGTAAGTACCTTTATTTCTTAATTTCAATATTAGTCATCTACATTTACTTTCCATATCAATACAATTTCATGTAAGTGTAAAATATTGGCTTTGGGGTCTCTTTTATGTGCAAGCCATTGTCCCAGGACCCCATACACTATTTTATCCATTACAGCTACTCTGATCTCCAATGATGTCATCCTTAGAGTGATATCTAGATGTATATTTTGGAACATTAGGTGATACTGACTCATCTTCCTTCTGAGTTTCTTCTTCACTTGTTTCAAGGTCATTGAATAATACATCAATGCTATCAAACATCTCTTCAACAACTATCTCACTAGTGGAAGCTCTGGGTTCTTCTTCAATCATAGGTGAGTAATCATGATATCTTTCTTGAACCATAAAATTTTCATGAATCTTAACATGAGCACTTCCAATGATCTTCTTCAATCTTAAGTTAAAAAAATCTATAAGATTTACTTTTAGTAGAGTAACCATGAAAAATACCTTTGTCACTTTTGGCATCAAACTTGCCTATTCCTTCATCCCTCTTGATGTAACACTTGCTTCCAAATATTTTGAAGTATTTTACTATGGGGACATTACCAAACCATAGATCATAAGGTGTCTTCTCCATGCCAGGCCTTAATTGAATTCTATTAATTGTATAGACTATTGTATTGACCACATCTCTCCAATATGTGTGCACAACTTTTCCTTCAATCATGATGGTGCGTGTTGTATCAATGATGATCCTATTCCTTCTCTATGCAATCCCATTCTACTAAGGGGTTCTAGGTGCACTCAACTGACTCTTTATGCCATGTTCTTCACAGTACTCATATAATCTATCAGAGGTGAATTTTTCACCCCTATCCGACCTTAGAAATTTTATCTTTAGTCCAGATTCATTCTCAACCTTAGCTTTGAATATTTTGAACTTCTCAAATGCTTTTGACTTATCTTTCAAGAATGAAACCCACATCATTCTAGAATAATCATTTACAAACAAAATGAAATACCTTTCACCATAGTATGATCTTGTTTGAGTTGGTCCACATAGGTCTGTATGAATCAGATCCAACTTGTTCTCTACAGAATTATGCTTTCTTCTGAATGAAGTCCTCACATGTTTTCCCATCATACATTTCCTACAAATAGTATTAACTAGCTTTGCTATGCTAGGTAGGTCTCTTAGTGCCTTAACATTACTAATCTTTACTATGTTATCAAAATTGATATGACATAGTCTTTTGTGCTATAGCCAAATGTCATCTACTTTAGCAAAAAAATAACTTGCTTTTGGATTAAGCTAAAAAATATTACCTTTAGTCTTTGATCCTGATGCAATCATTTCTCCTTCCTTATTGTTAATGATGCACTTGTTTCCATTGAACTCCAACCTGTACCCTTTGTCAAGTAACTACCCAACACTTAGTAGGTTATGTTTCAAACCATCAACATAAAGAACATCATCAGTGCTATTCTTTCCATCCAAGGTGATGGCTCCTCTACCAATGATGGGTTTAGGAGTGTTATCTCCAAATCTAACCATGCCTCCTTTGTATATGTCTAAATGAACAAATCTATCTTTGTCTCCTATCATGTGATGTGAACAACCACTGTCAATGATCCAATCTGTCCTGATGTTGGCTTGTGAAATTAGTGCTAACTCTTGTGAATTATTTTCATCTTCAAGAGAAATGAATCCAATTTCCTCTTCTAATAATTCTTCATCTAATACTCCATCTCTAGCATAGTAGCATTCCTTTGTATACTTAGGTTTGTAGTTATCTTGAACTTTTTAACTCTTGTAGGACACTTAGATGCAAAGTGACCAATTTTATTACGTGAATTGCATTTGAATGGTAATTGACCTTCATATTTTCCTTTTCCTTTCTTTTCTCTTTTAGCAATCATAGCAATGAAATCATCTAGAGCTTTTTATTCATCATCATCATCAAAATTACTAGAGGTGTTCAAGGATTTCTTACCATGGACTAAAGCTTTGAAGGTTGTCTCACTTTTAGGCTTTGTCTTTTCTAAAGAATGCCATCTAATCAACCTCAAGTTGTTAGACTTTCTCTCCGAGGCACTTGGCTCTGATACCAATTGTTAGGAATAGTCCCAAGAGATAACTGAGAGGGGGGGTGAATTAGTTATCTACAAGTTTCAATTCTTTACTCAATTAAGTATACTTAAACATAAAGCATAAACACAATGAAAGAACACTTGAATAGAACACCAATATTTTGGTTATGGGGAAACCCAAATAGGTAAAAACCCCAGTGAGAATTGACACCCACTAATAATCTTCACTAGTGTATTATGTTCCTTGTTAGAAGATCCTTAACCTTGTTAGGAGTTGTCTTTACAATGCATTTAGTACAGTGACCTAGTCAAGGGTCAGACCTTGTTAGGAGTCTTTTAAAATTAACCTTGTTAGGGGTGAGGACGCATTGTCTAAGAGTAGACTTCTCAAAGGGGTGAAGGCTACAACCTTCAGAATAATAGATACACACTATATGTGGATCTTGGTGAATTGCACTTTGAACTAATGTTTGGATCAGTTCCAATGTATAGCATAAACTCTTTTCTTGGTCACATAGACCTTCTGTTGATGGTTCAACACTTCACACTCTCTGCTCTACTCTTTACAATCAACTCTGAACCATCCCTTAGCAATCACAAATGACTACCTATAAATATCTTTCCTCTAAATGATATAATCAAGTCGGCCTTTTAGAACCACCTTGAAATCATATTATAGAAACCATAACATACTCCAATAATAATTCTGTCAGCTCTACTAAGCACACAACACAATATGGGAACTATCCAATATTGATTAATGTAGACACATGCTACACACTATTGGCTGTTCCAAATTGACTGAAACTTTCTCTTCAAGATGAATTACATAATGTGCTCTTAACCAAACATTGTTAACTCTTCTCCAATCACTAATCCAAGGGTGCATATTGAAATGATAGGCACAACTCCTGTACCAATATAATCTCTATCAATTCTTCTAAACAAATACATGAAACTGCAACTGGTGAATAGTGACTACATAACTTCACTTCTACTAATCATCAGACTCTCCATCCATGAATGCAACATCACTAGCATGTCTTCATCACATATCCAAAGGTGTAAGGCTCCATGATGACTGCACAGACAAACACTCATAGAAAACTACCTGTAACTCTGTCAAGAATACTATTGAGACAAGATGCTACATAACTATCTATACTAACAGTTATCCTCTGTGTCCATGATATCATGCTAATAACATTTCCATGCTACATATCCTCAAATATTACTGCATAAGCCTTCTACACATGCTACTTACCATATATTGTCATTAATGACAAACATACAATCATTACTAGCTTGCTGGAAAATCTCCGACAGGTGGGGCCACAACTAATGCTACCACGCTTCCATCTGGAGCACTCCAAGTTGTATAGAGGGCACAAGCCTTCTTTAACCTCCTAGTTGCTTGTTGTTCTACCAGCATGTCTACTAGTGAAATAGGGGCGAGCATTTCTATGATTCTTTTTGTCTTCCATGATTCAACCAACCACTAAGGTGGCCCTTAGACATCACCTAATATTGCTTCAGAGTGAATGAGATTCTCTACAAGTATCAGCTCTGGCTCCTCGGTGGGTGCTTCTTCAAGATTATTACCAAAATTAATTTTTGTTTTTCTATCTCCCCTGGTATTTTCTTTGGGGATTTCTTCTATAGGTGGGGTGGTCAGAGGAATGTTTTTAATGTGAACTTCCTCATCCTAGAATTTTGAGGGGACCTCCACTTAACCTATTTTACTAGGCAATGTTCCTTGAGTATCATCTACTTGAGATAGAGGGGAAATCATTGAGGGCACAATTGTTCTGAGAGGTCTGGTTTCCTCAAAGGCAAAATATTGTTCCGCTATCTCAGTACTCTTTTCCTTCTCTTGTTCTTCCTCTATTTTTCTCCTTGCTTCTTCTACCATCTCTGGAGCCTCTTCAATTTCCTTTGCTTCTCAAAGAATATCTATGTCTTGTTCCAAGATCTCTTCAGCCATTCTCTCTTGTTCTCCAACATTATGTAGACTGTCTTGTTTGTCAATGTGGAAGAAATCATAGATGTTTGTCTAAGATATCTCTGACAGATCCTTCAAAGCATTGTTGGTCTCAGGGGTAGAAGGTATTTCATGGACCTTAGCCTCTTTCTTGGGCTCCTAGCTTTGGTCTAGAGAGGGCCTTCTGGCTTTCAAATTTTTCCTCCTCTCAAGGGGTGCCTCAATAGTGGCTATTTTTGCCTCATCTCCTTCTTCCATAATTGACATGTAAAATGGGGAAACCATCAAATATGTATGAACTCTTGGAGTTTGGGAGCATAAGGGTACATCTCCAAGGAAAAAAGTCACACCAGACTTTGATCCCTCCTATAATTTTCTAAGATTTCCCCACCTATTCATCTAAATATCTCATCAAAACCTATGACACTAGGTTGGATAGCTGGGAGGAATCATCGACCTTTTGTTTTCCATGGACTTGAGATTGTTCCTTTGTTCAAGGTTTAGAGACATCAACTGCTTTGGGGTATGTGTCTAAATAGACACTCCTAGGGAACACTTTGTCAAAATGAGCATGACTTCACTTAATTATTGTGTTGGTTATGAATTCAATACTCAAAATATGCCAAGTATCCCAATCTACTAGAGGGAGGCTCGACTTATCAATTCTAGCTTCTTTAATCTCAGGGTCCTCCAATGGACCTGCATCTAAATACTTCAGAGGTCCAAGTGATTCATCATACCCATTGACATTCTCATGTACCTCCCACTTTAGACCTCAAAATCATCCAAACAGTCTTCCCAAAAATCTTCTATATGTGGCTCATGGGGTTGAGATCCCTAAGGCATTGCTTTCTTGAGGCGGCCATGTGGATCGTAATTATGGCACCTAAGTGAAAATTTGCCTAAATTTAAACTATTTAACTCATTTTTCGCTTGCTTGGTGATGGTGAGGGAACAAGTGTATCTTCCATAGGTGACAGTGAATGAGATGGAAGCAATCTTCTTGGTTGCCAATAGGGCGTGCACTGATAGGACTTTCTGACAAAATTCTAGCAAAGAAACCTTGTTTCAATAGTTCTTTGGCAACAAAAATGGTTCTCTAGAGAACCTGATGAACTGGATATAGGTGAACTATGAAAAATGAATCAAAGAACACTCCCATGGGGCAATCATGGCCATTGCCTCCTGGGACAATCTTGAAACCTACATCCCCGATGAGCACCTTAATCCCATTATATACAAAAGCATTGTTAGGTCAGAATTTTTTTTGGAAATACTCATCCCACTAGATTTAAGGAAAATGATCCCATGAGGGATACTGTCCCACTTGTGTCACAAGGACACCAACCATCCTGAATTCCTAGACTCCTCTAAACTACCGAGCCAATGTCCACAAGATGAAAGAAATAAAAAACCTATTATCTCCTTCCACCCTCCTCATTTGTGCATCTAGGAGGTTGGAGAGGATAGAAACTAGGTCAAAGAACTACTTGTTTGTGGTCGTATAATACAAGTAGTAGCACATCCATAGAGAGAATTCATAAGCACGAGGTTCCCTGAAAGTTGTGCACAAGTAAATGATTCCAGCTAGGATTGGCTCCTTGAAATTGACATGGGGAATATCCATCTTCATTTTATTATAGTCCAAGCTAGGAGTTTGCAACCATGGTGTATTACAATGGCATTGAGCCACATCTTATGCCTATATGAACTTCTCTAGAGAAGAATCCCTAGTCATGATGACTGTGTCCTTAAAGTGAAGGATCTTGTAGACCACAGTGACAATATCATGATCCAAGGAGGCAATGAGAACCCCATTGGATAGCATAGAATCTCAAATGGTCATGTTGTAGCTTTTGGCCATGAGAAATATTAATTCATGAGCTTTCATGAAAGGTGGGAAGCATATAGCTTGGATGATCTCAAAGGTAGATAAATTAACTAACAATGGGTTATTTGTTACTTTTTAACTGATATACTATCTTCTGTAGGCCTCTCAATTCAGCCCAGGTGCAAATATTTGTGTCTGAAACCTCTCAAAGTGTAGTTTCTATCCGAGACCAATGAACTACCCCTTCTTTATTATATTTCATTACCAATAGGAGCTTTTTCAAGGCCCTCTCTTCTTTGGACTTCATGGTCGGGCCGGTGGATGAACTTGGGAGCTTTGAGCTTAAAGGAGGAGATATTACTACTACCATCCTTTCAACCTATTTCCTACAAGACCAAATGACCATCAAAATTACACAAAAATATTAATAAAAGTCTAAACTCTGGAAATTCAAACATTCGATCCTGAAATAATAGAAAGTACAATGGCTAATTGATGTGACATTTTCCTTAGTGACAAGTAATTTCCAAGTTGGATGTGTTTATTGTTGGCAAGTTGACTATACTAAAGTATATGACTATATTTAGTGTTGTCATTATGGCAACAAAGTCATATGAAGTTTTGGAGTTAGCGCACAATGTAGAAGATCAAAAATATGGCTAAGTATGGAAGACTGGATAGATATCAGAGCACCAGGTGAATAGAGCATCAACGCACATGTGTATGAAAGAGTTATGACATGTAGCCTTGAAGATAAGCTTCTAAGTATGTATTCATGCCAAGTCTAAGAGTGCATGATGATATGAGTCAGTATGAGGAAATTACAGTCAGTTGAAGTGGCACAGACAATGAGCGACATAAAAGAATAGAGCATGGAGTTGACAGTTTATATTTTGATTAGTGCTTGTACTATTGTTTTGTAAAGGCTATGCGCCTATTGTATTTAGGTCATAGACATGTTAATATGATTATATGTAAACACGCTTGAGCCAATTCATTTGGAAGCGTTGTAGGTAATTAGCTATAGGCTGACTTGATAAAGAGTTTTGTATGCACATATAAATAAGACATGCGCCCTTGTAATTTGGTATGAAAAAAGATATAGAAATTTGTAAGAGGAGAGAAGAGGTAGGTGAAGAATAGTTAGTATGTTATAGTGCTTTACAAGAGGCTAAAGCATAGGTGCACAAAAAGGAACTGATCAAAGAAGTAGTGTCTCAACAATAGTTCACCTTCCAGATATAGTGTGTATCTAAGATCCAAAAGGTTGTAGCCTTCACCACTTGAGTAGTGAGCTCTAGGATAGTGTTTCACCACCCCTAATAGGGTTAATTGTAAAAGACTCCTAACAAGGTCCAACCCTTGACTAGGTCACTGTACTAAAGCATTGTAAAGAACATCTCCTAAAAGGGTTGCAAGATCTTCTAACAACGATCACAATACACTAGTGCAGTTCTTAGTGGGTGTCAATTGCCATTGGGGTTTTTACCTATTTGGGTTTCCCCATAATCATATTTGGTGTCATGTTTTATGAACGTTTATCTTACTTGCATTGATATTCATTTTAGTAACCAATCAATTAAGTTAAGTTTCAAAGTATCAGAAAAAGTAATTAAGTATAGAATACTAATTCACCCCCCTCTCAGTGTTCCCATTCCTAGAAATTGGTATTAGAGCTCTAGTCCTTTGAAGATAAGTTTAACCACTTGAGGAGATCATGGATAAGGGAGAAATGAAACATCTGAAAAATATTCTTGAACCAGCTCTTGAAGACCTTGACAGATTGAAAAAAGAGATTGAAGAACTGAAACAAAGAGTTAGTGATTATCATGCAGTCATAAAAAAACTAAGAAAAGATTTGAAAGACTGTTCCACTAGTGATTTAGGTAAAATGGTTAAAAATACAAATGAGGAAAACACATCTCTGAAAAAGCAGATTGAAGAATTAGATGAAAAGTTACTTAATAATCAAGAAGCCTACGAAGAACAGATCAAAGAAAACAAGTAGTTGGATGAAGAACTAAGGCAAGATAATATGAAAATCTTGGAATTAGAAAACATCAAGAAGCAAGTGGAATCTGAATTGACTGAAGCAAAGAATCATATTGAAAAATTACACACAAGCAAGGATCTAATAGAGTCATAGTTGTATGCACAAAAGGTTAAAGGAGACACTAGTGGTATTGGATTCAATGAAGCACAAAATTAGATCAATGACATGTGAGCAAGAAAGAAAGAATCAAAAGAATCTACAAAAGCTAAAAAGACAAAAAATCATACAAAAGCTGCAGCTAAACCACCCAAGGATGAGTGCAAACCAGTAAACAAGACTTGTTATTCCTATAACAAGCATGGTCACATAGCAAGAAATTGTAATGAGGTAAGACCTTTTAATGGTTACTATTATTCATGCAATAAGTTTGGTCATAGAGCTATGAATTGTAGATCAAATCAAAGAAATTAGAATCAGCAAAATCAAAGAAGTCATCCACACCAGAATGTAATAAACTCTCAGAACATTACATGTCAAATATGCAATTATGTTGTCACAAAGCCAGACAATGTAGTATGGTAACTCACATGAATGTGCCAAGGAATATCAGGCCTCCAATCATTTGTTGCTCATGCAACAAGGCTGGACACATCTCTAGATTCTGCATAACAAAACTACAAAGATACGAAAGTCCTAAAAAGAGAGAAAGTTCAATATTAGAAGAAGGAGAAGTAAGTTTGTGCAAGCTTCAGAAGATGCAAACTTGATCTTGAAGGAAGAAAAGAAGGATAATGTTGATGAAATAGTTAAGGATGCATCCGTAATGGACACACCTCCTATTTATGGTTAAATGACCTTCATGGTCATAGGGGGAGCTAGATTATCTCTAGACCCCTGCGTAGCATGTATACTCCCTCTCAGAGTATGCACCTTGGACTACAACTATTTAGAGACTATGTGATGTAGTATGCAAGAGCGCACTACCTGATTGTTAGTACAAATAAAGAATGAAATTTACAGTTGCATTCTATGTTTACGTGACAAGCATTAATGATGGAAAAATTGCTTTATAGCCATCAAAGATTCATTATTCTTACATTGCATTCTATGTTGAGCGATTGAAGAGAACAAAAGATGAAGGAGTTGATTTGTGAAGTGGTGTAGTTGAATATATTAGCGAAGAAGGAAGATTGATTATTGCAAAGCCCTAATTTAGACATGATGATCTAGAAACCCTAGAAAACCTCTGTGAAGCGATTAAACAAGTAAGTCATGACTACACTAGTTGTCTTTCATGTTGTGGAAAGGAAAAGATATGTTTTTAATAAGCATCCATTCAAATCCACCTTAGATGATGTAGAAGGAGCCTTTTCTAGAACCCCAATGGGCGTTATGCATGTAGAAGGCATATGTGCATATGTGTATTGCAAGAAGGAACCAGTTGGGTTAGACAAGATTATGTCACACTTAGAAACCATGATGAATCTGGAAAAATCATTTATTGAAGAGTTCACACATCTTGAGAGTCACCCAATCATTGAGTATGCTACAGAACATGAGTTTTATAAATCCGACTAGATTAAGATCTTGTTGAGCAAGATCCATAATGACCTATTTTGGATAGGTGAAGTACCAGACAGAATCATAGTAGATCTCATTCATGAGATGACAAGTCTATCAAAGAAAGGCACGATTATTCCAATTGGAAAGGATGTCAGAAAATTGGTTGAACAAGCTTGCAAATCCCAGAGTGATAAGTGCAAGATGACAATTGAGCCAATTGAGGAGAAGGACATGGAATTGATTTCTATGATTCTTGGTTATAGATTTTAGCATGCTAATAGGGTAAATAGTGTGTCTGTAGCCACTATTCTTCCAGCCATTAGATTGGTGAGAGAAAATGGAGAATTCAATTTGTGTGAGATCTTGTGTGCACAATTGATGGACAATATAAGAGCTATCAAACATGACAAGACCAAAATATTCAAGTTTGGGTCTTTGATAATCTACATGTACTTTCATATAGTTCAGAAGGTATCAGACTTATACCTAGATAAAATTTTACCTACAATGCCTCAAATATCTCTTAAGGCATTAGTTGAGAGCACACTGAAAGACTATATGGAGTTAGAGTTGAAAACCTTCAGGATAAAGATGCAGATGAGGTATAGGATACCTGAAAGCATTGTTGAAAAATACAAGGATAATATCTATTTTATGGTAGAAACTGACATTACTTGTATGGAGGGTGTTGAGCCTAGAACTAAGTGGATTCATCCGCTTGGATATGAAGTGGAGGAGCAAGTTTTGGAAGCTTATGCAAAAGTATTACTATCGGCGCCCAAGGATCCTAATGAGCCTAGATGGGGAACATATGAAGAGAAGACTAGAGAAGTAGATGTAGTTCTAAACAGTGTAGCGACCAAGAGGAAAGCCACCAAAATCACCTCTGAGATTTTGAAGATCCATGGTGTGACCCAAGAAGACTTGGATAAAGCTAGAGAAGAAAAGATAGCTATGGAAATTGAGAGCGCACCCACAGTAGAAGCCAATACAGAGAAAACAAATGATCCTAAGGTGAAGATGATAAAAATTGACAAAACTAATGATACAAAGGAAAAAGAGAGTAACATAGATGATATCAATCCTATGCCCATTGATGCTTCTCCAAAGATTTCTAAGAGGAAAAAGCATCCAATTAAAAGTCATCCATTTGCTAGAGTGACAAGAAGCAGAGGCAAAAATGTGCAACCACCTCATGAGGTAGGATTCTTTCCAAGTTTACAAGTGCTGAGATTAAGAGTAGTTGATGAAGGTAGAATTGATTAGATATCCAAGTTCTATGATAGATGTCATGAAATTGACAAGTTTGAGATCCATGAGATGCTGATCAAATGTATGATCAAGTTCAAGAGGACAGTTCTAGAACTAAAAACAATCATCCCAGATAAAGTATGGGATATTCTAGACACTTTGAAAAGACAACCAGTTGAAGAAGACATTAGAATAAGAGAGAAAACATTGGATGAAAATCTGCTAGTGTGTTCAGTGGAAGAAAAATCATTATTAATGGATTTGGTGAAGCCGCACTTAAGAACAAAGATGAGAACATTGCATATAATGAACAAGGATTATGAGATAATAACTAAGGAGATAGAGAAATCCTTTGAGAAGGTGTTCCTTGAACAACACATGCAACCTACATCTGTGCACATCACTCAAGCACTTGTTGTGTAAGATAAAGTAGTTGAGGTAAAAAAAGAACCTATGACAGGTCCACAAGACCCAGCGTCCACAGTGACAGTGCCTACAGTTAAAACAAAGTCTATGCCCATGCTCGAAACATAAGAAGATGCCACAATAATGATTGAAAATGTGGAGATATCAATGGTGACCACTAAAAAAGACTTAGAAAAATTTGAGAAAGCCTTTGTGAGTACACAAGAGGTAGAAACACTATGCGGTGACAATTCACCTAAGCAGAAAGAAGATGTGCTAATTGAGGACTTCATAGGACAAGAAGAAGAGGAGAAAGAAAATGAAAAGGAGAATGAATAAGAAGAGGAGAAAGAAAAGGAATCAACAGATGAAATCTCTATTGAAATACCTGCAAAGATGAAGACAAAAGTGATGGAAAGTATGCCTATCACTCCCATGCCATCAGCAACATTATTATCAAGTTTGACTCCTGACACTACAAGCTTGGACTCTTGGGGAGAAGAAGACCTAATCAAGATTAGTGTCCTTGCTATGGAGAAGGCCAAGGAGAAACAAGTGATGAGAAATCCTCTATTTGTTGAGTCAGTAAACATCTTGAACAATCTACTTCCAGTAGAGAAGAAGGTACCAAAAGTGCACTCAGTGGAGGATGTCAGCAACATCCTAACAAGCTTCAAAGCAAAATTTTCTTGCCTAAAAGAATCAACAGCTAAGGTAGCAGAAGAGAAGTATCTTAAGAAGAGATTGAATGAATTATCTACAAAATTTTCACTTGACCTTAACTCTCTAAAAGTTGGTCAAGCTTCATTGAAAGAATTTGTAGCAAAAGGAAGGAAAATGATAGCAGACTGCATGAACCAAGACAAGCTGACTGTAGACCTCTATAAGAAAATTTAGGAGGTAGAAGCTATGATTGAAAAAGTGAGGAAATTAGTAGAAGAGCCTTCTACAAATGTGAACACATGCAACAATATATACCAGGTTCAAGTGGACAGAATAGAGAAGGCGGAGAAAGAAATGTCCAAGATAAGGGCAAGGCAAACACAACTAAGAAATTCTCTTGAACCCTCATTAGATTTCTTGAGACAGAACATCAAGGAGATCGATGCCACTATGGAGACATATGATCAAGGTCCAAGTGTAGATTTGGAGAAGATGGAGAAGTTAACATATGATTTGTGCACCTACCTCCAGACAATAGACTCATTAAAGAAATTTTGGTAGAATGAGATTGCTAACCTAAAGATAGCATATCCGGATGTCTTCACTTTGTGAGTACTTGTAGATACATTTTTTTGAGCACCTTTGTCATTAATGTAAAAGGGGGAGTATAGTATGTAGAAGAAAGAATATGAAGTTTTGTATATGATGTAAAGAAAAGTATAGTACATAGTGAAAGGGGAGATATAAGTTAGAGTATGTATTAGAAAATTTTGTATAAGGATACAGTTAGTAACTTCGCCATATTCCTTTGTTGCCATTAATGACAAAGGGGGAGATTGTTGGAAAGTTGACTATACTAAATTATATGACTATATTTTGTGTTGTCATTAAGGAAACAAAGTCATATGAAGTTTTGGAGTCAGCGCACAATGTAGAAGATCATAAATATGGCTAAGTATGGAAGACTGGACAGATAACAGAGCACCAGGTGAACAGAGGATCAACACACATGCATGTGATAGAGTTATGAAATGCTCCCTTGAAGGTAATATTATAAGTATGTATTGATGCTAAGTCTAAGAGCGCATGATGATATGAGTCAGTATGAGAAATTTACAATCAGATGAAGTGGCACAGACAATGAGTGGAAAAACAAAACAGAGCATGGAGCCGACTGTTTGTATTTTGATTAGTGCTTGTAATATTGTTTTGTAAAGGACATGCACCTATTGTATTTAGGTCATAGACATGTTAATATTATTATATGTAAACATGCTTGAGCCAATTCATTTGGAAGCGTTGTATGTAATTAGGTATAGGCAAACTTGATAAAGAGGCTTGTATGCGCATATAAATAAGACACGTGCCCTTGTAATTCAATATCAAAAAAAGATATAGAAATCAGTAAGAGAGTGGAAGAGGTATGCGAAGAGCGGTTAGTATGTTGTAGTGCTTTACAAGAGGCTAAAGCAAAGGTGCACAAAAAGAAACTAATCAGACAATTAGTGTCACATCAATAGTTCACCTTGTAGATATAGTGTGTATCTGAAATCGAGAAGGTTGTAGCCTTCATGACTTGAGTATTGAGCTTTAGGATAGTGTGTCCCCACTCCTAATAGGGTTAATTGTAAAAGACTCAGGCTGGGTAAAAGTACAAAGATGTGTCACACTTTTATAAAGGAAAAGGTCAACAACACACAAATTTTTTAACTTTAACGACATAAAAATGGCATTTATGTTTAAAATTTGGAGATGATGTAAACTAATGAAATGTGTAAAAGTGGATGAAGTTTATGCCTATAATTTTTTTAATTTTTTTTGAACAAGAATTCACATAGTTTTTAAATTTTTTAAGTACATTTTTTACTTGCTGAAAACTGCTGAAAAATGAGGGTCTTGTTCGCACCAAAAAAGTATATGCAAATAATATTTTTTTCCTTTGATTTCAAAATATGTCATAAATAAAATGTATAGCTAGTGCAAAAAAGAAGAAAAAATAGTTTTCAAATTATATTTTCTCTATTATAACTACTCAAAGTCGAACATACCTGAAATCGACAGTTTTCATCTCGCGTCAAATTTCCCCTATCAAATCTACGCCATTCAAAAAATAAATTACACACTCTTGAAGATAACTCTCTCCTCTAGTGTTAAATGTAAATTTTCAATTTTTTTGATAAGCTTTACTATTTTTTTCTATTTTTGAAGCATCTTGTTCTCGAATGTTAAAATACCTACTTGCAGTATTTTGAAATTATAATATATTAGATCTACTTAAAATACTATAAAAATTATATGATGATAATCTTGACTTTGTGCTCTACAAAAGGGTATTTTTATATTTGTAAAAAAATATCATTAAAAATAGTAAGAGTTATTGAAACATCACTTTTCTGAAATAATTTTATTTCTTTAGTAATTGTTATAAAACATGCATTTAATAGATATTTCCAATTGGAAAAGGTGAAGAACTTATCTAAGTTAGCTAGAGTGAATCAAGCTAGACCATATGTTTGACAAAAAATAATTTTAGTTAGAAATACTCAAATTCAGTTGTGCTGATAAGTTGTCCTGAAACGTGACACAACTTTGTGCATTTACCATCCTAACAGGGTCTGACCCTTGACTAGGTCATTGTACTAAAGCATTGTAAAGAAAAAATCCTAACAGGGTTGCAAGATCTTTTAATAGGGATCATAATACACTAGTGCAGTTCTTAGTGGGTGTCAATTCCCACCTGAGTTTTTACGTATTTGGGTTTCCCCGTAATCATATTTGGTGTCATGTGATATGAATCTTTATCTTACTTGCATTGATGTTAATTTCAGTAACCAAGAAATTAAGTTAAGTTTCAAAGTATCAAAAAAAATAATTAAGTATAGAACATTGATTCACCCCCCCTCTCAGTGTTCCCATTCCTAACATGTATGCCTATGTGTGTGGAGTTATGGCATTTCAATTAAAAACTACCATGACAATAGTGGTATTAATTAGCTATCTATGATAGAGTTTAAATGCAAATTAATGAGAAAGTAGTACAGTTATCAAGGTGAATGTGACAAGGGATGAGGTTGTAACTACAGTGAGCAAGTCACCCTACCATTAGGACTCAAATTGGTGATTGGTGACTTCCTACGACTTGGTGTGGCTCACCCTAATAGTGACACACCACTCACAATGGTTGGTCTTAAGATTAGAGAGCTAGTTTATTATTTAAACGTGACCTGACATGCCTTGTAAAGGGATTTGAGACTCAAAAATCACACCCATTATCTACAACCCTCTACATGGTGAGGTTGGAAGAATAGTTTATAAAAACTCATATCAGGTAGAGGCCAGAAACTATACAAATCCCTACAAGGGAACCTATACAAAATTTACATAACCCACATCATATCAAACTAAAATTATGATCGAGTTCAACACTTGACACCGTGCACACTAAACGGATTCGACCAGAGCCAAATCTTATTTACATAACTAAGGGTAAAGAACTGATGTTATGAACAAGCATTCACACTAGATTTACAACAAACTACAACAAAATAACTACCAATAGTATGTTACACCTATTACATTATTTCATAACAACTTACACAAATTTACATGAAATTTACAGGGGCAGACAAGCCAAAAGGGATGAACCAAAAAAATGAGACAGAAAATGAACCCACCAGTAGTCCATCCCAACCCTATTGATAGGGAGAAGTGCTAGCGCAATGCAAATGAAAAGAAAAGAAAAGAAAAATAATAGAAAGAGAAAAAAAATGAAGCAAAATGAACAAGGGAACACAAATCTCATTATGGAGATATTGAAGTCATCTTGAAGTCATCTTCATGAAGAAGGGAACATAAATGTCAATTAGAAAGCATCTAAACCGATCCTAAGATCCTTGTCTAATGCAACTAGTCTACCCAATAGTAATCATTGACAAAGAGAACACTCGCATAGTAGTCACATGTCTTTCAATTACATGAAGTCATAAAATATCATCAACTTATAAGTAGAGGTGAACACTTACAAAATAAGTAACAAAAGCCTCGATATATTTATCATTGTACAATACTAGGTTATGAAGTTATTACTAATAAATACATTAGAAAATTATCTAATTATCATTACATCAAGTATATTTACACTTACATCAGCAACAAAAGAAATATTAAAGTTCCTACAACATTCACTAAACTCCAATAGGAACATCAAAGACATGTTAGTGTTAGAGGGGTATTACAAATTTTGTGTCTAAAAATGGTCTTAAAGAGTATGTCCCATCAAATAGGAAATTCAAATGAACAAATAGAAGGAAAATATTCCTTCACATTATAGAGAGACTAGATAGATTCCCCATCAATCTATCATGGAACTCTCTTCATGGCTGCAATAAATCATAGATTTTGCCTTTTTCTAGTTGAAACCATTTTTCATGTTACAAGTTGATTTATCCTTTGGGGTGGCTAAGAAAAAACCTACGTACTTATTCAATTTTGAATGAATTTGGTTTAAAGATCCATCCTTTCTATACCTTCTAAAATTATGGTTGGAAAATTCCCCTTTCATATAGGATTCAAGAATTTACCAACTCTACAAAAAACTTTAGATTTTGAAATCAAACATCAAAGTATGGAATAATTAGGTGTTCAAATATATTTTTGCTTCTAAGGCTATTCTTTCCAAGATTAGTGAAGGGATTTATTAAAATGTTATCGATTCAACTTCTTTCTTGGAGAAAAAAGGATTAAAAAATAATATGAAGAGATACTTGTAATGTCCCGCCAAGGAACCAAGAGAGATTAACCTAAAAATTGTTACTAAGTTTAAAAAATAATTATTTTCTAAAGAGTTTACATACAATATTGAATATTAAAGTGAAAGTAATAACACAAAGTTTATACATACTCATAAACATTATCTCAATTACATATTACAAATCTCAAGGGTTCCTTGACGTAGAATTACGTAAATACATCTTAATCTATAAAGTACAATAACCATATAAATCTTCTACATATTACATCATCTCATAAAAGAATAAATATATACATTTTAACCATAAGGTATACATGATAACCCACATCCACTACACAAGTCACAGTGTGAAGTACCCACTCATAGTTTGCTTTAAGTTTCAATTGCCATTCTCTTAAATTAGGCTATTATTTCAGTTGATTGGCCAAATTCTTTTGCGCTACATTTCATGTGAGCTGTTATTATTTCAGTGGATGATGATTCTAGATTATGATTATTATTTGTTTATCATGTGATTTCATAGTTAGATAAGGATATTATAATGATGTGATGTTTTATGTTTTATTATGGTTTATGATGTTATTGACCCCATACTTGCATGTGTATGATTATCATATCTGTGTGTACCTATTTGGTGCATTTGTTGTGGTAGAGGATGGAGACGTTATTACTTTCCATGGTGAGATCCACATGTTTGACCGTACCCTATCATTGTCTGCTATATATATTGGATTTACATGCTTCTTCTTGTGATGTCAAGTTTGTAGGTACAGGGCATCATCTTCCCTGAATTGGTAGGAGTGAGTGTGCCTATAAATATTCATCTCAATGGTAAAGAGGGAAGGTAACAGTCAGACCTAAAACCCTAACCTAAGCCTATTTGTCCTAGGATTGGACGAGTATCAATTTGACTACCTTACCCAGATTTGTCTAGTTGACATGAATTCGTGGATCCCTTCTTTGAGCATGTTTGGTTTTATTTTTCTTGGTCTCAGTCGAATATTTTGATTTAATTAATTATTTAATTAAAATTAAAGTTAATTAAATATTTAATTGCATGGCTTTACGATGCTTTAAGTATTTAATCTATTTAATATAAATTTTAATTAATTACATGTGCATTAACATTGTTGAAAAAATAATTTGTTTTCAAAAGTTAACAACTTGTCTTTAGGAGTCTAAGTTGAGTTGTGCAAATAAAGGTTATTTTATTTTATTTTATTGGTATTTTCTTTCAATTTCTGATTGGAGTTAATTTAGGAGTTGACTGGTGTGTTGTCATTAGGGTTTGCATGAAAGGGGGAAATTAAATCTCTATTAGGGAAATTGGGCATTCATTTGAGAATTAGATAGGTTTTTTTGGAGGAATTTGGAGAGAGCTTGTTATTTTAGCATCTTGAGAATTTGGGTGTGATTGCATGATATTTGTTGAAAGCTCTATTTTGTGCATTTGATTTTGTTCTTGCATTCTACGTAGACTCAGATCTGCAGGTTGGATCCATACTTGGAAGAATCTGGACTTTACAGTTTCTCAAGGATTTCAATTTCAGTTGTTTGCATTGGATCTAAGGTATGGTTTGACAATACTCTTTGTGATTTTTGTTTTACTATGTCTGGATAATTTCTTTTATCTCATTCGATCTATTTTCTATTTCTATGGTTTTGGGTATTAGAAAACCCTTTGATCTGTTGATTTTTAGTTTTTATTAAAACTTGGCACAGTAGGGTTATGCTAGCGAATTTTTGTAGAAAAATTCATCCCAGATCTCTTAGAAAATGAAAAATCAAATCTAGACTATAGTTAAATTATTCTGTTTGGTTAAATAAATTGCTTAAGAAAAAGAAAATGAATTTTGGTCAAAAAATCAAATTCTAGTTAAAAATTTGCATTTTGAAAAAAATACAGTCAAAAATTAAAATTACACAGTAAAAATTAAATGGCTAGAAAAAAAAAATGGAGGAAAAGTCAAAATATAATTGCTTTAATCCATAATGAAAATTCAAAATATAATTGCTTTAATCCGTAATTCAAATTTATTTATTTTATAAAAATTTATATATATTATTAGCTTTTGTGATTCACATTTTTTATAAAAAAATGTGCTGTTAAAAAAAAGATTTTTAATAAAAATAAAATTTTAAAAAAAATTAATGGGAGGCAGGCTTCATAGCCCCACCCCCCCACTAGCGCATTGCCTTGGACCGTGTGCAGCCCCTAAGGTGACTGTCACACAGGCCCCATGGGGTTTGTCTTGTGCAACCCTCTAGGAGGACTGACATGACAACCCCAAGGCACTGTCGTGCGCAGTGCCTTAGGGGCTATCATGGAAGTACCTTAGGGTACTATCGACAGTGTGGGGAGGGGTGCCGTGGGCCCCCCCACACCAAATAAAG
Source organism: Chamaecyparis obtusa (assembly GCA_027943335.1). Classification (NCBI taxonomy): domain Eukaryota; kingdom Viridiplantae; phylum Streptophyta; class Pinopsida; order Cupressales; family Cupressaceae; genus Chamaecyparis; species Chamaecyparis obtusa. The sequence continues at coordinate 1,030,055 of BSBK01000524.1, read as the reverse complement.
TTTGTTTATTAAAATTTTTATTTTATTTTATTTAATATTTCAGTTTTATTTTTAAATTAGTTAATTTTAAAATATATACATTTTTTTAGAAATATAGATTTAAGTTTAATTTTATTAAACTTTATTATAATTTTATTTTAATAGATATATTTTTAAAATGTTATTTAAAAAAAAATTAAATTGTTTTAATTTAAAATTTGCTTTAAGGTGTATATTTAGGAGTATGTTATTTTGAATTAATTTAATTTTTGTGTCTTGTTGATATCTAAATATCAGTTAGAAGTTTTATTATCTGTTTAGATTTATCAATTTTCATGTTTATTTTTCTAATGTTGTATATTTTATATAAATATTTACATTAGGATATGTATTTACACATAGAATACATTATTTTTTGTAAATGGTTAAATATGGAAATGGAAGAGCAATTAATAACATTTTGATACTAGCTTAATTTTGTGGAATTGTGGCAAACTATTTTCGCTTAAGGGATAAATATTTTCTGCATATGAAATATGTTTGTGTTCATTGCTTAACTTAAATGCTCAATGTTTTATTTCTAGTTCTCTATGATGTAAATGTTTTATATTTGTCCCAGAGTGTCTTCTTTTGCTTAATGTGTTAATGAGGCATTAGATGACCTAGGGGATAATAGAGGTTGGGGTATAAATATTATAGACATGATTTTTGTTTTATGTTATGGTGTGTGTGTATTTTGATTTATTGCCCTGAATTGACCTTGAAGGTTCATGTCGTATTGAATTTTGCAAATGGATATATGTAGTCATTTCTGGTTCTTATATTTGATTCTGGATTTGAGACTACCTGATTTTATTCCTGTATTAGATCAGTGTGGGATCTATGAGCCTAGGGTAGGTTACCTAGATATGTAGTAGGGGGTGGCTTGCAATAAGCATCGGGGCCCACAAATGGCTACAGAGATCACTTATTGAAAGTAATATTAATGAAGTGAAAACCTAATTTATAATTGAGGGGTATTAAAATGAACTTAATAAGATGTGTTTCCTCACCCATGCTTGAGTGCTAGTATATACTAATATGGAGGATGATATGCTGCTTGCCACCTTGAGAGGTGTATGTCTGGCATAGTTAATGGCTTTGTTTGTATGAGAGGTCATTGATACCGTGTATGGTCACTTGAGTGCGGGGGTCTAGAGAGACTACCAAGATGAGACTTAAGGGTTAGACGTACATGATGACACCTTCCTATACATAGTCTAGTTATCCTACATGTGTTGGTTGCCTATGGATTAGTGAGTCTTACTTATCACTATATTTTGTTCACCTGGAGTTAGAGAGCAAGATCCCCTTGCTTAGTGGTGTTTGTGTGTGTGAAAATTGTACCTGATTTGTAGACACAACACTTTAGTAAAACATTAGAGGTTAGCTATAATCAAAATCGTGCAAAATTGAAATCTAATTTAACCAAGTGATTTACTGCCTTCTAGTAGGTGCGAGATTAATGTTCTCAGATTGCTATCGAGATCAGTGACCTAGACAACACCTAAATGAAAGATTTGAATGCAAAAGATGGTTATGGAATATGAATGCAATTAATCTATTTTTTTGATATTTTCTATGCAATAATATGATGAAAACTGATATGAATCTATGCTAATATGAAAATTGATATGCAATGCTAATCTAGAAATGATATGATATGAGAATGAAAATTCTAACAATAATATGAAAGCTATGAATTTGAAATTGATCTCACAAAGCTTCGAATCCTCAAATTTATCTTTCAAGCTCCAATTGTGCAAATTCTCCAAATCTGATATGCTATGATTCCTGTAGAGTAAGTTTGCAATTTTTGAGATATTAGAGATGAATTATGAAGAGCTGAGCCTTGGTTTTATAGAAATCTAGGGCTTTGGAGGTGCATGAGAAAAAGCCATAAATCACTCAAATAACTCAGGTTGATTTTTGAGTTATTTTTAAATAACAGATAATTAAGTCACAAAAATCATGCAAAAGCATAGTTCAACTTGAATTAGAAGTTTAGATCAACTTTAAAACTCAAAAAGATGTTGAGTTTCAAAAAGCTAACAACTTGCATTGATTTTCCAATTTGAGTTTAACTGGTCCTTGAATATGCACATGGATAATTATGATTTAATAAATAAATAAAGTGATTTATTCTCAACTTAACTGATTTTTGAAATAAAATAATTAATTTATGGGTTAATTAACTATTTTATCAAACTTTTATTAAAAACTATATTATTAAATAATGATAACCTGCTTTAATCAATTAAATAAGAATTTAATTAATTATTCATAGGATATTGGATTTATTGTCAAAATTAAATAATACAATTAATAATAGATAGAATTAAATTTAATTACACAATTAAGTGGCAAGATATTAAATCTAATTAATTAAATATGAAAATATTCAATTAATCAAACTTAGGATAAATGTGATTTATTGCCAAATAATCATTAAATTAAAGATAATTAAGATCATTAGGAATATTGATAGGAATATTCCCCGATGCAGAATTTAAGATAATCAATTAGGATTCGATGATGTTTAGATGTGCCTTAGGTTAGGACTTTGATGTCGATTTTGTTCGAATTTTTGATATAGAAGATTAATGAACTTATAGCCCATTTTTGGGGTATTACAGTGTTATCTATCTTAGGTATTGGTTATCCGAGTGGGGTCTATTTTTATCTCCCCAGCATGGTGGGGTAGACCTTTGTGGATCTACATGGATAGGTGGTAGTGATTCTTTACCATTTGGGATTCAATGTCTTGGTTCCAGTGCTTGATGGTTCTTCTGCAGTTGGATTCTTTATGATTCTTCATTGGTGGACTTGTTCTTATATTCATTCATTGTAATCTTGTATTAGAGTATCGCATGTGATACCTAATCTGGATATTGTACTATTATTGTTATAGTGATTACTACATATCCTGCGACATGTGTAGTGGATGTGATTTTATGTAGGTTTCATGGTTGACCATGAGGATTGTAATTATTGATGTATGATGTAATTGTTATATCTTTGATATGTACTCTTTTGTTGTTGTTAGTTGGATGAGTTTTATTCTTACATAATTCTACGTCATGGGACCCTTGAGTTTTGTAATCTGTGTTGGATGTTGTGTTAATGTGAGTAAATGGTTATTGCTTCCACATGAATGTTTATCTTGTTATGTAAACTTTAGAAAAAAATATTATTCATCAAAATTAGTAGCATGTTTTAGGTTAATCTCTCTTGGGTTCCCTGGTGGGGTGTTACACAGGGTATGTAAACACAACCATGTACAATGTACAAATAAAAGAAGGAATAGGAACAAATCTCCAAGGATGAAAGAATAAGAAGTAATTGCAACAAGGATCATCCAACACTAGTACTAGAAAGTTAGAGTCTCACATGGTAAGAGAATCACCACCTCCCGACCTCATGAAAATATGTGGTTGCATTCCTACCATGCTGAGGAGATAACATCATACCCCACTCGGATAACATACCAAAATCACTCATCAGGTAATACTAAGAAAGGGATCCTAAAAGTTTCCTATCTCAAAGGTTCAACTAGAAACTCAAATGTACACATACTAATCCATAGGCAACCAGCACACATAGGAAACCTATGATGAAATCAAGGAAATTTCATCACATATGTCAACCCCTTAGAATGATCTCACTCAACTTTGACTTCCAAGCGTGAACATATGTGGAACCTCAAATCCTCTCATGTAGACAAGGAACTCTTTGCATTCTTCATACTTTTCTATCTTTTCCTAAGTTCAAAATTTCCCTGAGGCACTCTTCCCATTCTTCATAATTTTCTCCTTGGGCCTACCATGTGGAAACAACCTGGTGAATCTTACCCCTAATATAATGAGATTTGTAAAATTATGGGAGGAACTCAGACAAAAACCTCCAGAATGCCCTCAGTTGTTCTATTATCCATCCATCCACCGCGACCACCTTTTTCTTCATGACTTGAAGCATTTCCATGTTACCCTGGGGGAGCCATGTTTCAAAGGTGGAGGCTTCTAATGTTGTAGAGGAGAGTGGAGATGAAAAATCCATTAAGAGCTTCCAGAGATTTGACTTGGACACTTGGAACTCTTTCTTCTTTTGGAATTCTTTTCCATATCTTTCATGGATGATTTGGTTGGCTTCATCAATTAGGGCCAAATCTCCTTTCCAGTCTTGTTAGCCTAGGGGAATCTCTATCACTATATAATCACTAGTGAAAACCTTTTATTCTTCATTGTCTCTTAGTGGGGCCACAACCAATGCTACCATGCTTCCATTTGGAGCCCTCCAAATTGTATAGAGGGTGTAGGCCTTATTTGACCTCCTGGGTGCTTATTGTTCCGCTAGCATGTCCACCAGTGAATGAGGGGCAAGTGTTTCTATGGTTATTTTTCTCTTCCATGATTTGACCAACCACTGAGGTGGGTCTCAAGCGTCACTCGATGTTGCTTTAAAGAAAATGAGATTATCTGTAAGTACCTACTCTAGCTCCTCAGTGGGTCCTTCTTCGATATTATTGCCAAAATTATTTTCTATGTTTTCATCTCACTTGGTATTATCTTCAGAGATTTATTTTGTAGGTGGGGTGGTCAAAAGACTTTGTTCAATGTGAAATTCCTTATCCCATAATTATGAGGGCATCTCCACTTCACCTATTTCACTAGGCAATGTGCCTTGAGTATCATCAGCTTCAAACAGAGGGGAGGACACTAAGGGAATGGTTGTTCCCAGAGGTCCATTTTGCTTAGAGGCCAAAGATTTTCCCCCTATCTCAGTACTCTTTTCCTTCTCTTTTTCTTCCTTTAATTTCCTCCTTTCTTTTCTCACCATCTCTACGACCTCTTCATTTTCCTCGACTTCACAGAGAATATATGCTTCTGGATCCAGGATCTCTTTGACCATTCTCTCTTGTTTTGTAGCATGGTGTAGACTTCCCTATTCATCGATGTGGAAGAAATCATTAACATTTGTTTGAGATATCTGTGGCGGATCCTCCAGAGCATTTTTGGTCTCAGGGGTAGAGGGGATTTCATGGAACTCAACCTCTTTCTCAGCCTTGTGTCTTTCATTTGGAGAGGACCTTGTGGCTTTTTTAATTTTTTGTCCTCTTGAGGGGTGCTCCAGGAGTGGCTATTTTAACCTCATCTCCTTCTTCCATAATTGACATGCCAAATGGTGAAACCATCGATCATGTGTAAACTCCTAGAGTTTAGAAACCTAAGGGTATAATTGCAAGGCCAAAAGTCACACTAGGATTTGATGCCTCCTGTAATTTATAGAATTTCCCCACCTATTCATCTAACTGTCTCATCAAAACCTTTGGCATCGGGTTAGATGGTTGGGAGGAATCACTAACCTTTTATTTTCCATGGCCCTGAGGTTTCCCCCTTGTTTAGGGTCCAAAGACATTAGCTACTCTGGGGTATGTGTTTAGGGGGACACTCTTGGGGCACATTTTGTAAAAATGAGCATGAATTTACTCAATCATTGTATTGGTTATGAAATCAATACTCTAAATCTCTAGAGCATCCCAATCTACCAAAGAGAGGCCTAACTTATCAATTCCAACGTCTTTAAACATAGGGTCCTCTAATGGACCTGCATCTGAATACTTAAGAGGGAATGTCCAGAGACCCAAACAATCCATCATACACATTGACATTCTCACATACTTCCTTCTTCAGACCTCAAAATCATCCTGGCAGTCTTCTTAAAATTAATCTATATGTGGCTCATGGAGTTGAGATCCTTGGGGCATTGCTTTCTCAAGGCATCCACATGGATCATAATTGTGGTGCCTAAGTAAAAATTTATCTAAATTTAGGATTTTTAACTCATTTTCCACTTTCTTGGTGGTGGCAAGGGAAAAAGTCTATCTTCCACAAGTGACAGGGAATGAGATGAAATCAATCTTCTTGGTCTCCAATAGGGCGTGCACCGATAGGACTTTCTGAAAAAATTCTTATAAAGCAACCTTGTCTCCACAGTGCTTTGGAAACAAAAAATGGTTGTCTAGAGAACTTGGTGACCCAGATGGAGGTGAACTATGAAAATTGAATAAAATAACACCCTGATAGGGCAATCATGGCCATTCCCTCCTAGGACAATCTAAAACCTACATCTCCAGTGAGTGCCTTAATCCCATTATATAAAAAGGTGTCGTTAACTTGACAAAAATGCTAGAAACACTCATCCCATCAGATCTGAGGAAAATGATCCCATGGGGGAGACTGTCCCACTTGTATCCCAAGGACACCAACTGTACTCAATCCCTGGACTCCTAAATTGTCAAGCCAATTTCAAAGGATGAAAGAAGTCATGTAAAATTTATTATATCCTTTCACCCTTCTCATTTTTGCATCTAGGTGGTTGGAGATGATAGCATCTCAGTAAAAGTGCTAGTTGTTGGTGTTCATGCAGTACAAGAAGTTGTACATCCATGGAGAGAATTCCTAGGCATGAGGTTCCCCAAAAATCCTACACAAGTAAATGATTCCAGCCTAGATCGGCTCCTTAAAATAAACATAGGGAATATCCATCTTCATTTCCTTATCATCCAAATGAGGAGTTTAAAACCATGATGTATTCAAATGGCACCGGGCTGCATCTTGTTCCTTTGTGAAATTATCTAGAGAAGAAGATCTAGTCATGATGACCACATCCTTAAAGCGAGGGATCTTCTAACTGTGGTGATAGTATCATGATCCAAGGAGGCAATGAGAACTCCATTGGATAGCATGGAAGCTCAAATGGCCATGTTGTAGATTTTGGCCATGAGCAATATTAATTCTAGTGCTTGCAGAGAAGGTAGGAATCATGCATCTTGCATGATCCTAGAGGCAGATAAATTAACTAACAATGGGTAATTTATTTCTTTTTAACTGATATAGTATCTTTTGTAGGCCTCTCAATTTGGAACAAGTGCCAAAATATATGTTTGAAACCTCTTGAAGTGTAGTTTCTATCTGGGACACATGGACTACCCCTTCTTTATTGTATTTGATTACTAACGAGAGCTTTTCCAAGGCCCTCTCTTCTTTGGACTTCCTAGCCAGGCCAGTGGATGAACTTGGGAGCTCCAAGTTTCCAAGAGGAGATGCTACTACTGCCATCCTTTCAACCTATTTCTTGCAAGATAGGATAACCATCAGAATGAAACAAAAATGTTAACAAAAGTCCAGACTCTGGAAGTCCAGACATCTAATCCTAAAATGATGGAAAGTATAATGACTAATCAATGTGAAATTTTCCTTAGTGACAAGTCATTTGCAAGTTGGATGTGTGTATGCCTACATGTGCAGAGTTATGGCATTTCAATTACCAACTAGTAAGACAATAGTGCTATTAATTAGCCAGCTAGGATGTATTTTAAATGCAAATTCATGGGAAATTAGTATGGTTATCAAGGTTAATGTGATGAGGGATGAGGTTTCAACTACAATGAGCTAGTCACCCTACCATTATGACTTGAATTCATGACTAGTGACTTCCTACGACTCAGCATGACTCACCCTAATGGTGACATACCACTCACAATGACTAGTCTTAAGATCAAAGGACCAATTTATTATTTAAACATGACCTGACATGACTCATAAAGGGATTCAAGACTCAACTCATCACACCCATTATCTAAAACCCCCTGCATGGCATGGATAGAAGAATAGTTTATACAAAATGATACCAGGGAGAGGCCAAAAACTATACAAATTCCTACAAGGGAACCTATACAACATTTACATAACCCATGTTATATCAAACTGAAATTATGGCTAATTTGAACACTCGACACCCTGCGCACTAGACTGGTTCAACCATAGATGAAGTTTATTTACATAACTAAGGGTAAAGACCCAACACTATCAACAAGTATTCACACTAGATTTACAACTAATTACAGGGAAATAACTACTAGCATTATGCTACACATATTTACATTATTTCACAACAACTTACACAAATTTACAGGGGCAAATAATCCAAAAGGGACAGACCAAACAAATGAGCTAGTGGATGAACCCACCATCACTCCACCCCAACCCTATTTATAGGGAGAAGTGTTTCCACAACGCAAATGAAAACAAAACAAAAAAAATTGGAAGAGCACAAAAATGAAGCAAAACAAAGATGAGATGAAGAGAACCTACTTGAAATGAGATAACACTAGAGAGGACAAGGACATTCACCCACCCACTTTATAAGTGGCTCAAATCACCTTCCATGACATAGAAGTGTGAACCATAACACACATTAGAACTAGCTCAGAAAACTAGGGCTCAAGGGAGAAATTCACACTTCGCTGATTTTAATGCTGAGAGAGTAATTATACTTTGGGTGATTGTAAAAATGAGGGGTAAAATACCTTTTATAATTCCTAGTTAAGTGCATTAATTACTGATTGGAATCTTGAGGTAGATAAATTCAAAACTATAGGCCTAGAGGCACTCAAAGTTCACTTTTTTGTGGAAACAAAAGTGACACCGTCAGAGCACTAGGGTCCAAAATTCTTTGACAATCGGCAAACCATAACTTAGGGAGACGAATCTCGGAGGGCAGGAACAAAAGATAGGAAAATAAAATGACACACAAAACACAAGGAAAAGAAAATAAAGAGGACCCAACATTTTTGTAAATAAAATTGTAGGGATTGGTATGTAGGGCATAACAGGTCCTAACCAACTTGATGGAGTAACATGTTGCAATTATTGATGTTTTTTTGATGACACATATGCATTTACATGGATGAAGGTTTGGGTCCTATCTAAGTCTTGGAAGAATTGATTTAGATTACATTTGTAGTCTATATTTGAAACAAAGTTTGTACTTCATTGGAACTATTTTGGCATAGGAGATGCTATTGTTAGAATAACTAAGAGGGGGGTGAATCAGTTATCCATAGTCCCAAATCAAAATGTATAATCCAAAATAATTTCCTTAAACTTCTACAGCTTGGTAACATAAAATAATTTACTGTCTATGCTTTTATCGATTACCAATCAATTAATAGCTAATGATTATTGACCAAATCTAACATGTAATATGTAAAGTATGATAACAAAAAATCACCACAATGAACACATAACACAAAAGATTTAACATGGAAACCCTGTGAAGGGAAAAACCACTTGGGACCGAGAACCCAAAAATGTTCACTCTTCTGAAGTGAGGTTGGTGAAGACCCAGCCCTGTTAAAGGTTACAAACACATTGTTAGGTGTGACCTTGTTAGAGGATTTTAGACCAACCATTATCATCCAACCAATAGTCACTCTGGGGTTGACAGGATAACAATGCTCATTCTATGAATGAAGCATATAAGACTTTCAAGTCCACTCTGTTAAGAGATTTCTTTGTTTACAATGGTTAAAATGTAACAATAGTTTGATCTGATTACAATACAACATCAATTGCAGATATACAGATCTATATTATGCTCAATCAAATCCTCTGATAAGTATTACAATTCTAAATCACAATAATCAATGACTTACTGTTGCTCAGTAATAGCTTTTTGATGCTCATTAAACTCTACAGTTTGGTTCTCCTTAACTAGTTTGATCAAGCATACATAAAGATTGTTCATGCGATAATTTTGCAGTCCTTCTTCTTCCCGCATTAGTTTCACAATGAAATTCTGATATGTTAAATAGACAAGTAAACCATTTTCTTTTCCTCCATTAGATTTTGCCGCTTATTCTCCTTCATCCATTTTTCCGCTTAAACCTTCCTCGATAGTTGTGCCAATAAGACATTTTGATTTCATCCTTTAGATCTTCCTTGAATTATGCTAGCCATTAATCTTCGTAAAAAATATTATCTCCATCATTGATTTTGATGTACTTTCCAACTCATCAATCCTTAATGGCTAAACTAATCATTTAATTATTTTCTCCTGCTTGGTTAACAAAGAAATGTGTCGGTGAACATAAGCTTAGTTTATACTATGCTTGGTATACACTACATGCCGTCAGTGTATACTGAAATGCTTCATCAACCGACCACACTGCCTTGTGTCTTTCAACTCTTTTCCTCATCATAGATGAATGAAACATAATCAAGTCAATAACATAAGGTCATAGAATCATCAACAAGTTAATCAATGTATTCTTTATCCTCATCTGTCATATACATCTTCCTCATGTAGATATTTCTGTTCTTCATCTCTTTTACTCCTTTTCTACAGATGTTTAGTTATAGTAACTTACAAAATAAGTGTTGTCAAACTAGTTGACATCAATGACAACATATTATTGATTTAATCATATTACATATCTAATCAGTAACTCGGTGATCTCTAATCATAGATCTTCAATTAGGTTCTAAATCAATTGTAGTTCATCAATCTCTCCCTTTAGCATTGATGGCAACTCAAGTAATATGAAATATACCATACACATACCAAACATGTATTCTACAACTCTGAAAAAATGTTGTACAAGTTCTCCCTAGGTTAATATGTTTAATCACTACATTACTCAACAGCATTACAAATGCAGCTTTGACATTCTGCAGATAAGATCTTTTCAGCTCTCAGATTCCTTCTTTTGTTCTCAATAACTAATCTTCAGTGCTCTTCCTTTCTTCAATTTGTCTCTCCCTTAGATAGTTCTCATCGGTGCATATTGTGTTTCATATGTTTCATATTGTTTATCTCTCCCTTTGACAATAATGCCAAAGAAACAAATAAACATACAACTTTATAGTAGCCAAGTAACTCTCTGTTTTCTAGTGCATACTCTGTATCTTCGTATACTGATATGCCAATCTATTCCAATTCTCCAACTTTTCACAACCTTAGACATGATCCAAAGTGTGAACTATGCTGCATCAACATGAATGATCTTTTGATAAGATTAGGTTGATGCAACGTCCATATCACATTAGTGACCGGTAGACAAGGGACAGACCCCAAGCCTTGTCCTCAAGTATTCAAATGTATCCTTTGGTAGAGGCTTTGTAAATATGTCTATAAGTTGTTCTTTTGATGTAACAAATTCTAGCTTAACTTGCTTCTCTTGTACTTGTTCTCTCAAGTAGTGATACTTAATTGATATATGTTTTTTTTTAGAGTGCATCACTGGAATCTTTGAAATGTTTATTGCACTGGTGTTATCACAATATATAATCACTGGCTCAGTGATTATCTCATCCATGACTTTCAGAACTTTCTTAATATATGCAATATTTGAATAGTTTGTAGTAGCAGCAACATACTTTGCTTCAGCTGTAGACTGAGAAATGTAAACCTACTTCTTACTTGTCCATGTAACAAGTCTTTCACCAAAGAAAAATGCTCCTTCGGTGGTACTTTTTCTGTCATCCACATTTCTAGCCCAATCATCAGCGGTATAGACTCTGAGTTCAAACTTGCCTTCCTTAGGATACCATAATCCATAATATTCTATTTTCTTTAGGTATCTTAGGATTCTTTTTGTATCAATCATGTGTGACTCTCTAGGGTTTGTAGAAAATCTTGCCACAATTCCCACAACATGTGCTATGTCTAATCTACTATGCACTACATACATTAACTTACCAATCATTGATTGGTATAGTGTCTGGTTCACTTCTGTAGTTTCATATTCCTTAGTCAATTTACATCTAGTAGCCATCGGTGTTCCCATAGGTTTAGCATCTTCCATGCCAAATGTCTCAATACTTCCTTGATATATTTGGATTGTGTGATGAATATACCATCATTCTCCTGAATCACTTGTATCCCAAGAAAGAACTTAATCTCATCGAACATAGACATTTCAAATTCACTTCTCATTTCATCAGAAAATGACTTATAGATTTGATCTTGACCTCCAAATATAATGTCATCCACAAATATTTCAGGAATAAGAATTGTATCATCAGTATCTCCTTTCATATACAGATTGCTATTATCACTTGTTCTTACAAAGCCTATACTTAACAAATAAGTATGCAGCCTCTCATGCTAGGCTCTCATTGCTTGCTTTAGACTGTATAAAGCTTTATGTAATCTATATACCATATCTTTCTTTTCTGGATCAATGAACCCTTCAGGTTGTTCTATGTAGACTTCTTCTTCAAGTACTCCATTCAGAAATGCTAACTTGACATCCATTTGGTAAAATTTGAACTTTTTGTGTGCAACATATGCAAGTAGCATTCTGACTCCTTCCAATCTAGCAATAGGTGCAAATGTTTCACCAAAATCTATTCCTTCCTCTTGTGCATATCCTTTGCATACAAATCTAGCTTTATTTCTTGTTACTTCTCCATTCTCATTTTGCTTGTTCCTGAATATCCACTTAGTACCGATAACATTTTTATCTTTAGGTCGGGGTACTAAGGTCCAAGTTTTGTTCTTCTCTATCTGTTCTATTTCCTCTTTCATTGCATTAACCTATTCATCATTTTCTAATGCACCTTTTACATTCTTCGGTTCATATTCACAAACTAGACATGTACCTTGTCTTGCTTTACTCTGTGTTTGCATGCCATCTTGTTTGTCTCTAATTGTGTTTCAGGATGGTGTCTTTTGACAAAAATCACCAGTAACTAATTTCTTCTTTCTTGTTCATCCTGTGCAAGTTCATTTTCTTTCTTGGTAGGGCCTTCCTGCTCGTAGGTTTCTTTTTCCTATTCTTCGGTATTGTTCACCTGCTGACTAGTTGTCACTATCTATGTCATCGGTAGGTACTCAGGTTGTTCAATGTAAGTGAATCTACAGTAATCCTCAGGTTCCTTTCTTCTTTCCTCTGCATTCTTATCATCAAACTCATCAACTCAAACATTAGTACTCTCAATCATCTTATTTTTAATTCTATTTAGACACTTATATGCTTTACTTTTACTAGAATATCCCTTCATCACCTTTTGAGTCAAACTTTCCATTTCTTTCATCTTTCAGAATAAAACATTTTCTTCCAAAAATTCCAAAATAACTTACAGTGGGTTTGTGTCCAAACCATAACTCATAGGGTGTCCTATTAGTGTCCCTCTTCAGTTGTACTCGATTTAGCACATAGACAAAAGTGCTAACGGCTTCTCTCCAATATGTTTGAGCAACATTCTTTTCTATCATTAATGTCCTTGTGCAGTCAACAATTGACCTATTCCTCCTTTCAGCAATGCCATTCTATTGGGGTGTCCTCGGTGCAGAGACCTGTCTTTTAATACCATGCTCATTACAAAAATTAGTAAATTCATCAGAGATAAATTCACCTCCTCTATCATATCTTAAGCATTTCAAATCTTTACTAGTATCTTTTTCTACTTTTTCTTTATACCACTTGAACATCTTGAATTCCTCAGATTTTTCTTTTAAGAACATGACAGTCATTAACCTTGTATAATCATCAACAAAAATAATAAAGTGTCTGTATCTATAATAACTCTGAGTTCTCATAGGACCACATAGATCAGTATGAACCAACTCAAGTATCTTCTTTTTTGAGTAATCTTTTCTTTTAAAACTAGACTTAGTCATCTTACCTTTCTGACATTCATGACACATAACATGATCTAGCTTAGATAAGTTAAGTAGACCTCTAACTCTTTTCTTTTTACTAATCTTAATCATGTTATCAAAATTCACATGACATAACGTCTTATTCCACAACCATGCATCTTCATCTTTCATCAATAAACAAGAAGACTAATCATTATCAAGATAAAATAGATTACCTCTAGATTGTGTACCGGTTCGAACAAGTCTTCCTCCATCATCAAATATTTTCACCTTTTTGCTTTCAAAAGCAACTCGGTGGCTTGAATTGTTCAGCTGTGCCACACTTAGCAAGTTATAGTTCAATCCTCTTACCCAATAAGCATTTTCACATTTTAATCTATCATTTATCATCAGGGATCCTTTACCTCTTACCATACAGGGTGCATCATTTCCCATTCTTATAGATCCTCCATTGTATTCTTCAAGATAATCAAATTTTTCTTCATCACCAGTCATGTGATGTGTACAACCACTATCTATAATCCATGTATCATTCTTATTAACTTTAGAGATAAGTGATGTCTCTACATTCCTTTCATCTTCTTTGGAATCATCCTTCATTGCCACAAATACTACCTCCACATCATCATCAGTGTCGGTATCAGTGATATCTTCTTCCTCAGCAATGTAGAAAACCTTCTTGCCTTTGTAATTCTTGTCTCAGTTATCTCTGTTGTAGTGTTGGTAACCACTGTTGTATCTTCTCCCATAGCTTCCTTCAGATCGGTCCTTGGTTCTATCATCATCTTTCTTGTGTGGACATCTAGCAGCAATGTAGCCAACTTCTTTATAGTTAAAGCATGCTAAAGGTAACTTGCCTCTATACCTTCCTTTACCTTTAGGTAACCTTCTGGCCATAAGAGCTTCAAGTTCATCAAGCTCATCATCAATATTGATATCACTATCATCATTATTATTTTTTCTACTAGACTTACCAATCTTCAGAGAAGTCATGAAAGTAGATTGAACATTGGGTATAACACTATTATCATAGTTATTCAGTACAAACGTTGTAAGCTTTCCAATCAGATTATCAAGAGTGAGTGTGCTATTAGGTGCTAACCTATTTTCATGAATTGCAGATATTCTGATTGCATAGTTATGCAATAGGGTTCTTAGAATTTTTCTTACCACAATGTCTTCATCAATAACTCCATCTGATGCTCTAATAGCATGAACTACCTCTTTTATTTTTTTTGTGTACTACACAATGTTTTCACCTTCTTTCATCTTCATGTCATCGAATCTTCCTCTCAAGCTTTTGGCTCTTGCTCTTTTGACATTCACATCACCAATATAGACTTGTGCTAACTTATCCCACATCTACTTCATAGTATTACAGTCCTTGATGTCTTCAAATTTGGCATTTGAATAGGCAGCAACAATCTCCATCATGGTAACATTATGTTCATGCCTGTCCCTTAGTTGATCATTAAGGGTCAAGGGACCATTGGGTGGTGCAAGGTATCCATTCTCCATTAGATCTAGGGCTGAATTCCCAATTTTGGATATATGTAGCTTCATTCGACTTTTCCATATTGTGAAGTTTTCCTTGTTAAGCTTTGGCACTTCCCTGTTAAACATTTTGAGACCTTTGTGCTAAATTTCTTAAAACTCTATTCCAAGAAACTTAGCTCTAATACCAATTGTTAGAATAATTGAGAGTGGGGTGAATCAGTTATCCATAGTCCCAAATCAAAATGTATAATCCAAAATAATTTCCTTAAACTTTTGTAGCTCGATAACATAAAATACTTTACTATCTATGATTTTACTGATTACCAGTCAATTAACAGCTAATGATTACTGACCAAATCTAACATTTAATATGTAAAGTATGATAACAAACAATCACCACAATGAACACATAACACAAAAGATTTAACGTGGAAACCCTATGAAGGGAAAAACCACCTGGGACCTGCAACCCAAAAATGTTCACTCTTCTGAAGTAAGGTCGGTGAAGAACCAACCCTGTTAAAGGTTACAAACACACTGTTAGGTGTGACCTTGTTAGAGGATTTTAGATCAACTGTTATCGTCCAACCAACAGTCACTCTGGGGTCTACAGGATAACAATGCTCATTCTATGAATGAAACATATAAGACTTTCAAGTCCACTTTGTTAAGAGATTTCTATGTTTACAATGGTTAAAATGTAACAATAGTTTGATCTGATTACAATACAACTTCAATTGCAGATATAAAGATCTGTATTATGCTTAATCAAATCCTTCGATCAGTATTACAATTCTATATCACAATAATCAATGACTTACTGTCGCTCGTTAATAGCTTTTTAATGCTCGGTAAATACTGCAGTTTGGTTCTCCTTAACCAGTTTGATCAAGCATACATGAAGCTTGTTCATGTGATAAGTCTACAGTCCTTCTTCTTCCTGCATTAGTTTCACAATGAAACTCTGATCTCTTAAATAGACAAGTAAACCTTTTTCTTTTCCTCCATTAGATTTTTCCACTTATTCTCCTTCTTCATTTTGTCGCTTAAATCTTCCTCGACAGTTGTGCCTATAACACATTTTGATTTCATCCTTTAGATCTTCCTTGAATTATGCTAGCTATTGATCTTCATAACAAACATTATCTCCATCACTAATTTTGATGTACTTAATAGCTAAACTAATCATTTAATTCTTTTCTCCTGCTCGGTTAACAGAGAAATGTGTCAGTGAAAACAAGCTTGATTTATACTGTGCTCGGTATACACTACATCCCGTCGATGTATACTGAAATGCTTCATCAATTGACCACACTGCCTTGTGTCTTTCAGCTCTTTTCCTCATCATAGATGAATGAAACATAATCAAGTCAATAACATAAGGTCATAGACTCACCAGCAAGTTACTCAATGTATTCTTTATCCTCATCTGTCATATACATCTTCCTCATGTAGATATTTTTGTCTTCATCTCTTTTACTCCTTTTCTACAGATGTTTAGTTATAGTAACTTACAAAATAAGTGCTATCAAACTAGTTGACATCAATGACAACATATTAC
Source organism: Chamaecyparis obtusa (assembly GCA_027943335.1). Taxonomy (NCBI): domain Eukaryota; kingdom Viridiplantae; phylum Streptophyta; class Pinopsida; order Cupressales; family Cupressaceae; genus Chamaecyparis; species Chamaecyparis obtusa. The sequence continues at coordinate 1,013,530 of BSBK01000524.1, read as the reverse complement.
TGATTTAATCATATTACATATCTAATCAGCAACTTGGTGATCTCTAATCAAAGATCTTCAATTAGCTTCTAAATCAGTTTTATTTCATCAGCTATTTGTCAATTTGGTTGTAAAGGACTATATGTCCACCCTATTGTAATTGAAGATAGATTGGTGAACCTAATTGAGAGCTAGATCTACGATTGTATTGTGATAAGTAAGCTATAGGTAGTGTTCCCGTTGATTCAGTTTTAAGCCTTTAGTTTCAAGTGCATCCTTCATTCTCTATTTTCTCTTAATTGGGTAGTAATTTTATCAGGGTACATTCATCTAGTGGGTTTGACTCCCATCAAGGTTTTTCCTTAACCAAGTTTCCTCAAGAACAAATCTTCATTTTCTATGTTATGTGTCTTGGATCTTGCATTACTATTTATCTTTAAGATCTAAGAAATTAAAGTGGAATTAAAATTAATAGGTACACACAACTGATTCACCTCTCCTCTCAGTTGTGCTTGTCTCCTTTTGGGTAGGGAACAAAGTTAATGAATGTAGAAGTCACAAAATGAGTTATAATCTTAATGGAATATACTATCATTGCAATAATTTTGGATATAAGGCAATTTAGTGTATAAATAGAGTGAATTTGAATAGAAATATTAATAAGCTCAGTAGAGTGAATATGAATAGAAATATTAGGAACTTAAATAGATATTGCTATGATTGTAATGGATATGGACACAAAAAGGTTGAATGTATAATAAACATTAATGCTAGGAGTAATGAAACTGCTAGACTGAAAATGGATGGTACGGTTTTCTATGATGACATGACATGACATCATGACATATTGCAAGACTTTGCAAAAGTATGGAAAAAAGGATGATCTTATGATGGTTGAAAAAGACTCACAAGGAATGAACATGACATATTTTATGGAAAGAACTAAAGAGCAATATCCCACTAGGGAACATAAGATAAATTAACCTAAAACATGTTGCTAGTTTACAGAATAATTTTTTTCCTTAAGAGTTTAAAAACAATATTGAATAACAAAGATGAAGTAAAACATGAAGTTCATATATACTCATATACACAATTTGAGCTACAGAGTACAAATCTCAAGGGTTCCTTTACGTAGAATTACATATATACAATTTAATCAATTAAGTACAATAATAATATAAATCTTCTACATGTATAGTAAACCATCTCAAAGAATAAAAAAATATATTTGAACCATAAAGTATACATAATAACCCACATCCACAACACAAGTCATAGGGTATGTAAATACAACTAAGCACAAAGTAAAAATAAAGAAAGAATAGGATCAAATCTCCAAAGAAGATAGGATAAGAGCAATTGCAACAAGGATCATCCAACACTGGTACAAGAACATTGGAGTCTTAAATGGTAAGAGAATCACTACCTCCTGACCTCATGGAAACCTATGGTTCCACTCCCACCATGCTGAGGAGATAACAATAAACCCCACTCAGATGACAATACCATAATCAATCATCACATAATACTAAATAGGGGATCCTATAAGTTCCTATCTCAAGGGTATAACTCAATAACTCCAAGGTACACCTACTAATCCAGAGGAAAAAAATATACATAGGAAACATAAGATGAAATCAGGGAAGTATCATCACATATGTCAACCCCTTGGAATGATCTCATTGGACTCTGACTCCCAAGTGTGAACATATGAAGAACCTGAAATCCTCTCATGTAGACAAGGATAACCGATCATGCCAGAACTCACCACCAGTGCTAGATGGGAAATCATCTTCTCTTGCTCCCATCCTTAGCCTATACTAGCACTCAAAGCATGGACTAGGAATCCATTATCTTATTATTTCATTTTAAAACCTCATTTAATGTATTATATTATCACTTATTTAAGTAACCTAGTAAGGATACCTAAGTAACCACTTATGGGCTTCGAAACCTCCAAAGAAAGTCACTTCCCTTTTAACACCTTGATAACCTACCCTAAGTTCATAAATCTCAAAACATCTCATAGATAATCTTGAATCATCAATGTCAAAACATGGTTCCAAAATATCACAAGAACACACATGACCGATTTCCATCATAATAAAACCAAAACTTCCACAAGGTTGGGTTATAACAAGATCGAATGCCATAGAAGTATGCAAGAAAAACAAACATTAAACATTAACCCTAACCCCGCCTCTGGTAACAATCCTAAAAGGATGACATAAAAAGATTCCCTCCTAACCCATAATTGCAGAAGGAAAAACATTCATAAGAATTTAATAATAATAAACTAATTTGTAACACACCATTACACAAATTAATTTATCAAAAATAATCACTAACAAAACTATAATTACATTCTTAAATTAAATTCCAATAATAAGGAAATCAATTTATAATGTTAATTAAAATAAATTTATTCCAAGGCCTGTAATTAGTAAAATAATATAATTTCATCATAAAATCCTTGATTTAGAAAATAAATTTCCTTAATTATTAATCAATAAAATTTATTAATTAATAATTTAACTTTATCTTCCACATTAGTCAATTGCATAAAATATCAACTAATATAATTCCCTAATTAAATAAGATTAAATGCCAAATAATCTTATTTGCAAAATATTCAAAAAGAAAATGTTATATATATAATATTAATATAATAAAGAAAAAAAATAAATTATTTATTATATTATTATAATTATTATTATAATTTAAAAACATTGAAAAATAAACTTTACAACATAACTTCCAAAGAGGAGCCTCCCCTTGGCTGCCACACTAGCTTATGCTAATGTCGACAACCTTGGCTGCTAGGGGTGGGGGTGGGGAAACCCCTGCCTCCAAACATTTTAACAAATATTTATTTATTTATTTTTTATTTAATTTATATTTATAAAAATAAAAATAAAAATTGATCTAAAACAAGAACATATATTATATATATAATAATTAATATTCTATTCATTCCATTTTTTGTTTTCAATATATATTGAAGAACAAAAAATGGAATGAATAGAACATTAATTACATAACATACATACATACATACATACATACATACATAGATATATATATATATATATATATATATATATATAATATATATATATATATATATATATATATATATATATATATATATATATATATATATATATACTATATATATATATAATATATATATATATATGTATATGTATATGTATATGTATATGTATGTATGTATGTATGTATGTATGTATGTATGTATGTATATGTATATATATAATTATATTATATATATTATAATATATATAGTATATATAATATATTATATATATATATATATATAATTTATTTGCGAGAATAATAATAACTGGCTACTCTAGGAAGCAAAATTATTTTGATAATTCGACTTGATACAAACCCTAAGGTTTTCTACCACAAATTTATCAAACCCTAACTAATTTTAAATGAGATTTAACTATGGTATTTGTTTACATACCAAGCATTAATAACACAAGATCTCAAAAGCTTAATAACCAAAAATCCAAATATGA
>BSBK01000524.1:852500-1005000 GCA_027943335.1 Chamaecyparis obtusa | reverse complement strand
TAGGGTTGAAAACATGCAACTTACAATCAAGAATAAGAGCTCAACTATTAAAAATAGTTAACTCAAAATTACATAAATCAAAACTCAACTCTAACCTCGTTAATATCAATCTTTTATTTAAAAGAATTATTTATTTAATTAATAATTCTAATTCATGCAAATCACTCAACTTTTAATTTTAAATTTATATTTTAATTTTATTTATTGAATGTGCAAATTTAATTGCATAATAATATTTAATTAATAACTGATATTTTTTTAGCATATTACTAATATGCAAATTGAAAATTAAATATCAATTTATTAATTTATTAAAATGAATTATAACTAATCCTTCAGTTAAGTCTCTTAACTCAACCTTCTAATTTAGAACAGATAAATCAATTCCTCTTAACTGGTGTGCATATAATCGCATGATTATATTTTAATTATAATTAATATCTTTGGCACCAAGTAATAAGCAACTTGATAATTAATATCACTTTATATTATTTGAACATTTAATTTAGATTTTGATTTAATATTTAATTAAATCTTTATTTTCATAATTTAGACTTTTAATTAAGTCCTTAAATAATCAATGATATTTAATTAATTTTTATTGATTAGATATCTATATATAATATTTTCATATTTATAAGATATTATTTTAATCTCATAATTAATCTTAATTAAATGTTCAATGCATTAATAACACAAAATTCACATCAAGACACCTAACAAACAAATGCAAAGGAAAAATCAACCCAAACCCATAAAGTAATAGTCAAGCTCAAAGAAAGGGTTGACAAATGATGTCACCTTGACAAATTCGAAGGGTAGCAGAAAAGATACTTGTCCAATATATGAGGATAATAAATTCTTAAGTTGGGATTTAGACTTGGATGCTATCTCTCCTCTTACAATTGAGATATTGTGATAGGGCACACTCATCCTCGCAATTTAGGGAAGTCGATGCCTGGTACCTAAAATTCTCCATTAAAGACGAGCATGTACATACAAGTATAAATATATAATAGATAATGATGGGGATCACCCGCTCATGTGGATCTCACAAGAAAGTAACTAAGACCCTGTCTCTCAACCATATCAGACACATCAAACAAAAATATAAAACATACATGTCAACCATACACATGCAAGTATGAGGTTAGTAAAAATCATAACATAAGTAACATCATCATATATAATTACTCATCATTATCTAACTAAAATGATATAAATCAAATGATTTAAAGTATCATTGCACTGAATCATTAAATGTAACTGAAGATCTAATATTCATAAAAAAGGTTTAAATAGGTTGGCATCATAAACATAAATGGCAGTAAAGGGGTAGGTGTATGCACCCCAAAATGGTCGCCTAGACTTTGGGCCCCCATTCAGCAATTTGTCAAATCCCTAAATCAATATTTTCAAATATCAACAATATCAATTATATCAATTTCTTTGATCAAATCATAATCAATTCAGTATTTCTTAAGGTTTGAGCCTTATTTAATTTAAAAGAGAAAAAAATAAATTTTTTATTTAATTAAGAGAACATGCTCCCTTTTAATTAATTAAAAATCTCTTTTAATTAAATAATAAAATCACTTTATCCTAAGCCTTTATTTAATTAAAAGGAATTTCGTCCCCTTTATTTAAATAAAAAATCTCCACTTTTCCTCTTATCCTAAGTTGCACAAATAAAATATTATTCTTATTTTATAAAAAGAGAAAAAATACTTTTTGTCTCATATGGACACTAAAGTCAACTCCTATTTTCCTATTGGAGGATATTTGTGCACAAGGATCAAGCTTCTATTTTTCTCCATTGTTGATTAAGTCTTTTGCCTCTTAATCTCGATCATCCATTGATTCTCATTCTCTATAAAGAAGAGCTATCTTCTTCATTTTGCATACACTTGAATTTTATGCTATTATTATGCTACAGGTTTTCTAAGTCATCTTGAAGCTTTTGGAGACATTCTTGCATCAAGTTTTGAAGATTTGGAGCATCATTGACATTCATCTTGCATCTACATCACATCCTAGCTTGCATCATAGTTGAATCATCATGGTATCATTTCCTTTCATGTTTTAGATTAATCTCACATAGTTTAATTAGAGGGTTTGTAACTCTTTCATTTCCATTTTCATAGCCTAATTTGCATACTTGCATGCTCATCTTAGATTAATTTTACATTGCATTCAATTTATTTGGATTTCATTGGAGATATTGACATTGTTGCCCTTGTCTTTGATTTGAAATCTTTCATTGTGTGGTTGACTAGCAAGGTCATATGCTTCATAGCTCTGACTGAGAGCAAATCCATAATCTTGCAACTCCATGCATAGAGAGCTATGGATCAATTTGTGAGGGCTCATTCTTGAGTTTCCTTGCATGCAATGATTCATAGAAGTGTGACAACATTTTAGCACACAAGGGACACTACATAACCTTAGTTGTTGATATTTGTAGCATCGGTCAGATAAATAATATTGACTATATGATTATTATGAGAAATAATTTATTATATATATTCATATATATCAATATATATAATAATTGATATTAATAGATACATTGATTTATATGTATATATAAAGTTAGATTATAATTATTCTCATAATAACTAAATAGTTAAATTGATAAAATTATTATTATTATTATGTAAATATTAGATAAATTAATATAATACTCAAGAGATATTATATATATATAATCATAATTGTCATTATATTAATTATAAAATAATGAATAGACATGTCTCATGAAGGGACATGTCTCTTCTTGGCTCATTCTCAATATAAATGCAATAGATTGTTGCATTTGGAAAACATGTACAATGAGATAGTGCTATTACATTTGCAATGATCCTAAAACCTTAACATGGTATCAGAGCCAAGTTACAAATGTAAGAGAGTAGTTTATTGATGGTGAATGTGTGATTATCTCAGAAAATATAGTCTTGGTATGAGGACCATATCTCACAAATGCAAAGTTGGATTTTGCTAAATTTCAGATATGTTGGCAATAAACAAATTTACAAGAATCTCACTAGAGCGATTGAAGAAAAAATTCTAGGTTCAAAAGTTATGGCCGACTATGTACGGGTCTATAAAAAAAAAATGTGTAAAAGAGCGAGGTTCCTTCTTTATAAGCCTAACCACTTGAAGGGAGATTCGATCAAATTGAAGGTTTCAATAGTGTATAGAACCTTTGGATATTGAAGACAAGTCATGTGACTAATTCAAGTAATGTTCGAGAATGATGACATCATTCTTTGAATTTGCATGATATTTTCTATATGGGCTCAACTTATAGAATGAAATAATTGAAATTTGTAAAAGATAAGTATTTCATGTTTTATTAATGCACATAATTTTTGAGTTTGTAATTCATGCTATACTATTGGTTAGTAAAATATTGTATGCTTCTATCATTGTTATTTTTGATCGAGATAGTTTAGTGAGCTATTTGTAATCTCTCTCTGACATACCTTCAGGACGGAAGCACAAGATAATTACATTCAAGGGAGAAATAACTTGATGCCTGTGAATGAATTGATGATTGAGAATAGATACAAAGGGAGTCTGACATTTCAAAAGAGGTCATGAAGTTGATAAACTTGAGCTTCAGATGGAGCAGATAGTTTAGTCAACTTGTGACAATCTTGATCATGTTGATTGAGAGGGAGTTCACTATTGAAGGTGAAACACTTCTAAGGTAATCTTGATATAATTGATTATTATACTAATGAATCATGAATGTTTTTAATGGGCCTGCCCCTTGTGTAAATCATGAGGAAGTGACGACTTCCAAATGATTATCACTTGTATTTGTTAAAGTGATTGGAAGGTGACAATCTTGCAATAAATTTCTATTGTGATAGATATTTTTGTGATCTTAATTGTGGATAGAATCATCGATAGAGGCAATCTACACCAAAGCTCGTGAGTTTGTGAATCGAATCGCCGATGGAGGCAATTCACATGAGAGCTTGTGGATAGAATCACCGATGGAGGTAATCCACACCAAAGCTTGTGAGTTTGTGAATAGAATCACCGATGGAGGCAATTCACACAAGAGCTTGTGGATAGAATTGCTGATGGAGGCAATCTACACCAAAGCTCATGAGTTTTTGAATAGAATCACTGATGGAGGCAATTCACACGAGAGCTTGTGGATAGAATTGTTAGAAAGTAAAGTCCACCAAGATAACTGAGAGGGGGGGGGGGTGAATTAGTTATCAGATAATTATAACTTTTATCATCTTCAAAAACATTAAACCATATAAGCAATATAATTACCAACCATAGAAAGATAATCATACACAATAACACAATGACACAAGATATGTTGAATAGGGAACCTCTTGATCAAAGAGTAAACCCCAGTGGGAATGATGCCCAAAAAAGATGCACTAATATGAATATTCCTTGTGAAAGGATGAACTCTGTTAGGAGTCTTATGAAATACATTCAATACATATGAATCCCTATTAGGAGATTTTGAATCCCTGTTAAAAGATTCTAACCCTGTTAAGAGTTATGGAAGATAGAACGACCCACTGCCCAAACAGCTTCGGGTTAAGATCATTGAACACATTGTCCAAATAATCTTTGTATTAATCAATAGAATAATATGTTACCTCTTCTCTGATTGTGCCAAACCACACTCACTGTTACATCAGATCTCAATTTTAGATCTTTGTACCTCGCATGTCTTCCTTCACAAATTCGCTTTCATACTTAGCTCTTTTCTTCACTTCATGCATACAGCATCACACACAACCACTCTCAACCATATCAAAATAACAACATTCCAAAAAGGAAATACATTCATTCCTTTATCCCACACTCAAATAATTACAAATGAGTCAACATACAATTATAACATAAAAATTTCCACATGCTACACCAAAATTACACAAAATTGTCGGCTTCCAAATACAATAAATCTTCATTCATGTGACCTCAAAGTCTACATTGTCATCCATGTCACTATCAATGTGTATTCAACTTTCCTTTAATAGTGCAAAACCAGATTCCATCCCGATTAGGAGATATCATCCGATTTCCACAAACCGCTACTCAGGAACACTGCCTGAATACTGCTTCCGCAAAAATGCTCATAACTTCCATGAATAAATGAATTACTATCTGCATTCTTAACCATAGACATATAACATATCAAAGAGTATATCCTCAACATTGCATAGCTCCAACTACAATAACCCACGTGCGCTAATCCAAACTCTGTCTGTTTCTTTGCAAGTCTTCGGTAAATCACTGTGTTGAAATCAATGACAATCATAGTCATGAATGCAACAATAACTGCTACAAAATGGATGCCAAAAATTTAGCATTCATTCCTAACAAGAATCATTGATAGAGGCAATCAACATGAGAGCTTGTGGATTGAATCACCGATGGAGGCAATCCACCCGAGACTTGTGGATAGAATCGTTGATGGAGGAAATCCACCTAAGAGCTTATGGACAGAATCGCCAATGGAGGCAATCCACATATTGAGACTATGCTTCTATTGAATACATCTTGAGGATGATGCCTTTATTTCTTACATGATATGATTGATGTTGCCAAGTGTCATAAGTGTTGACATTGGATTGATTTATCCTCCCTAGCTAAGAGGGAGTGTTGATATTTGTATCATCGGTCAGATAAATAATATTGACTATATGATTATTATGAGAAATAATTTATTATATATATTCATATATATCAATATATATAATAATTGATATTAATATATACATTGATATATATGTATATATAAAGTTAGATTATAATTATTCTCATAATAACTAAATAGTTAAATTGATAAAATAATAATAATAATAATTATATAAATATTAGATAAATTAATATAATACTCAAGAGATATTATATATATATAATCATAATTGTCATTATATTAATTATAAAATAATGAATAAACATGTCGCATGAAGGGACATGTCTCTTCTTGGCTCATTCTCAATATAAATGCAAGAGATTGTTGCATTTGGAAAACACATACAATGAGATAGCGCTATTACATTTGCAATGATCCTAAAACCTTAACATTAGTAAATCATTGAATCATTTCACAAAAATCACACTAAGTAGCCATAGATCAGAAAAACCATCTGAACCTAATAAAATGATAATCATGCTTAAGGGAAAGGCTTGTGAATTAACGTCACCTAGATGAATTTATAAAGGTATAATATCAAAAACTTGTCCACTATTTTAGGACAATAAAATGGCTTAGGTTAGGATTTAGACATGAATGTTATCTCCTCTCTCTTACCATTGAAACATTGCGATAGGGCACACTCATCTTGACAATTTAGGGAAGTTGAGACCCGGTATCTACAAACCTACATAAAAGATAAGAATATACATCCATATAAATATATACATAACCAAAAATGGTGGGGATCAAGACATCACGTGGATCTTGCAAGAAGGTAACTATGACTACGTACCTTAACCACAGCAAACATGCCCAACATAAAGGTAAAACATACATGATAGCCATATACATGCAAGTATGGGATAAGTAAAACCATGAATATAAAAAATATTTTAAACATATAAATAATAATCATCAAAGTAACAAACATCATCTTACTAAAAACACATGATATCTCAAAACTATCTAATATCAAATCACCATGTAATGTCATACATCCAAAAATATCATAATAAAGATAAAATAACCAATGCACACATGAAAGTGGGCTAAAAGAGTTTGGTAATATAAAACTAAAAAAGAAAACTATGGGTGGGCACTACATCCACCTCCCTTAAAATTAAGCTGACTCCTGGAACCCTATAAACAAACGGGGACATAAATCTCATAATCTCACTGTTATCTCTATTGAGCATTAAAAGTTGTCATTAGTATCAAAGGTTATCAAAGACATTGGTTGGTTACATATATTATCCTAGTCAGTAAAAGTGAGCATCATGAGTCAGTCAATTAAGTCTTCTTACCGAGCATCATATAGTTTTACTGAGCATCAGACACCGATATCGAGTGATAATAAACACTGAGTGTCAGTATAATCACCGAGTAGTTTATACAGTGTTTACCGAGGATCACAGGAAAATGACATGGTAATCAGGAATGGCACATTCTTTTATGCAAACGGTTACAACAAAATCAGAAAACATTTTACCAAGATCAAGGATCTTTTATTGTTGAGATACAATGAAGATCTTTTGTAAATGTTAGATCTAAGTTATTTTTATACACCATTGATCTTAGGGTTTTCTCTAAGATATTTTAACCTAACTTTGTTAAGCGGCATAAAGTAGTATGCTATATAATTGTATGTTTACACCATTTTGTTGTGAACTGATGTATGAATGAAGAAGCACTTGAAGCATTAGCCAACCTTCATGTTTATCAATTTTCAGATAGAGCATATCAGTATTTAGAGGAAATCAGATTGAGCAGAATCAAAGCAGGCTAACCGAGCAGTTTAGAGAAGAGATTCATCATAGTAAAGGTGATATACATTTAGTACTTTATTGATCTATATCAGACAATCTAAGTTGTCATTAGTAGATAGTTACCTATTGGTTTCTAATCATTGTAATAGAGTTTTGGTAAAATCTCCTAACAGAGTAGACTTGATAGTCTTTTTGTAAATCTCTTAACTGAGTGCACACTCAAGTAGTATTGCTAAAATCCTATCACTAGCTAGATCTAGCTGATCTAATATGTTACTCCTAATAGGGTAAGATCACCAGAAGTGATCAAAACTTGTAGCCCTAACAGGCAAACCTTTTCTATCTGCAGTAGCAAAGAATTTGTGGGTGTCATCCCCACCGCAGTTTTTACCTTCTAACAAGGGTTTTCGTGTTACCAAAATACTTGTGTTATGGGACTGTTATATTGTTGATTTCATTTTATTTACTTTTACAAGTTGAATGGATGAATGATACATGCATTAGATACAAGTTATTATGGAAGGTTACATTGTTTACTATTATAGATCTGAAAGGTTTTTAAGTGAATGTTTTTGTGGGCACTGATTCACCCCTCCCCTCTTAGTACCCTATCTCTCCTAATCCAACAATTGGTATTAGAGCATAGTTATCTTATTGGATAGTTTAACCACTAAAGGGTAAAGATCTAAGTCATGGAGAGGTTTAAGTTAGATAAGACTATTTAGAATCAGAAGATTCAAATGTAGATGTTTGTTGAACAGTATAAGCAAGCCAAGGAATGACTGAAGAAATTACTAGTTGAAAGGAAGAATCTAGCTATTCTGCAACATGAGATTGGCTACTATGAAGAAGCAATTGATGATATATTTGACCACATCAGATCTAGTTCAGGGAGTATTTCTGATGGATATGAAAGTATAATCTCTGACTTGTCTGAAAAGAATCAACATTTAATCGAACAAGTGAAAGCACTGCAAATTGGTCAAGAATCTCAGATGGTGAGAATGGTAGAAATGATGAAAAATGCTAGATAGGCTAAGCAAGAAAGGAATTTGGCTATTGAAGACCGAAGACATACAACTAAACAACTACAAGCTAAAGAGAGTGAGATACAAAGACTCACCGATTGTCACTTTCAAGCATCTAATCAGATGATGACTGTGAATCAAGAAGTCAACTGAGTGAATGGAGAATTGTCTAGAAGACTTGAAGATATTGCAATACTCAGAGAAGAGAATGAAAAAATGAGAAATGAAATAAAGACACAAAAATAACATAATGAGATGATGAGGCTAGCTGAGAACAATTCTAAGAAGATTGATGATTTTCTGATTAATCAAAGAAGATTTGGAAGCAAAGCTGGACTAGGCTATACCGACAAAGGAGAATCATCACAACAAGCTAAACAGGTCAAAAAAAATCAAAATCAAAGACCTAATGTTTTGACATGTTACCACTATGGCAAACTGGGACATACATCTAATGTGTGTAGAAGGAAAGCACAAGGTAAACCTCCTATCACTCCTAAGTTCAATGGATATTGCTATTATTGTGGAAAGTATGGTCATCAAGCTTATGAATGTAGAGCTAAATAGAATGCTAACAATACTACTATGGAGAAGTTATGTTATACTTGTAATAAGCATGGACACACTACACAAGAGTGTAAGGGAAAAATGAAGCAAGTATGGACTCCTAAGGAGAAGACACAATGGAAGCCTTATTAACCAAAGAGACAAGGTAATTCTTATGTTTGGGATTATAACACATGGGTTAACTATGTTGTGTGTGGTAGATATGGGAACATTGTAGAAAATTGTAATAGGAAAAGATGGGTTGGATAATAAAGAAGCTAAACAAGCACTGGAATGGCATGTTTTCATTGTCATAAGGTCGGTCATTTAAGAAAAGACTGCAGAGACCGAGCACCAGAAGAAGGTCATGTATTTGAGAGTGGAAACACTATTGTAGATATCATGAGAATAAGGAACGACATGTGGAAGAAGGCATCTGATGAGAATGCCGAGTCAAGTAATGTTGTCGGTGAAACCTCATCCACTGAATTGGGTGACATCAGTACCTCCACCTAAGGTGATATAGGTATGTATGGGACTAACATTTCAAATAAGCATATCTCACATACAGTTCCTTGTATGTGATGTGCAAATACCAAATTTGCATGAATAAATATGCATTATGGTTTATATGTTATGAGCTGATAAAGTCACATAGTTGGTAAAAGTGAGACCAAGTATTGATTAGCTGTCAGTAATCACTATTCAAGGTTAACCAAATAATAGTATCAACCGACAAAAGAAGTCTTGTGTTAACCAAGATGTTGATAATCTAGAGTCGTCACCGAGATGACAGTTGTCATGAACTAGAAAGTAGGTCAAGCATTTATTGCATAAAGTTTTGAGTGGGAATATTGAAAATTCTATATATACATGGAAGAGAGAGTTCATTTTTTCAAAGAAATTGAGAAGAGTGACGATTTCATAAAGAGAGTTTGAGCTAAATATTTTTCATAAGGATTCAAAGATATTGTAGATCGAACTGAGCACACTCTTCGATACATTCCAAGTAAGTTGAAACCATACCAAGCATATTTCTTGTACTTATTGGAAAACCTAGTTTGTTGAAATGGCATCTACTACGAGTTCTTCTAAAGTTGTTGAAGAAGTTAATTTAATAGTTTCAACAAATTTTGATGAACCAAAGTACAAGCCTCACCCCGAAGTTGCATAAAAAATGAATTCAGTGGGCGCTTTCTCAAGCATCCCACCTAGGGTTTTGTTAACAGAAGACATACATTCGTACATTCACTGTAAGATTGGGGAAGTAGGAGATTTTGAGACTATTGTTATGTATCAAGAATTGTGTGGCAATAATGGGAAGTTGAAACTAGAATTTAAACAGATTGAGAAAATTGGTTTATCGTGTGCCATACATTTTTTGTTGAAATTCAAAATAGAATGGATTAGAGTTGTATTGAGTCGGTACCATGATGGAAAGTTCTGGTTGCATAAAATAGTTGTGGTTACAAAGAAAATGATTAGTAGGGTTACTGGTTATCCTACAATTGACAAAGCAAAAGATTTTTGAAGCTCATCCTGAGCAGATGTTGAAAAGAGTACTGAAGCAACATGGGATGGTTGTGTACTGAAGATATCTACAATCAAAGATCCAATAGTAAAATTTTCATCACACGTAATTGGGTACAAAATATTTTAGTTGAGCATATTAAACAATGTACCCTATAGTGCAGTTGACATGGCCTACAAACTAATAAAGAAAGATCACCGGGTAGATCTTGTAGAAGTATTGTTGACACAATTAAAGGAGAACATGAAGACAATGAGGTCACAAAAGGCAAACACATGTAAGTTTGTTTCACTCCTTGTTTTTTTGTTTTTCTATCTACAAAAGTATTTTCCAGGAGTTGGTAAAATGAACTAGACAATAGATAAACTGATCACTATACAGATTTTTGAGATGTTGAATAGTTTGGGAGATGATATGAACAAAGTTTTTGATGAATATTTTAAAGAGTTTAAAGCTAAGATGAATTTGAGAAGTAGGATTCCTAATGAATTGGTTGAGAAATTTCAGATGGATATTTGTTTTCTAGTGAACACCAGCCATACAATGATTAAAGCCGTAGAACCAAGAATAAAATGGCTAGCACCAATGGGCTATGAAATGAATTATGATTTTGGTCTAAAATCAATCAAGACACTACTAGCATTACTGAAGGACATAAAGGCCAAAAGGTTTGGAACCTTTGAAGAAGCTAAGTCAAGAATTAAAACTAGTCATGTCATCGGTAAAATAATGAGAAAAGAAAAGAAAATGAGAAAAATTTTGTCTGAGAAGTTTGAGAATGTATCTGACTCATCTAAGGAGTCACCAGTTGAAGCAGCAACCAAAGGTTAGTTAATGTTTGCTGACAAACCATATGACAGTGAAGAAACCAAATCCGAAGAAGATCAAGAACCAATACCATTTTATCCCACTCAAGCTCCAAAGAAGAGGTAGTTGCCAATGCAAATAGGTGCACGCACAAGGTCATCAATTGGTGCTTCACCACCACAAAAGAAGGTAGCTGTGAAGATAGAAAAATGAAAGGCTGGTACACCAACAAAGACTTATGTAAAGAAAGGACCTAAGGTTGTAGCAGAAGCATCGAAGAAAAGGAGAAAATTGATAAGAAAAAGAGAAGACCTTAAGGATGATGAAGATGAAAACAATAAATTCAAGGTTGTCAGTAATAAGAATAGGTCAATAGATGAAGTTGCTACAGATATAATCAAGAATGGAAATCTTGTAGATTTGGAACGTAGTAAGCTTGACAGCATGTCAAATGAAGACCAAAACAAAATTGAGGAAGCAGTCATCCAGATGATGATATGCTTCAAACAATTTCCATTAGAGTTTGAATTATCACTACCAAGGACATTAGAGGACCGAATAAATCAAAAGTGGTCATATGCCTTAGACACTGAGAAGAGGATGAGGGAACAAGCCCTTATATCGATTACATCGGACTTATCTCTTGATGAGATTAAAGAGATTATGGATACTTATGTGTAGAGATTCAAAGTCAAGAATCAAGCTATGCAAATAATAGATGAGGATCTGGCAGATGTTGAGGAGTCTAGTCAACTTATCTGGAGTTCACTTTTAGCTGTCAGAGAGAAAAATGAGAAAAATGCATTTCAAAATTTGTCTAAAAAGAGATAGAATTCAAAAGGTAAAAGAATATTCATTGAGGATAATGTAGAAAAGAAGATTAAAGAGTCAAAGGTATCATTTACCAAGGTAATTGATACAACAATTGGTCAAGAAATCAAGAACAATTCACAAGATGCACCGAATCCAGAAGTGATTCAGATTGAGGAAACAAATGACAACGATGTACTTATTGAGGACATCACAAATGGTGATCTTGATGATAGGGATGAAGATGATGATGTGAATAATGCACAATACAACACACAGGATGAAGCACAAGTTACCAAGTGTGCATTTCCATCACTACCGGGTGAGCTTCCTATACTTGTTGAAGCTATAGAGATTCTATCTCAGGAACAACCGGATGGCTCAGACCCTGAGCAACCTAAAGATACAATAGGGGAACAAAGCACCAAGATACCTATAGAGACAAATGAGCCTGAAGGAAAAGAGGCCACTGAAATAGAAATGAAGGAACAAGAAGAGATTAAGGAAACTAAGGATACGCCACCTAACACTACATCCAAGGCTCCATCTCATTCAACTAACACACTGGCTACTAAGGAGAAAAAGAAGGAAGATAGTGTGTCAACTAGGTAGAACACTCTAAGGGTAGAAGACAAAGATATTGTCACCATTGCCAAGAGTTCACCATAGGAACCGAAGAAGAAGAAGAAGAAAATTAAAGAAAAAGGGCTGATCACTCTAAATGAAGTAATTGTGATACCCAAGTGTGACTTGAGGACCCTTAGCCTTGAGCAAATAAGGGGAAATATGCAAAAGAAAAGTAGCACAGGAAAAGTTGAGACAAGAGAGAAAAAGAAATGAGATATTAGAAAATGTTTGGGATATCTTATAATAGGTAGTACCTATGATAAAAATAGATGAAGATACTTTTATTATGGACCAACTTGCTACTCTCACTGAAGGAATCAATGCCCTAGATGTTGATGTTGATAAGAGAATTGAAGAGAGGGTAGAGTCAAAGATACAAGATAAACTTGCAGAGAGAATCAACCAAGAAGTGGCTATTAACAAGGTTCAACTTTCAGAGGTAATAACTAAGATTCAATGTATTACTAATTCTATTTCCCAAATCTTGTTTAAGCTATGCACTATCGGAACATTCATTGCAGAGATCAGTGAAAAGATTAAACAATTTGAGAATGAAATCAAAGTCAGTGCAAATGCAGCTACAACTGAGCCACAAGCTCTTTCAAAGCATATACTCAGAGTGCAAGAACTCAGGTGGTTAATAGTAGATCTCAAGAAGAAAGAAGAGTGGATAACTGATCAGGTTACTGAGTTATAGACAGAACTCCTTCCATAACTAAAATTTTTTGAGAAATATATTGTTAGGGCACAAACGCTTGTTGCAACACCAGAGATTTCTATGTTGGACAACATATTTGACATGCATGCACAAGTCGGTCTTGAGCACATTGCTCTAACCAACTTGAAAGAGGAATGAGGAAACCTCTTGGAGTCATTGAAGAAAACCCATCAACACATTTTTCACAAGTTGTAAGTATACAGTTTTTTTTGTATTTGGTATTACTATCAAAAAGGGGGAAAACATGTATATAGAAGATGAAGATAAAGGGGGATAACATGTTTATGCCAAATATGTAACTTTTTGTGAAGTATACTACACATTACCAAAGCATGCACCGAGGGGGGGTATATAGAAACTTTTATTAATAAGGATATATGTATATGGTAGAGATATAAGTTTTGAGACATAAGGTCTATATACATTCAAGTTTTGATACTAATGCCAAAGGGGGAGATTGTTATCTCTATTGAGTGTTAAAAGTTGTCATTAGTATCAAAGGTTATCAAAGACATCTGTCGATTACCTATATTATCCTAGTTAGTAAAAGTGAGCGTCATGAGCCAGTCGGTTAAGTCTTCTTACCAAGCAACAGATAGTTTTACCGAGCATCAGACACCGATACCAAGCGATAGTAAACACCGAGCGTTAGTATAATCACTAATAGTTTATATAGTGTTTACCAAGGATCACATGAAAATGACATAGTAATCAGGAATGCCACATTCTTCTATGCAAACGGTTACAACAGAATCATAAAATGTTTTACCAAGATTGAGGATCTTTTATTGTTGAGATATGATGAAGATCTTTTGTAAATGTTAGATATAGGTTATTTTTATACACCATTGATCTTAGGGTTTTCTCTAAGATATTGTAACATAATTTTGTTAAGGGGCATAAAGTAGTATGCTATATAATTGTATGTTTACACCATTTTGTTGTGAACTGATGTATGAATGAAGAAGCACTTGAAGCATTAGCCAACCTTCAAGTTTATCAATTGTTAGATAGAGCATATCAGTATTAAGAGGAAATCAGATTGAGTAGAATTAGAGCAGGCTAACCAAGTAGTTCAGATCAGAGATTCATCACAGTAAAGGTGATATACATTCAATACTTTATTGATCTATATTAGGAAATATAACTTGTCATTAGCAGATAGTTACCTATTGCTTTCTAATCATTGTAATAGATTTTTGGTAAAATCTTCTAATAGAGTAGACTTGACAGTCTTTTTGTAAATCTCTTAGCCAAGTGCACACTCAAGTAGTGTTGCTAAAATCCTATCACTAGCTAGATCTAGCTAATCTAATATGTTACTCCTAATAGGGTAAGATCACCAGAAGTGATAAAATTTTTTAGCCCTAACAGGACAACCTTTTCTATCTATAGTAGTGAAGAATTTTTGGGTGCCATCCCCACCGCAATTTTTACCTTCTAACAAGGGTTTTTGCATTACCAAAATACTTGTGTTATGGGACTATTATATGGTTGATTTTATGTTATTTAATTTTACAAGTTGAATGGATGAATGATACATGCATTAGATATAAGTTATTATGGAAGGTTACTTACTGTTATAGATCTGAAAGGTTTTTAAGTGAAAGTTTTTGTGGGCACTGATTCACCCCTCCCCTCTTAGTACCCTATCTCTCCTAATCCATTACTCACTATGTCCTCCCAAGTCACTGTTGACTAATCACTAGGGTCCCATTTGACCCTTACTTTCTTGATAGTGCAATCATTGAGGGTTAATTCTCGCTGCTAAAATATGTGAAAGGGCTCCAAACCTAGCTACTCATCATCTACCTATAAAGGATTCTAATCAATAACATATGCAAATCTAGAATATATTGTCTAAGAACTGAAACATGGAAAACATCATGAATGTGAGATAATATGGGCGAAAAAGAAAGACAATAAGAAATTGATCATATCCTATCAAGAATCTCAAATGGGCTAATGAAAGGAGGTGCCAAATTTGATCCCTTTCCATAATGGATCAGACTCTTCTATGGATGCACTCTCAGAAACATCTTAACACCAACTGCAAATTGCCTATCCATTCTATGAGCATCTTCATACTTCTTCTTCCTATCCTGAGCTATGGTCACATGCTCCTAGATGCGATACACATGCTACTCCATATCTCAAAGAATTTGAGGACCTAATAGAACATGATCCTCTATCCTATCTCAACTCAAAGGTGTATGAAAAGGATGACCATACAAAGCCTAAAAAGATGACATACCAATCAAACTATGATAACTAGTATTGTAGGAAAACTTGAAAAAATATAAATAGTCTTCCTAGTGAGTTTGTCTATCCATGACAAATATCCTTAACATATCCTCTAGCACTTGATTAACCCTCTCTATCTGACCATTAGTCTTAGGGTGCTACATCAAACTAAAATTCAGCTGTGCTCCGAGATCATGCTGCAAAGAAGTCCAAAATGCAGAAGTGAATATTGGATCCCTATTTGATATAACCCTATAGGGAATACGATGTAATCTAACAATATCTTGCATAAGTACCCTAGATAGTGAAGCTATTGTATAGGATTCTCTGATAGGATAAAAGCATACCACTTTCATCAACCGGTCAATAGTGACCATGATGGTATCATGTCTATGAGGAGTCATAGGAAAAGGTATGATGAAATCCATCGAGATATATCCCATTTACACGATGGAATGAGATTAGGCTGTAAAATTCATGCTAGATGTTTGTGGTTTTCCTTAACCCTTTGATGCTCTAGACATCTTGCCATAGAATCAATAATGTCATGTTTTATACCCGATTAGTAATATAGAGTCGAAGGTCCATATGCATCTTCTTGACACCTAGATGTGCCGAGTAAGGTGCACAATGAGCCTCATATAAAATCAAGGTACAAAGATCACTAATGGAGGTACATATATCTATCTCATATAATGCAAAAAACTATTTGAATCTAAAACATAACCTTAAAAATTTCCTTCCAAAGGTCTCTCTGACTCAATCTCAGCACTCACTTTGTTGTACCAAGTATTTGTAGGAAGTTCCTAGAGTATACGACTCCATAAATCTATACCAAGAGTAAAAGTAGATATCTCATGCCTCCTGTGACTCAAGGCATCAGCTACCACTTTTTCCTTACCCTAGATGTACTTGACCTCAAGGTCATACTAAAAAAAAAACTCTATCTATCACCTCTACCTAGTATTCAGATTAGGATAGGTAAAGATATACTGTAAGTTGTAGTGATAACTATGAAGTTCAAATTGATGTCCCAATAGAAAATTTCTCCATCAGACTAATGCATGAACCACTACTACTAACTCAAGATGATGTGTAGGATAGTTCAATTCATTCTCCATGAGTTTGTGGGATTCATAATAAATCAAACATCCTTCCTACATAAGGACCGCTTGTAGACCTTTCAAAGAAGTATTAGCACACACCATGAAATCACCCATTGGGTTGGGTATTTATAGAATATGTGCACTGGTGAGAAACTTCATGAGGTTATTGTTGGAAACTGCAATTGAAGGAATTTTTGTATTTTCATTGATGTTAAACCTTAATTGGTAAGACTGTTGCTATTTAAGAAAGTATTATATCTATTTGAGTGTTGCTAAGGGGATAGGCAAGGTTGGTAACAACATCACCTAAGGAAAGGTTGAGTTATCTGGATACTTCAATGAGTACTTGATTATGTGGCACAATGATAAGACAATGTATTGTTTATATAAGTAAGAATGAAGACTAAATTGGTAGGCTTAATCGAGCATAAGTGAAGAAATCTAGTTTAAGACGAGTGTTGTTTGTGTCGATCAAACTAGTGAATGTCGAGTAAAATTAGTGTTGACCAAACACTAGCTAATTGTCGAGGAAGATAGTGTTAGCCGAGGAAACAGTTTATGTGGTGATCGAGCTTTCCAGAGAAGACCGAGAAGTTGGACACAGTATTAACCGAGCGTCAGTATTTTGCATTTGATGAAAAATTCAGATTTCTAGCCGACATCGTTGAATTCTTGGATTATGTAAAATGTGTTGACTTTATTTATTGATTGTATGAAAGAATTTAATGCACTGTAAAATGTTTTATTGTAAATCTTTAAGAGATTCGAGATATTTCTTAAAATAAAAGCTGAAGAACATAATGTAGGACAGATTCAATGAATCTGACCTAACCCTAAGATCTACGAAGGAGATTAAGCGGCAAAAGATGTATTGACCTAATAGAGGTAGTATTAAGGAAACCTAAGCGAGAGGTTGAATGTAGGTAGAGAAAGAAGTGAATACTGGAAGTATTGTTGATGTTATTAACTGTCTAAGTAGAAAAGGCTAAGGGAGAAGTTTTGTGATCGATTGAAGGGTTTTGAGAAGATCAGTGATGGAGATGGAAAAGGTTCACAGTCAGTAAGCCAGCATATGTGTACAGAATTGGATCTGATATTTGCAAAGGGAGTTGTATGTTTCTCAAATCAATATTACTACTACTTTCTAACCATTGTAACAGTCAAAATCCTTTCAACAGAGGTTGACCTAACAGTCATAGGTATAAATCCTTTGAACAAGGTTGCATTCTAATGGAGTGTATGTAAGTCCTATAACAAGGTGCACTTTTAATAGAGTGGTTTAAATCCTTTAACCGGGTCACATCTGATAGTGTGTTTGTAACCTTTGACAGGGTTGGATTTTCACCGAGCTCACTTTAGAATAGTGAACATAATAGTAACATGTTACAAAGTGGTTTTTCCCAAATTGAGTTTCCACTATAAATCCTGGTGTTTATACTTGTGTGAATGTTTTGGTTTAAACATTTCTATGTTTTACAAGTTAGATGCTATTGGATAAGTGGACTGCACTATTATATGTTTCTATTATGCAATCAGTAATGAATGAGTAGGTGTTGGTTATTAGATATGATTTGTTGAAGAGTTTAAAAGTTTGTTTTATACATCTAGACCTGAGAACAACTAATTCACCCCCCCTCTTTGTTGTTCTAAAGCATATTAACAATTGGTATCAGAGCTATTGGTGCTTACAAAGAACAAGTTTGAAGGTACTTGAAGCAAATGATCAAGATGTATAAGAAGGAGGTACCTAAGCTGAATAAGGAAAACTTTCCTACATGGCAAAGTTTGATGAAGTTGCATCTAGACGGTATTGGTGATTTTGCTAAGTATTACATTGAGCATGACTATGTCACACTTGTTGCACCTTTGATTGCTGAGGAAATGAAATCTAAACAAGAGCACAACCAAAAAATGTTGGAGATTGCATCTGCCCTAA
The DNA here is from genome assembly GCA_027943335.1 of Chamaecyparis obtusa. Lineage (NCBI taxonomy): Eukaryota > Viridiplantae > Streptophyta > Pinopsida > Cupressales > Cupressaceae > Chamaecyparis > Chamaecyparis obtusa. Next base: position 986,195 of record BSBK01000524.1, on the reverse strand, counting down.
GTTATCCAGAATTTGAAGACATCAAAGACTGCAGTACTGTAAAGAAAATGTGGGACACCCTTGCAAGCATTTATGGTGGTGATGTGAATGTGTTGAGAGAAAAAGCTGGGAGCCTAAGAGGTAAATTTGATGGAATGATAATGCAAGAAGGTGAGAATATTGCACAATATTGTGGTAGAATAAAAGAAGTTGTAAATGCTATTAGAGGAGCAAATGGAACTATTGAGGATGAAACTGTAATAGGAAAAGTATTGAGAACTTTGCATCCTATCTATGCAATCAAAATTTTTGCAATCCAAGAATCTAGATGTAACTCTCCTAATGCCCTTACTTTAGAAAGTTTGGTCAGCAAGCTTACTACTTTTGAACTTTCTAACCATGATAACTTAAATTTCAAGAAGATAGAGGTTACCGAAGATACAAAGACTACAAAGGGAAAGGTAAGAAATATTGCTACATTCTTGAATGAGAGACTGACATTGATAGTGATGATCTTGAAATTGAAGTTGTCTATGTTGCAATGAAAGATGAATCTAATGAGGATGAGAAAATTGCATTAATATCTTATGTGAAAAAAATATGATAAATGGATTATTGACAGTGGTTTTTCACATCATATGACTAGAGATAAGAGTAAGTTTGATACCTTAAACCATTATAAAGGTAGGAGTGTAAAGTTTGGAAATGATGCACCATGTCTTGTTAGAGGAAAAGGATTGATTAAGCTGACTGATAAGATCTCTTGTGAAAATACTTATTGGGTTGAGGGTCTTAATTATAATTGGCTTAGTGTTGCATAGCTTAATAGCACTAGCTACCGAGTGGAATTTCATCACAGGAAGGCCAAAATATTTGATGCCATAGGTGAACTAATTGGAATTGGAGAACATACAAGAGGTAATTTGTTCTATCTAGACCTGTCTGAAGAAACATGTATGATTGCATAACTTGATGATATTTGGTTATGGAATAAGTGGCTATGTCATGTTAACTTTAATAATCTGGTAGAAATTAGCAAGAAAAAGAAAGTGAGAGGTCTACCTAGATTGAAGAAACCTGAGAATGTAATGTGCAAATAATGTTTGTTGGGTAAGATGACTAAGTCTAGTTTCAAGAGCAAAACCTTTACTTCTGAGAATATCTTAGATTTGGTTCATACTGACCTTTGTGGACCGATGGTTGTACAAAGCTATTGTGGTGCTAGATATTTTATCCTATTTGTTGATGATTATACTAGAATGATGCATGTAATGTTCTTAGAGGAAAAATCTGATGCTTTTCAATTTTTTATGTGGTATGTGGCTAAGGTTGAAAAAGAGATAGGTAAAAACCTGAAGTGTCTGAGATCTGACTGAATTCACATCAAATGAGTTCAATCAATTTGCAATGATAGAGGGATTAAAAGACAGATTTTTGCACCTAGAACTTCTCCATAGAACGGTATAGCAGAGAGAAGGAATAGATCTACCTTGGACTATGCATGGACATTAATGATTGAAAAAAATGTTGAATAGAAGTATTGGAAAGAAGCTGTAAGTATAGCTATTTGTTCTCTTAACTGAGTACAGATAAAAAAAGGTACAAATCTAACACCTTATGAATCATGGCATGTGTATGCACCGAATGTAAAGTATTTTAGAATATTTGGAAGTAAGTGCTACATATTGAAGGATAGTAGGAATGGAAAATTTGATTCTAAAAATGATGAGGGTATATTCCTAGGCTATTCCACAAAAAGTAAAGCTTATAAGTGTCTGAATTCTAACACTAATAAAATTGTGGAAAGTGTGAATGTCAAAGTTGATGAGTATGTAGAGAAAAATGAAGCTGACAGTAACAAAATACCAGAAGATTATAGATCTTTTGTGTATATAGAGGAAGAAGAGGCAAGTGACAGACCTACACCTAATGTTGAGTCTCGGGTAAGCAATGTTGAGCATCAGGATAACAATGCTGAGAGAGAAGAAGAACATGTTGAGCGATAGGAAGAAGCTACCGAGTATCAGGAAGAGGCTGCCAAGCATTCAGAAGTTGAATTTGACAATCTTGTTGGTGAACCTGATGAGCCAAATGAAAGAAGAGAACTTGTTCTAGCACAATATGTAAGGAGACATCACAAGCCTGAATAGATTATTGGAGATAAAGATACCAGAATTCAAACAAGAAGCAAGGTAAGAGATCCAACATGTTTACTATGTGAATATGAGCCTAAGACAACAAAGGAAGCATTAGAAAATGAGGACTGGATAGAAGAAATGAATGAAGAGATTGACCAGATAGAGAATAATGATACTTGGAATCTAGTGCCGAGACCAGAAGATAAGAATGTCATTGGGGCAAAGTGGGTATTTCATAATAAGCTAAATGAACATGGTCAAATCAAAAGAAACAAGGCTAGGCTGGTATGCAAAGGCTACGCACAAGAAGAAGGAATAGATTATGGGTAAACATTTTCCCCTGTAGCAATATTGGAAGGTGTCAGAACTCTACTTGCATATGCTGCCTATAAAAGTTTCAAGGTATACCAAATGGATGTCAAGTCTGCATTTTTAAATGGTATATTGGAAGAAGAAGTATATATTGAATGGCCAAAAGGATTTTTTGATCCAAACAGAAGACACATGGTTTACAAAGTGAATAAAGCACTATATGGATTAAAGAAAGCTCTCAGAGCATGGTATGAGAGATTGCACAACTACCTAATATAGATTGTATTCTCAAGGACAAATGACACCAACAATCTATACATGAAAGATGAAGAAGGTAAAGGAATCCTCTTAGCCAAAATCTTTCTAGATGATATTATATTTGGTGGACAAGATGCCTTGTGTAAGAAATTCTCAAATGAATCGCAAATTGAATTTGAAATGAGTATGTTTGGGGAAATCAAAATTTTTGATGGTTTACAAGTATATTAGATGGAGAAATGAATTTTTATCACCCAATCTAAATATGTTCATGAGATATTGAAAACCTTTGGTATGGAAGACTCAAGGCTAGTAAGTACTCCCATGGCTACTGAATAGAAGTTGTCTAAGAATGATGATGATGTGGAAGTTAACCAGACTTTGTATAGATCTATGATCAGAAAGCTACAATATGTTGTACATAGAAGACCAGATATTGCATTAGCTATTGGGATTATGGCAAGATTTTTTGCCAATCCTAAGAAAACTCACATGATGGCGGTTAAAAGAATCATGAGATATTTGAAGGGAACTGATGACTATGGATTGTACTACAAGAAGCATGACAAATTTGAACTGAGAGTGTATACAGATGCTGATTGGGCAAGAAATGTAGATGACAAAAAGAGTACTAGTGGTGGAGCTTTTTTTCTTGGATAGAGATTAGTTTCTTGGACAAGCAAGAAACAAAATTGCATTTCCCAATCTACTGTTGAAGTTGAGTATGTGGCTGTAGCTGTCAATTGTTCAAATTTGATATGGTTAAAAAAATTGTTGGTAGGCATGAAAGAAGAAATCACTAAACCAGTTGTCATCTTCTGTGACAACACAAGTGCTATTAGCATCTCTAAAAACCCAGTGATGCACACAAAGACCAAACACATTGCCATCAAGTATCACTACTTGAGACAACTAGTACAAGATAAAGAGGTCCGCATGGAATATGTGAATACCAAGGAACAAATAGAAGATATATTCACTAAAGATTTACCTAAAGAAGCTCATGAATACCTGAGAAGTCAATTAGGGGTCCTTCCCCTAACTGAGGCTGCCTAGTCAAGCTAGGAGCACTGGATCAAGTGTGCTACAAAGAACATCTAACATATTGATGTAGAGAAAGGTCACACTTTAGGAGCAACCTAGAGTTGTGAAGAGCACAAAAAAGTTGGAATAAATCATAAGCATGATGACAGAGGGAGAAATATTCTACTGAACTGAAAGGATGATATCTTCATCTACAGGATGTATGTTTTTATTGTTACTTTGGCATTTTTGTCAAAGAGGGAGATAATGACATATGAATACACAAAATGAGAAGATCAAGACAGCGAAAAAATTTAGTGGATGGTCAAGCATGGCTAATTGATTCTATATCAGAATGAAGCTAAGGATATTATACATTTCTTTGATACACAGATAAGTTTTTGGATTAGTTGGTAATTCATGTGATATTCATATGGTGTTTCCATCAATGCCAAAGAGGGAGATTGTTGGAAACTGCAATTGAAGAAATTGTTGTATTGTCATTGATGTCAAACCTTAATTGGTAAGACTATTGCTATTTAAGAAAGTACTATATCTATTTGAGTGTTGCTAAGGGGATAGGCAAGGTTGGTAAAACTAGCACCTAAGGAAAGGTTGAGTTATCTAGATACTTCAATGAGTACTTGATTATGTGGCACAATGATAAGACAATGGATTGTTTATCTAAGTAAGAATGAAGACTAAATTGGTAGGCTTAACCGAGCATAAGTGAAGAAATCTAGTTTAAGCCAAGTGTTGTTTGTGTCGACCGAGCTAGTGAATGTCGAGTAAAATTAGTGTTGACCGAACACCAGTTAATTGTCGAGGAAGACAGTGTTAGCCGAGGAAATAGTTTATGTGGTGACCGAGCTTTCTAGAGAAGACCAAGAAGTTGGACATAGTATTGACCGAGCATCAGTATTTTACATTTGATGAAGAATTTAGATTTCCAACCGACATCGTTGAATTGTTGGATTATGTAAAATGTGTTGACTTTATTTATTGATTGTATGAAATAATTTAATGCACTGTAAAATGTTTTATTGTAAATCTTTAAGATATTTGAGATATTTCTTAAAATACAAGCCAAAGAATATAATGTAGGATGGATTCAATGAATCTAACCTAACGCTAAGATCTATGAAGGAGATTAAGAGAAAAAAGATGTATTGACCTAATAGAGGTAGTATTAAGGAAACCTAAGCGAGAGGTTGAATGTAGGTAGAGAAAGAAGTGAATGCTAGAAGTATTGTTGATGTTATTGACTGTCTAAGTAGAAAAGGTTGAAGGAGAAGTGTTGTGATCACTTGAAGGGTTCCGAGAAGATCAATGATGGAGATGGAAAAGGTTCATAGTTAGTAAGCCAACATATGTGTATGGAATTGGATCTGATATTTGCAAAGTGAGTTGTATGTTTCTCAGATCAATATTACTGCTACTTTCTAACCATTGTAATAGTCAAAATCCTTTTAACAGAGGTTGACCTAACAATCATAGGTATAAATCCTTTGAACAAGGTTGCATTCTAACAGAGTGTATGTATGTCCTATAACAAGGCACACTTTTATCAGAGTGGTTTAAATCCTTTAACCAGGTCACACTTGACAGTGTGTTTGTAATCTTTGAGAGGGTTGGATTTTCACCGAGCTCACTTTAGAAGAGTGAACATAATAGTAACATGTTACAAAGTGGTTTTTCCCAAATTGAGTTTCCACTATAAATCATGGTGTTTATACTTGTGTGAATGTTTTGGTTTGAAGATTTTTGTGTTTTACAAGTTAGATGCTATTGGATAAGTGGACTATACTATTATATGTTTATGTTATGCAATCAATAATGACCAAGTTGGTGTTGGTTATTAGATCTGATTTGTTGAAGAGTTTAAAAGTTTGTTTTATACATCTAGACCTGAGAACAACTGATTCACCTCCCCTCTCTTTTGTTCTAAATCATATTAATAGTAATAAAAATCCTTTTCACACTTCTCTATCAAAACATACGTCTTCTCTTTCCTTTGAAAATAAGTAATTTGATATGCAACTCTAGTGAAGTCCTTAATAAACCTGTGATAATATCCCACAAAGCCTATGAAACTATGAATTTTTGACACATTGGTGGGGGTTAGCCAATCTAATATAGCCTAAATCTTGGAAGAATCTACTGAAATTCCCTCACCTATGATTGCATGCCCCAAGTACTAAACTTTAGACCAAAAGAAGACACACTTCACTACATTGGCATATAACTAATTGTCATGAAAATACTATAAAACTAGTCATAGATGTTCCTCATGCCACTCTTTGGATTTAAAATATATCAATATACCATCCAAGAAGATGAGAACAAAATGGTCAAGGTAACAAAAAAATACTCCATTCATTAGGCACATGAAAACATATGGAGCGCTTGTCAATCCAAAAGGAACTACTATGAACTCATAATGTCCATAGCAAGTGTAGAATGTGGTTTTATGAATATTTCCATCATGGATGCATAACTAAAGGTATCCTGATTTGAGATCACTCTTTGAGAATACCTTAGCCCCTTGTATCTAATTAGAGAGATGATCGATACTTGGAAAAGGGTACCTTTTATTGATCATTACCTTTTTCAACTTTCTATAGTCGATGCACAAGTGTAAAGATCGATATTTCTTCTTAACAAAAATTATAGGTAATCCCCATGAGGAAACACTTGGCTGAATACTACACTTAACCAAAAGATCCTCTAATTGGAGCTTAATATCACTTGAATCCTATGTGGTCATTCAGTAAGGATCTCTAGATATAGGTTGTGCTCCTAGAACAAGATCAATGCAAAAACCTATGTGACGCTTTGGTGGCATACCCAACATCTCACTAGGAAAGACATTAGAGAATTCCTAAAGAGTAGGATGATCAAGGGTTATTTCTTTAGTTTCAACTTCATCTAGCTCAGTCATAGTTATAGAAAATACTTGACAACCCTTTTGTATGTTTCTCTTGAGTTTCATAGTGAAAACCATATGAAGAGATATAGGACACTAAATTACCACAATCTCATAATCCTTGCCATCATAATCCTTGCATTTGATTATCTTTTGTGTATAATCAATATTGGCTCCATGAGAACCTAACCAATCCATTCTAAGGATAATATTATATGATCCAAAATGGATCACATGAAGATCAACCAAGGTAATGAATCTATGTAGGTTCAAATCACATTTATGAACTAGAGAGTTTGTTGATATCCTTTCCCTAGAGCCTAACTCTACATGCCAACCATAGTCTTGCTTTATTGCCACTAGCCCACATATATCTACTACAAAAGGTGATATAAAAGAATATGTATCTCTTGAATAAAATAAGATAGAAAGATAAATACATCTAGTAGCACCTGAGGTTTCTACCATAGTGCCCTGAAGCTCTACCTGATGATGATTCACTACTACAAATACTCCATGAGATCTTTTGACATCACCTACTATAGGCTCAGAAGTTGGTGGTCTCTGTCTTGAAAACTGTGATGCATGATAAGGGAAATTCACTTCAATGTGACCATACTATCCACATGAGAAACAACCATTGCCTCTACTATGACCTCTCCAAAAAAAGGGTGCACTAGAATATTGAGAAATTCCCCTACTATAAATTGAATGTGTGCTCTATACAGGCTGACTGGGTTGGTTAGGCTTGTTCTGTGGAAAGTTATGAAAGTTCTAAGATTGAGGACTGCCACTCTATGCTAGAGGGTTTGTTCCCTTTTTTTTCTTTTTTTTTTTCTGATTACAGAAGTAGGGAGTAGGTTTCCTAAAGTTCCTTGTACCTTGGTTCTAGTAACCTCTATAGATTGAAGGTGTAGAAACACCAGTTTGAACTCCTACCTTTCCACCATGCGATGTAGCCAAATTTTCCTCCACCAAGGTAGCCTTAATAACTGCTTCCTTGAGGGTCTTGGGTTCAAAAAACCTAACTCCTCCAATGATGTGACCAATAAGATCCCTAATGAATTGCTGCAATATAAGTGGTGACTTATCACTAAATCCTACATAAGGCTCGAGATTGAAGAAATGATGCTCATAATCTTGGATAACCATAGATTGTGGAACTCGTCTGCATGATGTTTCTTCTACTAATTGGATAAGACACATTCTTGAAAGTTCTCAAGAAATAGATCCTAAGTGACAGTATCCATGGTAAGTTCTAGTTTCTTCTCCTCAATTTTCCACCAAGAGGTTGCAAAACCTTTGAGGTACATAATGACACATTTTTCCCTAACATTGGTATTGAATTCCTACATGGAAAAATATTGATCTAATGTAATGATCAAATTCTATTCCTTGAAACCAGTACAAAGACCATTAAAAAGAGAAGGTCTTGATCTTAGAAGGTCTCTCATCTAATTGTCCTTTGCAACTCCCTAACTGAGGGTAGTGTCCCTTCCTCTAGGACTCCTATATTTCTATCTCTCCTCATCAGAATGACATGATGCTTCCTATCTAGCCTTTTCTTGCACAAGTAGTCTCTCTAGAATATTTAGGAGGATCTACATAAAATCAATCTCTCCTGAATCACCATTATTTTCTCCACTGTTCTCTTTTCCACTCTCCTCAACTCTATGATTCATAGGAGGGCTAGGAAGCCTACTCCTTCCATGTCCTCCACTATAGCCTCTAGCAATAGATCTAGTCTCAGTGACCATCTTTCCTACAAAAGTCAAACAAGAAGAGAGATATTTTTGTTAACCTCAACTAATGGTGATGATTATGAAGACCAAGATTAGAGTTATACCATATTGTAGAAGGATTAGATTAGTTTTTATTTTTTCATTTATGTCAAGCAATTGATTTTTGGTTTATATTGAGTTTTCATATCATTAGGAGTAAGATATAAGTTGAGTGAGTTAAATAAAAATATGAAGTGAAAAATTGTGAAGGATTTAGTGAAGTTGAAGAACTTAATTAGGGAAGCTAATACATATCAGACAATGATAAGGTAATAATGGTTTAGTTTTCTACTTTAAATTTGATGATATCAAGTTGGTAAAGGAGATTGGACAAGTGAGAATGGTTAGAAATTTGACAAGGCAAAGAAAATAGTTTAGTTACTGAGAAGGAAGAAGTCATTCGGTAAAAGGAAAGTAATTTTTGGTAAAGAGAAAGGAATCTAAGACACCGAGTGCAAGGAGTTATTTACTGAGCAAAGAAAACATAATTTCAGTTGAAGGAAAAGGAAGGGAACCGAGCATAGAATAAAAATTAAATACAAGGATCATAACAAAATTTAATGAAGAGCCACAATGATCTAGAATATTCCAAGGATGAAGAAGAGTTAGTTAAAGATATCCATGATTAGGAAAATTCAAGGTGATGATCTATGTTAAATATTTAAGAGAAAAAAAGTGAAGGTACAAATTCCAAGAAAATTTCAAGTTTCGATGTGATGATAACAAATTTTATCAGGTGCTAAGTTCATTGAATCAATTCAAGAGAATGATTTGATGGTTTAGAATAAACAGAGGAAACCCTAATCAAGTAGATTAAGAGGAAAGACAAAGTCTATATAAAGGATGAAATTGAATGAAAAACATGTTGGCTAGTTGAAGTGTTGATGTGTTGTCGAGTGATGTAGCAAAGAAGAAAAAGGTGGAAATCTGAGTCTACAACAAAGATTGAGGAAGTTTTGACGCCAGTGAATAATGAAGGAATGAAGTTGAGACAAAGAGTGTACAAGGGATCTAACTAAGCAAGAAGTAGTTGCATATTTATAGATCAAATTTTATATTGTTGCTTATTAACATTTTTAGTAGGAAAATATCTTAACCGAGTGGACTTAATAGTCTTATTGTAAATCCTTGAGAGAGGTGACATTCTAGAAGAGTGTTCAAATCCCTTTAACCAAGACACTTCTAATAGGGTAAAGATCCTAACAGGGTCACATTTAATAATGTACATTGTAATCTTTAACATGATTGGCTTTTAACTGAGCATATTTCAAAAGAGTATTTTGATTCGTGGGTGAAAATTACCATTGTGGTTTTTCCCAAATTGGGTTTCCATGTTAAATATTGGTGTCAAATGTATTGAATGTTTATTGTGCATATTATTTTTTGATTACTCAAAGTTGCTGATTGAAAAAGTTAATTTACTATTGTTATTGGTTACTATTGAAGTTTATCTTATCGAGTTGAATCAGAGTTGAAGATTTTAAGGTTTAAAGAATCAATTATTATTGATTCACCCCCCTCTTAGTAATCTAAAAATTGGTATAAGAGCCAAGGTACTCTAAAGGGATAAGTTTAAAGGACTTGAGTAAAATATCTAAAGATGTATAAGAGGGAGGCACCGAAGTTGAATAGGGACAACTTCTCTACATGGAAAAGTAGGATGAGGTTTCACATATATGGAATTGGAGAGTATGCATTATACTATCTTTACAATGAGCATTCACCACAACCATTTGGGCCTATGATAGTTGAAAAAATAAGAGAAAGGAAAGATCACACACAAGTTATGATTGAGATATCTTCTTCTCTCACCAACCTAGAGTTCAATGATCTTAAAGGATGTGGTATAAAAAAAAATGTGTGGGACAAGATTGCATTTTTATATGGTGGAGATCAACATATTCAAAATGAAAAAGATGAAAGTATGAAAGGAAAATTTGATTCTATGAGAATGAGAGAAGGTGAAGAAGTTACATAGTACAGTACAAGATTGAAGAAACTTGTGAGTGCTATTAGAGGTGTTGGAGGACATATTGAAGAAGAAGATGTAACAATAAAATTTCTAAGGAAAATTTTGCCTATATATACCATTCAAGTGTCTGCAATACAAGAACTGAGATCCATTCCTTAGATGCCTATTTCATTAGATGCTACTATTGGTAAGTTGATTTCTTTTGAGCTAAATGATTTTGAGAATAGTTTACCTGCCGCTAGTAAGATTGAGTCTGCATTCAAGTCATCTTTGAACATTGGAAATTATAGAGAGTTGAGATCAAGTTATGGTACGTAAACAATGCAGTGAAAGGTTTCACAGTTGTAAGAGTGATCTAGAAAGTTTTTTTAAAAAGGAAAAACAACAAGAAGAGTTTGAAGCTTTACTAGCTAAGAGACTTCTGAGAGGAAAAAGAAAATACCAAGGTAAACTACCTTTGAAATGTTTCAATTGCAACAAGATTGTTCATATTGCATCTGGACGTCCTAACAAAAACAATGATGAGAAGAAAGACAACCAAGATAATAACAAAAGAGAGAACAAATTCAACAGATACTGATATTTCAAGAATAAAGGTAAGAAGTAATGCTACATTGTTGAAGAAGGACTAACCAATGATGATTTAGATAATGATAAAGGTGAAGAGGTTGTGTATGTTTCTATCAATGATAATTCTTATGAAGAAAGGAATGAAGAAGAAAAAGCCCTAATTTCTCATGTTAGTAAGAATGATACAAGGATAATAGATAGTGGATGTTCACATCATATGACTAGTGACACAAATAAGTTCATTACTATGGAAGATCATAATGGAGGTTATGTTAGATTTGGTAATTATGTTCCATATCCTATGAAAGGTAAAGGTTCTATAATTCTACTGTATAATACACAATGTGATGATGTCTATTGGGTTGAAGGACTAAAGTATAATCTATTGAGTGTGGAAAAAATGAACAACATAGGTCACCGACTAGAATTTCATAATGGAAAGGTAATATTATTTGATCAGAATGGAGGTCTGATTTCCATTGGTGAACTGCCAAAAGGTAACTTTTTGTACCTTGATACTACTACAAAGAGTTTCTTATTTGCTTAAGTTGAGGATGTATGGTGAAGAGATTCTATCATGTGAATTTTGAAAACTTAATTAAGGTGAGCAAAAAGAATTGAGTAAGAGATCTACCAAGACTGGACAAACCTAAAAAATGTCATGTGCAAAGGATGTTAAGTTGGTAAGATGAAAAAGTCAAGTTTTACAAGAAAATCTTACACTACACAATGAACTTTGGAGTTAGTACACACTGACCTATGTGAACCTATGAGAACACAAAGTTATTATGGTGATAGATATTTCATTTTATTTGTTGATGTTTATTCAAGAATGATGCATGTCATGTTTCTGAAGGATAAATCTAAATGTTTTCAAATATTTAAGTGATAGAAGGAAAGAGTTGAAAAGGAGACTGTAAGACAATTGAAGTGTATGAGATCTAATAGAGGAGATGAGAAAGGAATTTTAGATGTCCATGCTAGGAGAAATAAAAATCTTTATTGGACTACAAATTCAACAAGTCAAAGATGGGATTTACATCACACAGTCAAAGTACATCAAGGAGATCCTAAAGACATTTGGTATGGAAGATTCAAGACTAGTTCGAATATCGATGGCTACTGGTTGCAAATTATCAAAAGAAGATGATTCAAAGGAAATGAATGAGACACTCTATTGATCAATGATTGGTAAGATACAATATGTTATACATGGAAGACCTAATATTGCTCATGCTGTAGGTATTGTTGCAAGATTTTCTACAAATCCAAAGGAGTCAGACATGTCTACAGTCAAAAGAATATTTAGATATCTGGAAGGTACTGAATGTGTGTGTGAAAATTGTAACTGTTCTGTAGACACAACACTTCAGTAAAACATTAGAGGTTAGCTCAAATTGAAATCCTGCAATAAATAAAAGCTAAACTAACCAAGTGATTTACTGCCTTCTAATAGGTGTGAGTATGATGTTCTCAGATTTTTATCGAGATCAGTGACCTTGACGACACCTAAATGAAGGATTGAATGCAAAATCTAGATATGAAATATGAATGCAATTAATCTATTTTTTTAAATTTTCTATGCAATGATATGATGAAAACTTGATATGAATTTAATCTAGAATGAACTGATATGAAATTGATCCAACAATGATATGAAAATGAATCTAAATGAATGTAAAAACCAAATTGATCTCACAATAGCCTTGATTCACAATAAGTTTTGATTCTCCAAATTCCAATTCTTCAAAATAGTTGTGCAATTCGTAGATGATTTTGACAGAGTAAGCTCGCAAAATTATGAGCTGATTTGGGATGAGCTGAAGCCTTAATTTATAGAAATCCAGGGCTTTGGAGGTGCATGAAAGAAAGCCATAAATCACTCAAATAAACTCAACTTGATTTTTGAGTTATCTGAAAATAAAGAATAATTAACTCACAAAAACATGCAAAAGCAGAGTTTAACTCAAAATAGAGTTTAGCTTTAATTGATAATTGATAGTTTTTTGCTTTTGTGATTGTGAATGTTTTATTTATGAATTAATTTAATAATAAAGTGATTTATTTCCAACTTAACTGATTTTGAAAAATAAAACAATTGATTTATGGGTTAATCAATTATTTTTCAAACTTTTATTCCAAAATAATATCATTAAATATGACAACTTGCTTTAATTAATTAAATAAGAATTTAATCAATTAATGATAGGAATTTTGATTTATTGTCAAAAATAATAATAATTAGGAATAAATATAATTAAATTCAATTAAATAATTAAGTGGCAGTATTAAATCTAATTAATTAAATATTGGGAATATTCAATTAATCAAACTTTAGGATAAATTGGATTTATCACCAAATAATCATTAAATTAAAGATAATTAGGATAATTAGGAATATTACTAGGAATATTCCCCAATGTAGAATTTAGGATAATCAATTAGGATTCGATCTGTACAAACGAGGTCTAGATGGTACACTACTTAGATGTTTAGAATGGGAAGAGTCTCAACATGCATTAGAAGAGGTCCATGATGGTATTTGTGGGTCACACTCAAATGGTTTAACACTAGCTCGAAAATGTATTAGGGCAGGGTACTATTGGCCTGAAATGGAGAAAGAGTTTATCAAATTTGCCAAGAATTGTCAAAAGTGCCAAGTGCATGGAAACTTAATTCATGCTCGAGGGAGAGATCTAATTCCCTTTACTACACAATGGCCTTTTCACCAATGGGCCTTTGATCTTATAGGAGCTATACATCCTCATTCTTCTAATGGACATACCCATATAATCACAGCTATAGATTATTTTACAAAATGGGTAGAAGCAGTCCCTTTGACACAAGCAACTGGAAAGAAAATATCTATGTTCATATTGAACTATATCATATGCAGATATGGGATACCTCATTCCATAATCACAGATAACAGTGGAAAAGTCAAGAACAAAGACCTAGATGATCTATGTGCCAAAATCAAGATCACACAACATTGGTATTCTATCTACTAGCCTCAAGGGAATGGACAAGTAGAGGATTCTAATAAGAATCTATTGAAAATCTTACACCAAACAATTAATAAAATAGGAAGAGACTAACATCTCATGATCAATCCAGCTCTCTGGGCCTATAGAACAAGTATCAAAACACCTACTGGGGCTACACCTTTTGCTTTAGTTTATGGGTCTGAAGTGGTACTACCTATTGAGGTTGAAATCCCATCACTAAGAATCAGAATGCAAAGTCTAGTAACTGATGATGACTGTAGAGTGTCTAGGTTGCAAGAACTTGAACTACTAGATGAGCACAGACAAGCAACGTATGATCATCTCAGAGTATATCAGAAGGTTAAATTCTTAGACTTGGGTTGTTAGATCTCCCTAGTAGCTCCTAATTGATTAAATTCTTGGACTGTGTTGAAACCCTGGTGCCCTGAGATTGGAGTTCACCCCTTTGCATCATAAAAGTTGTAGAGTCAAACCATTACTAAACACCCTAGAGAGGCCAAATTTTCATTTTTCTAGGGTATATGTGCATTATTGCAAAACATTTTGGAACATACACAATTAGCACTTCTAAGGATTAGCACAAATAAGTCACTTGATTGTTCATGCGCAAGGTTGCTTTTGCCCTTGTTCATTGTTTTCAGACATGCTTGAAATCACTTGCTTGCTATTTTATGTGCTTGTTTATCTATGTGGCTACTGAAAATGAACAAATCTGTTACAATCCTCAAATCTAGACATTGAAATTGGCAAACAATCTGAATCTAAAAACTCAAAATTTGCAAAATCTGAAGTAAAATTCTTTTCTGGAGTCCACTGTCATCTCAGTCAATCAGAAAGTCATATGAGTTTATATCAAATGTCATTTCATTACTACCCAACTATCGTATGGTAAAGAACCCAGTGTTGTACGAGTCTTTCTGCCAGTCAAATTCAAAAAAGTCAAATCTTGCTAGCAATTGTTGTGCGAGTTTCACAACTGTCATATGAGCTTTTCAACTATCATTTCATAGCATAGTCACTGTCGTGTGAGTTTTGAAACTATCATTCAAGATTTTCAACTGTTGTTTCATAGCATACCCACTGTCGTACGAGTTTGTAGAGTGTCGTTTGGGAAATTTTTGAAAGTTGTCAGAAAATTGTCAGAATTGCCAGATACTTAGCTTTTTTAGCCTATTTCTAGAATCTGTCGAACAAATCACTATGTCAGGAACAGAGTAGTAGCTATTGAGAATCCTATCATTTTCCAAAAGTGGCCTTTTGAATCTAATGCAACCTTCTGTTTAATCGATTTGGGTCCTTTTCATCTTGTGTCAAAACCTTGTCAGATCTATCAATCTTCTATCAAATCTTCAAAAATAGACTAAATGTTGTGAACTCGTGTCTGCTATCTTTTGGGAAATCTACCCATACATCCAGGGCATAGTATCCTTCACCCACGTCTAATTGAATCTTCAAACCAATCATAATCTTGACAAGGTTGCGTCATCTAATTTTCTTACATCAAATCATTCTTTAGTTGTCTTCATCGTATTCTCTTCACTTCACCTAAGGTTAATGGTGGAAACCAGAGCTTCCTCACACAAGAAATCAAGAGAGATGTCTCAGACCTTACCTTTGACTAATATCCAAGGTCCAACTCTTGAAGAACTCATCAATTCTAGTCTTTACGAGGATGACAGTCTTGGCAACTTTCAATTAAAAAATGGTTACATTCCTCCTTCATCAACTCATAGAGGTACCCACCAAATCCCACATCAATCTATTCCAGGGAGTCCACAAACTCCTACCATGTCTCAAGAAGGGACAAAATTTGTCTCTCAAAGAGCTCAATCTCAACATGGTGTAGATCAAGAACCCACACCTGAAGAAATTGCTCAATATCAAAATGATGATAACTTCAAATGAATGATGAAGCATTTCTTGAAAGAAGACAGAGAGGCATACTTTTTACAATTGGCTCATCAAGGAGCTAAACTTCCTCCCAACTTTAATGTGGAAAATATCATTACACATGAGGAAGAAACTCCACTCACAACTATTATGAAATAGATGCATGCCATGCAAGTCAAACTTAATAGCCTTGAGAAAGAAAAGGAACCCAAGGAGTTCTCCATGAAAGCTCTATGCCCTTTTCCTTTTGACAAAGACTTGTCTATGCCACCATTTTCGAAAAGAGTGGAGATGCCTAAGTATGATAAGTATGAAGGACACTCAGAACCTCGAGACCATGTCAAATAATTCTATACCCAATCAATGGAATTCATGCATGAACCAACCTATCTCATGTGTCTCTTCCCTCGATCTCTGGGAGGAGCGGCCATTCAATGGTTCTCTTGATTACCTTCCACTATCAAAATTTTTGAGGAATTGATCAAATTGTTTTATCAGAAATACTCCTACAATATTCAACATCCAGTCACCATGATTGATATCTGTAATCTCAAGCAATATCCAGGAGAACCATTCCTAACATGTCTCAAGAGATGGAGAAAGAAGTTCTCTCTATATGCCAGACCTATTCCAGAAATAGAAAAATTGGAAATCTTCATCAATAACCTTGTTTCAAAAATCAATTATGATACATCATACATCATACAAATGCAAGATCATACATCTTTTGATAAGATGGTGGATAATGCTATCAAAATAAAAAAGTGCTTGTGAAAAAAGGAGAAATCACACTTCAGAAAGACAAGTATGAATCTAGGTCCAGTTCTAAAGACAAGAACAAAAATTGGAACAAGAATAAAGGCATCATCACCGATGGTGTTGTTGACACTATCCATGGCCCATCAAAGGCACCAGACTACAACCTAACTCTTGGTTCCCAATCCATTAAAGCTTTAGAACAAAAGTCATCCGAACCATTTTAAAAGAAGCCAGAGTACAAATCTTGGGATAAACAACGAAAGTTCACTCCTCTTGGAGAATCTTTAGAATTAGCTATGAAAACTCTACTAGCTGATAACATCATCTCTTTGCCAATGATCCAACCACCTGATTTTAAACCTAAGGCAAAATGGTGGAGAGAAAATGAACTCTATGATTTCCATCGAGGTAAATGTCATGAAACTAATAACTACTTATGGTTGAAACACACCATTCAAGATCTAATCGATAGGGGAGACATCATAGTTGAAAATCCTAAGAGCAATAACAATTATATAGCATTCACATAACCATTTCTGAAACATGGTCAAGAAGTTTCATCTTCTCAACCTAATATCAATCACAAGCTCAAGCACATCTAAAAGGACAAATCCTAGATTCATCAAATGTCCCTAAGGTTCCCTTCAATCTTTCATCTGCTTCTAAACAGAAGGCTGCTTCCAAATCTTCCAATCCAAAGTATACAAGGCCTACATCTTATAGCATTGTTCAACAACTCCAGCACACTAATGTCAAAATATCCATTTTTGAGTTGTTTCGAATATCTCCAGCTCACAGAGGCATACTAGACAAAGCTTTGATCAGTTCTAATGTTCCTAACAACCTTGATTTAGATAGGTTCCAGACTATGGTTGGACATCTTAAATCTCTGAAATATATCTCTTTTTCAGAGGAAGATGAAAACTCCTTGAGTCACCCACATAATCAGCCTTTGCATATAGAGGTATTGATCTAGAACTGTAGAGTCAAATGTGTGTTGATAAATGGGGGCACTGGCCTAAACATTTGTTCATACAACTTGATCACACAATTGGGATTTTCAAAATTGGCTATTGATCCTCGAAAGAAGATAACCATAAAATCCTATGATGAACAAGAAATATCTTCTAAAGGCACCATTGTCTTACCCATCCGAGTGGGTCCAGTTATTAAAGATACCATCTATCAAGTGCTTGATCTACCTTTGGCCTACAACATCCTCCTAGGGAGACCATGGATACATGAAATGCAAGCTATTCCTTCTACATACCATCAATGTTTGAAGTTTCCTTATGAAGGAGTAGAGGTTACTATCCCCGTAGATCAGAATACAACTTGCAATACATTAAAGGAAAGTACTGATAAGCTTGTTCCCAATAACAGAGAATGTTCTACTGAACAACTAAATGTTGCTTCAACATCCAAAATGGAAGACATTGCTAAAGAGGTCAATATCAAAGAAAATGGGATGGGAGAATATATTATAGATATAGTCTTATCTTTGACATCTCTCCCTATCTCACCTAAGTCTTATGGACAATCTTTGAAATAGTCCAAGCCCAAACCTAAGGAACCTCTTGAAGCATATAAAAAGAATTTTGTGGTAGAACAAGTATCCAAGCAAGAGTTTGAAGAGGATGAAGCTGTGCTATCATGGCTATACAAAGATGAATCTAAATCCCACAATGTTCAAATGAGTGACTCTACAGCACCACAAATCCCTTCTAAGTCATACGGTCTAGGAAATAAGTTGATAGCTAAGATGGGATATTCAGGTAAAGGACCTCTAGGAGTCAGAGGAAAATGTCTTGTGGCACTTCTCCCACATACTGGTAGGGAAAATAAAGACAAAGTTGGCTTAGGCTTTAAAAAGAAACCCTTCCACCTCGAAGGTAATTGTTCTCATGTCATAGAACAGAACGCACTAGGAGAACCTCTTCT
Source organism: Chamaecyparis obtusa (assembly GCA_027943335.1). Classification (NCBI taxonomy): domain Eukaryota; kingdom Viridiplantae; phylum Streptophyta; class Pinopsida; order Cupressales; family Cupressaceae; genus Chamaecyparis; species Chamaecyparis obtusa. The sequence continues at coordinate 967,638 of BSBK01000524.1, read as the reverse complement.
TAAGAAAGAAGAAATAGAACCATTAGATAGTGATTCAGACAGCTCAAAACTCATCCCCTATGAAAAATTGCCTAAGGAGATCAAAGACCTTCTTGATGATAAAGATGATCCAATCAAAAGAATTAATGTAATAGAAACACAAGAACCTACTATCAATCAAGAGATAGTTGCAACACAAGAACCAGCTAATCTTGAAAACAATCAAGAAGAAGGTGGTAGTGATTTTGAGATAGATTCGCATGATTATGAATTCAAATTAGAATCTGAGGGTAACCCTTCTTGGGGTATTCACCCTGACTTTACTCAGGTTCTAAGATTTCCTAGAGATCCTAAATCAGAAACTGAATCAAATGACTATGAATGGGGAGCCATTCCAGAACCAGATTACCTTATTATAGAGAAACATGTTGATGTTATTCACCAATATGCACCTAATGCCAATGTAAGTCTAGAGTGAAATGATGAACCTATCGAGTTTGATCCACCTATGGCTGAATTGGACTCCCACAATGACATTGAGCCTATTCATGAATTGAATGTCTTAAGTTGTAATATCACCTTTGAAATCAAGCATCGAGTTAGGACCAATGATGATAGATCCATATCCGTAAACACTATCTCCCAATCTTTCCCCACTTTGACTATCCAATATCCAGAACTTATTGATCAAACCTCCACAAATCTGAGCCATGTTGTTTACACATTTTCCAATGACTATGCCCTTGCTTGCTACCTCAATGTAGTTGAGCCTATCAGTACTTCCATCAGTGAACCGAGCGTTAGCATGACGGAGTCGAACATCGAATATCTTAGTTAGAAAAATAAGAATAAAAAGAAAAAGAAAAGGAGTTCTGAGGGTGAAAACCACTTTGTGGCAGTCTCAGAACCTACAAAAGTGAAAATAAAAGATGTATCCAAAGGTGAAAACCTCTCCGAGGTGCCTAAAGATGAGATATTTGATGTCCTTCCAAGTCATTTACAGGAGAGATCTCCAGTTCTAATTGAGCCCACTCAATCTATCAATTTGGGTACAACAGAAGAACCACAGTTGATTCATGTAGCACAATCTTTATCAGAAGAAGAGAAGCAAAAATTTACAACATTCCTAACAAAGAAGAAGATCAACTTTGCATGGAAATATTTAGATATGCCAGGATTAGATCCTAATCTTATAATGCATCATTTATCTATAGCTCCAAATGTCAAACCTGTTAAACAAAAGTTGAGAAAGATGCATCCTCACGTTGCACTCTTGGTAAAAACTAAATTAGAGAAGCTCCTAAAAGCTGGATTCATCTAAGTTATTGACTATGCAGAGTGGATCTCCAATATTGTACCTGTTTCTAAACAAGATGGTTCAATCAGAGTGTGCACCCACTTTAGAGATGTGAATAGAGCATGCCCTAAGGATGATTTTCCACTACCTAACATTGATATGATAGTGGACATGACTGCGGGTTTTGAGATGTATTCCTTAATGGATGGTTTCTCTGGATATAACCAAATAAAATTGCTTCAAAGGATCAACAGAAAATTGCTTTCACATGTGCATGGGTACCTTCTGCTGGAATGTCATGCCATTTGGGCTTAAAAATGCTGGTGCTACATATCAAAGAGCAATGACATCTATTTTCCATGACATGATGCATTGAACTATGGAAGATTATGTTGATGATACTTTAGCAAAATCTATGATTAGAACTGAACATCTAAAGGACTTGAGCATGATCCTAGACAGAATGGAAAAGTTTAGTCTCTGACTAAATCCTAAGAAGTGTGCTTTTGGTGTCACTTCTGGAAAGCTCTTAGGATACATAGTTTCAAAGAAGGGCATTGAATTTGATCCACCTAAAGTTAAGGCTATAATAGAGATGCAACCTCCCAAGAATATCAGTCAAATGAGAACCTTACAAGGGAGAGTACAATCTTTTAGAAGATTTATATCATAGCTTGCTGATATATCACAACCTTTTACAAAAACATTACATAAAGGTGTGACATTTTCATGGAATGAAGAATGTGAGAACAACTTTAACCATATCAAGAAGTATCTATCAAATCTGCCTATCTTGATGCATCCTATTCATGGGAAGCCATTGATCTTATATGTCTCTGCTACAGATACATCATTGGGGGCATTGCTAGCACAACATGATGAGAACAAAAAGGAAAGAGCTATATACTATATCAGTAGGACATTGGTTGCATATGAGAATAACTATTCAATGATTGAGAAAGCTTGTCTAGCTATGATCTTTGCATCACAGAAAGTGAGACACTACATGTTAGCTCATACCACACAATTGGTAGCTAAAATTGATCCACTCAAGTACCTACTAAGAAAAGCTGCCCTCATAGGTAGATTAGCTAAATGGGTTATGCTCTTAAGTGAATTTGACATTGAATATGTGGAATGAATAGCTATCAAAGGATAGTTTATTGCTGATCAATTAGTAGATGCACCTATGATTGTTGATACACCAATGCAAATGGAATTTCTAGATTCCTCTATCATGACTCTTTCTTCTAGAGAATAGCAGTTATTCATTGATGGCTCCTATACATAGAATGGATCTGGAGTGGGCATATTGCTCATAACTCCTCAAGGATACTCAATCCCAAAAGCATTTAGATTAAAGTTTCCTTGCACAAACAATATTGCAGAATATGAAGCCCTTTTGAATGGTATGAAAATAGAAATTGAATGGAGAGTAATAGAGCTACGCATTCATGGAGACTCTCAGCTTGTTATTCATCAAGTCAATGATGTGTACCAAACTAAAGATGAAAAGCTCATTCCTTACAAGAGAATGGTAGATGATCTTAAGAAGTATTTCCTATCTATCACATTTGAGAAAATTCCTAGAATGGAGAACAAGGCTGTCGATGCAATGGCAACACTATCTACTTTATTATAGCAGCCTGAACATGAGCTATGCTACAAGTTCCTGGTGGAAGCACTATCTTATCTTGCATATGACTCCCCTGAAACCCGCATGATTTGCACTATTGTAGGTCATGATTCATCCAGATACAAAAACCTATTTTCCTATCTCTAAGACCAAATTATTCCCGATACCTTCAACCACCATGAAAAGAGATACCTTATTCGTAATGCCTCCCAATATGTCATCATTGGTCATGATCTGTACAAACAAGGTTTAGATGGTACGCTACTTAGATGTTTAGAATGGGAAGAGTCTCAACGTGCATTAGAGGAAGTCCATGATGGTATTTGTGGGTCACACTTGAACGGTTTAACACTAGCTCAAAAACTTATTAGGATGGGGTTCTATTGGCCTGAAATGGAGAAAGAGTCTATCAAATTTGCCAAGAATTGTCAAAAGTGCCAAGTGCATGGCAACTTAATTCATGCTCCAAGGAGAGATCTAATTCCCTTTACTACACAATAGCCTTTTCACCAATGGGCCTTTGATCTTATAGGAGCTATACATCCTCATTCTTCTAATGGACATACCCATATAATCACAACTACAAATTATTTTACAAAATGGGTAGAAGCAGTCCCTTTGACACAAGCAACTGGAAAACAAATATCTATGTTCATATTGAACTATATCATATGTAGATATGGGATACCTCATTCCATAATCATAGATAACGGTAGACAATTCAAGAACAAAGACCTAGATGATCTATGTGCCAAATTCAAGATCACACAACATTGGTCTTCTATCTACTATCCTCAAGGGAATGGACAAGTAGAGGCTTCTAATAAGAATCTATTGAAAATCTTACACCGAACAGTTAATAAAATAGGAAGAGACTGGCATCTCATGATCAATCTAGTTCTCTGGGCCTACAGAACAAGTATCAGATCACCTATTGGGGCTACACCTTTCACTTTTGTTTATGGGTCTGAAGTGGTACTACCTATTGAGGTTGAAATCCCATCACTAAGAATCAGAATGCATGGTCTAGTAACTGATGATGACTGTAGAGTGTCTAGGTTGCAAGAACTTGAACTACTAGATGAGCACAGACAAGTAGCGTATGATCATCTCAGAGTATATCAGAAGAGAATGTCTAGAGGCTACAACAAGAAAGTCAGACATAGAGAATTTCAGGTTGGTGATCTAGTCTTGAGAGAAAATCCTAAAAATCAATCACATCGAGAATGCAAGGGGAAGTTTGAACCCAAGTAGCTGGGTCCCTTTGTAATCACTGCTACTTTTGGCTCTGGTACCTATCAACTCTCAACGAATGAAGGAGAATAGCTCCGAGAACCAATCAATATTCTCCATTTGAAGAAATTCTATAAAGTTCTCAAATTGTTATCGAGATCAGTGACCTTGACGACACCTAAATGAAGGATTTGAATGCAAAATCTAGATATGAAATATGAATGCAATTAATCTTTTTTTTAAATTTTCTGTGCAATGATATGATGAAAACTTTATATGAATTTAATCTAGAATGAACTGATATGAAATTGATCCAACAATGATATGAAAATGAATCTAAATGAATGTAAAAACTAAATTGATCTCACAATAGCCTTGATTCGCAATAAGCTTTGATTCTCCAAATTCAAATTCTTCAAAATAGTTGTGCAATTCGTAGATGATTTTGGTAGAGTAAGCTCGCAAAATTATGAGATGATTTGGGATGAGCTGAAGCCTTAATTTATAGAAATCCAAGGCTTTGGAGGTGCATGAAAGAAAGCCATAAATCACTCAAATAAACTCAACTTGATTTTTGAGTTATCTGAAAATAAAGAATAATTAACTCACAAATACATGCAAAAGCAAAGTTTAACTCAAAATAGAGTTTAGCTTTAATTGATAATTGATAGTTGTCTGCTTTTGTGATTGTGCATGTTTTATTTATGAATTAATTTAATAATAAAGTGATTTATTTCCAACTTAACTGATTTTGAAAAATAAAACAATTGATTTATGGGTTAATCAATTATTTTTCAAACTTTTATTCCAAAATAATATCATTAAATATGACAACTTGCTTTAATTAATTAAATAAGAATTTAATCAATTAATGATAGGAATTTTGATTTATTGTCAAAAATAATAATAATTAGGAATAAATATAATTAAATTCAATTAAATAATTAAGTGGCAGTATTAAATCTAATTAATTAAATATTGGGAATATTCAATTAATCAAACTTTAGGATAAATTGGATTTATCGCCAAATAATCATTAAATTAAAGATAATTAGGATAATTAGGAATATTACTAGGAATATTCCGTAATGCAAAATTTAGGATAATGAATTAGGATTCGATGATGTTTAGATGTGGCTTAGGTTAGGACTTCGATGTCAATTTCATTCGATGTGTCGATATAGAGGTTAATGAACCTATAGCCCATTTTTGGGGTATTACACTGAAGACTTCAGTCTACTATATAAGAAAGGAGGATATTTTGATGTGAAGGTTTACATTGATATTGATTGGGCTAGAAAAATTGATGATAGGAAAAGTACAAGTGGAGGATATTTCTTTTTAGGAGAAAGATTAGTGACATGGCTGAGTAAAAAATAGATCTATATATCAAAATCTACAACTAAGGTAGAGTATGTATCAATAACTATGAACTGTGCAAACATTGTATGGATCAAACAACTACTTGAAGGTATGCAAGAGGAGATTACCAATCTAGTTACTATTTATTGTGATAATACAAGTGCTATCAGCATATCCAAGAACTCAGTGATGCATTCCAATACCAAGCACATTTATATCAAGTATCATTGCTTGAGAGAACAAGTTCAAGACAAGCACGTGATATTGGAGTATGTGAATTCAAAGGAGCAGATAGTAGATATATTCACAAAGCCACTACCAAAGTATGCTTTTGAGTATCTTAGAGGTAAATTAGGGGTCCTTCCCCTATCTAATATTCACTAAAGCAAGATGCATGTTGCATTGATTCAATTATTCATTAGAATATCTATTTTGTGAGTTGATGTTAGTGTTCACTCTCTAGGTGATGCCTGAAGTTGTGAAAAATGATTATGTATGCAATAAAATATCAGTACATGCTAGGTATGATTCACTGCTTGAACAAAGTTTTTAGGAGTATGTATCTTTAGCATTGTTGTCAAAGAGGGAGAATAAGCTATTGATGATTACAGTGAAGTATGAATATTTTTGATAAATAAAAAGAGGGAGAAGATGGAGGGGTATGTGTAGGATCATGGTATGCCAAAAAGTGGCGATGTGAAAAAGAAGTCCCGATTGATAGACTCTTTGAAAAAAAACTCTAACTTTCAAATGATATAACATTTTTAAAATTTGAAATATACATCACATTCTATGCTTTACCTAATACAATAATAATAAATAATTCTTTCAATTTTATGAAGTTTAGACTATGTTAAGGTGGTCAGACGCCAGAATTTTTATATTTAGGAAAATTTGTAGCAGAAAAATCATAATTAATTATTTACTTGGAAAAAAATGCAAAAAAATATACATCACATCCAGACATGAGTCTACTACTTTTATCCAGAATCTTATAGAATGATATTATCATTTGATTTTGTTTACTGTGGTCAGACATACACCTACTTGTTATCTTTCTAGTCCTGATGGATAGACTTATTGAAAAATAGCTATAACTTTCAAACTGTATAACATTTTTGAAATCCAAAATATGTGTCACATTCGATGCTTTTCCTACTACAAGAATAATAATAAAAGTTTTCAATTTGATAAAGTTTAGACTAAGTTAACATGGTCAAACATGGGAGTTTTTGTATTCTAGAAAAGTTCTAGAAGAAAAATCATAATTAATTATTTACTTGGAATAAAATTACAAAATAATATGTATCACCTCCGGACATGAGTCTACTACTTATATCTAGAATCTTGAAAATTTTTTTATCATTTGATTGTGTTTAAGGTGGTCAGACATACGCCTACTTCTTATTTGTTTCCTAAAATTTTCGTACTACTACATTGAAATTTGAAAATTTCATCACATAGAATAATTGGTTTTCAAAAAAGGCCTAGTATCTTAGAAACTAAATTCAATTTTCTATAGATTCTCTTGTTACATATTTTTGATATAATATTGATAACTTGTTCAAATTTTTATGTCAACTTGTGTAAACCTGATTTTTTGAATTTTCATTGCCACTTAAGGGCCTAGTTTGGCATACCATGATCCTCCACATACCTGGTCCAGAATTTATGATCAAAAGAAAAGAAAGATGGAAAGTAAGAATAAGAAGCTAGGAGGGAGAATACAAATTAAAGAATAGATGCTAAGAAGATAAAATTTCAGACAAGTACATATGATAACATTCAAAGGGAGAAAAGGACAAAACAAAATGATGGAGAAGACTAAAAAATAGAGAGCTACAACAAGAACAAAACAAAGATATCAGAGTATTGCCATCATCAATTGATAGTATTGCCATAAATTCCAAAGAGGGAGATTGTTAACCCCAACTGATGGTGGTGATGATGAAGATCGAGATCAGAGGTATACAAGATTGTAGAAGGATTAGATCAGTTGTTATTTTTTCATTGATGTCAAGCAATTGATTTTTGGTTTATATTGAGTTTCCATATCATTAGGAGTATGATATAAGCTAAGTGAGTTAAAGAAAAAGAGAAAGTGAAAAGTTGTGAAGGATTTAATAATGTTGAAGAACTTAATTGGGAAGCTAATACAGATCAGACAATGATAAGGTAGTAATGGTTTAGTTATTTTTTAATTTGCATTTAATGATATTAAGTCAGTAAAAGAGATTGAACAAGTGAAAAAGGTTAGAAAGTTGAAAAGCCAAAGAAAAAAGTTTAGTTTCTGAGTAGGAAGAATTCATTCGATAAAAGGAAAGTAATTTTAGGTAAAGAGAAAGGAAGCCAAGACATCGAGTGCAAGGAGTTAGTTACCGAACAAAGAAAACAAAATTTCAATTAAAGGAAAAGGAAGGGCACCAAACACAAAATATAAATTAAGTACAAGAATTAGAACAAAATTTAATGAAGAGCCACAATGATCTAAAAGATTCTAGTAAAAGAGATCTATGATCAGGAAAATTCAAGGTGATGATCTATGGTAAAGATTTAAGTGGCACAAAGTGAAGGTACAAGTTCAAAGAAATGTTCACGTTCTGAAGTGGTGATAAAAAGTTTTACCAAGTGGCAAGTTCATTGAATTAGTTCAACAGGATGATCTGACTGTTTAGAATAAACAAAGGAAATCCTAATCAAGTAGATTAAGAGGCAAAATAGAGTCTATATAAAGGATGAAATTGAATCAAAAACAACTTGGCTAGTTGAAGTGCTGATGTGTTGCTGAGTGATGTAGTGAATAAGAAAAAGGGGGAAATCTAAGTCTAAAAAAAGATTGATAAAGTATTGAGGCTAGTTAATAGTGAAGGAATCAAGTGAAGAAAAAGAGCACACAAGGGATCTGACTAAGGAAGAGGTAGTTGCAGATTTACATATCAAACTTTATACTATTTCTTATTAAAATTTGTAGTAGGAAAATATCTTAATCGAGTGGACTTAACAATCTTATTATAAATCCTTGAGAGTGGTGACATTCTAGAATACTATTCAAAATCCTTTAACCATGCCACTCTTAACAGGGTGAAGACCCTAATAGATCTGAGGAAAATCCCCTAATAGGGTCACATTTAACAATGTGCATTGTAATCTTTAACAGGACTATCTCTCAATTGAGCATACTTCAAAAGAGTATTTTGATTGGTAGGTGACAATTCCCATAGTGGTTTTTCCAAAGTTGGGTTTCCAAATTAAATACTAGTGTCAAATGTATTGAATGTTTATTGTGCATGTTATTTTTTGATTACTTAAATTTGTTGATTGAAAAAGTTAATTTACTATTGTTATCGGTTACTACTAAATTTTATCTTACCGAGTTGAATCAGAGTTAAAAATTTTAAGGTTTAAAGAATTATTGATTACTAATTCACCCCCCTCTTAGTAATCCAACAATTTTATGTAAATAAGACATGAAGTAATCGTAAAGAAATAGTATTAAATACAAGAGTGTTATATGTCTAAGTTTTTTTTTCATATTTTAACTACTAGACATTTAATGAGCATACAAAATTCCTAGAGTTCCTAGTGGAGAAACATGAGCTTTGATACCAAGTGTAATGACCCACCAAGGAACCTAGGAGAAATTAACATAAAACATGTTACTAGTTTCCATAATAATGTTTTTCCTTAAGAGTTTACAAATAGTATTGAATAACAAAGGGGAAGTAAAACATAAAGTTCATATATACTCATATACACAATCCCAAGGGTTCCTTGATGTAGAATTACATATATATAATTTAATCTATTGAGTATAATAACCATAAAAATCTTCTACATAGTATACCATCTCAAAGAATAAACAAATACATTTGAACCTCAAAATATACATGATAACCCACATCCACTACACAAGTCGTAAGGTATATACATACAACTGAGTACAAAGTACAAATAAAGAAAGAATAAGAACAAATCTCCAAGGAAGATAGAATATGAAGCAACCACAACAAGGATCATCCATCACTAGTACAAGAATGTTGGAGTCTCAAATGGTAAGAGAATCACTACCTCCCAACCTCATGGAAGCCTGTGGTTCCACTCCCATCATGCTGAGGATATAAAATCAGACCCCACTCAGATAACAATACCAAAGTTAATCATCAGTTAATACTAAAAAAGGGATCCTATAAGTTTCCACCTTAAGAGTACAAATCAATAACTCTAAGGTACACCTACTAATCCAGAGGACACTGACACACGTAGGAAACCTAAGATGAAATCAAGGAAGTGTCATCACATATGTCAACCCCTTGGAATGATGTCACTGGACTCCCACTCCCAAGTGCGAACATATGTAGAACTTGAAATCCTCTCATGTAGACAAGGATAAACGATCATGCTAGAACACATCACCACTACTAGACGGGAAAAAATCTTCTCTTGCTCCCATCCTTAGCCTATTCTAGCACTCAAGGCATGGATGATGAATCCATTATCTTATTAATTCATTTTAAAACTCCATTTAATGTATTATATTATCACTTATTTAAGTAACCTGCTAAGGATAACCAAGTAGCCACTTCTAGGTTCTGACGCCTCCAAAGAAAGGCACTTCCCCTTTAACACCTATATAACCTACCCTAAGTTCATAATCTCAAAACATCTCATAGATCATCTTGAATCATCAATGCAAAAACCTAGTTCTAAAGTATCACGAGAACACACATAATCAATTTCCATCATAAAAAAACCAAAGCTTCCACAAGGTTGGGTTATAACAAGATTGAGTGTCATAGAAGTATGCAAGACACACAAACATAACACATAAACCCTAACCTCGCCTCTGGTAACAATCTTAAAAGGATGACATAAAAAGATTTTCTCCTAACCCACAATTGCAGAAGGAAAAATATTTAGAAGAATTTAATAATAATAAACTAATTTGTAAGACACAGTTACACAAATTAATTTATTAAAAATAATCACTAACAAAACTATAATTACATTCTTAAATTAAATTTCAATAATGACGAAGTCAATTTATAAAGTTAAATAAATAAATTGATTCTAAGGCTGATAATTACTAAAATAATATAATTTCATCATAAAACCCTTGATTTTGAAAACAAATTTCCTTAGTTATTAATCAATAAAGTTTATTAATTAATAATTTAACTTTATCTTCCACATTAGTCAGTTACAAAAAATATCAACTAATATAATTCCCTAATTAAATAAGATTAAATATAAAATAATCCTATTTGCAAAATATTCAAAAAGAAAGTATTATCAATATATATATATATATATATATATATATATATATATATATATATATATATATATATATATATATATATATATATATATATATATATATATATATATATATATATATATATATATATATATATATATATATATATATATATATATTATATTTTTTTATAGCTGCCGGGGGTGGTGATGTGGAAAGCCCCTGCCAAGAAACCTTTTAATATATTGTTTTTTAAATTAATTTTTTTAAATATAAAATATAAGAAAATTTCTAATATTAAACAACAACAAATATTATATATATATATATATATATATATATATATATATATATATATATATATATATATATATATATATATATATATATATATATATATATATATATATATATATATATATATATATATATATATATATATATATATATATATATATATATATATATATAAAACCTACAACTGATTGAATATCTTGATGGAATGAATGGACAAGTAAGAGATATTGATTGAATGTTACCAAGCTACTAAAGTGATATGCAAGACAATTAAATCAGTAAATGTATTGTCATTGATGTCAACTAGTTTTGACTATACTTATCATGATGGTTACAAACATCTGAAGAATAAAAATGGTAAAGGAATGAGATATCTACATGAAGATGAGATGGATATGAAAGATACGGCTATGCCATACATTGGGTAACTTATTGATGACTCTATGGAATCATGTTGTTTTTTATTACGGTAACAGAAGGTTTTGAAGGGGCCCTGAAACCCTTTAACAAAGCTTTGAAAAGAAAAGCATGGAGAAACAAAAAGACAACAGACTATCCCCAAAAAGGATAATCCCCAAAAGGTTACTTCCCAGATTTACAATAAGCACAACCTCAAAAAGACAAAAGAAGAAAAAAGTGAGAAACCCCCAGTAGGAAAGGGCCAAAAAAGCCTGCAGCAACATATTCAGTTTAGAGTCTTCAGGAAGCCCTCTAACTCTAGCAGCTGACTCTGCATAGTCTTAATAGAATATTTCAAATTAATTATTTCCTAGTCCTTAGCCTTGATCTTCTTCTTGGTGTTTAATCTAGTTCTAGTGCTTGATCCCAGTTGTTGGCCAGAGTTAGTCCCTTCATTTTTATCTTTCATTGTGTCATTATTATTTCCTTCTAGCACGTTGCACAAAGTCTTCAAATTTCCATAGTAGCTTTCATTCCAACATTAGACAAAGTAAGAAAGTTCTTAAGCATGGCTTCATTTCTAATGATCTTGTCATTTAAAGGGATCATGGCTTTCTCTAAAACTTTGTTGATTTTTTCCTCCAGCATAGTGGAATCATCTGAAACCTTATAAAAAATATCTTCATTTCTTTTATTCACAACAACATCCTTCCTAAGCTTATCAATGGTGTCCTCTAGCATCTCGTTCCTAATTTCCAGCCTTATGCACCTATTTTTCAATTCCACAAGGTCATTTTGAACCCATTTATCAAGATTGTAGCCATACATTCCCTTGTTTTTAGCAAGTTGACGTGCAGTCATGGTAATAGATCTCTTCACATGGGAGTCCCTTTCTCTTAGATCTTCCTCAAGGGAACAATGGTAGATATTCCCTTCAGAACTATTCTCACTATCTTCATTTTCTTTATCCTTCCTAGAGATAGGGGATTTAGAGTTAGTAGGGATATCCTCCTCCCTAATCCTAATATCCTCTTTGTTGGAGTCATCATCTACAATATTAGCAGCATCCGTGCTAGCCTCCTTATCATTATTATCCCCTATTTTGCAATATTGTTCTGGATTTCCCATTTCCTCAAAACCATGTTTTCTATCAACACCAGTACCTGAGATATCTGGATTGTCCTTCTTCCTATTATGAGAGGCATCCTCCTTATCATCAGTATTGTTGATGACTTCCTTAGTTAGTTTAGGATTCTCCTAGTCAAACCCAAAATACCCTTCCACTATGTCGATAATATTTTTTGTGACATCTTCAGGATTCACCATAGCCACCTCCTGAGTAGCTTGAATGCAGGAAGTGGTCATATCAACATTACCCTTGACTTGAGTGACTTGATTGCATTACATGATTTTTTTATATATTGAAGATCAGAACTGAACAAGTTTATGTGGTTGGTAATTGAAAATTTTTGTATACAATGAGCTAGTGTAGTGTATACCGAGTATAGCATTAATTGAGTAGGTATTCACCAACACATTCTGGTATTGACCGAGTGAAAGAAACAAATAAAGTTTATAATAGCTGACTAAATTGATGAGCTGGACAATTTCTTATGATTCTAAGGTAGAAGATAAAGTTTTTTATGATGATCTAACAACTGACAAAATTCAAGATTGATCAGATGAAGAAGAATGAAACATGTTATAGACACAATTGCAGAGGAAGGTTAAAGAGGCAAAATGAACGATGAAGATTAAGAGGCAAAATATAATAGATGAAAAGAAATTGGTTTATGTTGTCTATTTAAAGATACATTAGATTCATTATTTAGTCTGGGATTATTGATACTGAGGAGAATTTGCGTGAAAGGACTATTTTCATGCACCGCTGATGAAACTTGTTGAAGATAGAACTGAGTTGAACTGCAGACATTATCGAGCATTAGATAATTATTGACTGAGTGGAATAAGTTGGAGGATATGAAGGGTTGAATTGATTATTGATTAGGGGAGGTATTTTGAGCCTAGCATAGATCTGAAAATCTACAAATCTTAGTTGTATTTAAATCAGATCATTACTGTATTAGTTTAACCATTGTTATAGAAAAATCTCTTAACCGAGTGGACTTAACAGTCTTTTTGTATTTCAATATGACATTCAATGAATGTTGATTGTTTTCTTGTTGACCTCAGAGTGAATGATGGTCAAGGGAGAACTGTTAGTGATAAATCCTCTAACAAGGTCACACCTTACATTGTGTTTGGTAACCTTTGACAAGTTTGGCTCCTAGCTGAGCTCACTTCAGAAGAGTGAATTATTTTGGGTTACCAGTCCCAGGTGGTTTTTCCCCTAAAAGGGTTTCCACATTAAAAATCTATGTGTTATGTGTATCTGATGTGTTGAATTATTATTTTACTTTACACATTTCATAACTAGTTAGATTGGTAAATACAGTATTGAATTTACTGTCAATCGGTAGATGAAGAGAAATATATTGTTGATAACTTACTAAGTTGATAATTTGATTGAAAAGTATGAATATATACATCTAGGATATTTGTGACTGTAGGATAGCAAGAATTAATTGATTCACCCCCCCTCTTAGTTATCTAACAATTGGTATCAGAGCATTGGTTGCTTGGAAGGAAATTTTGAAGGAATTATGCTCAAGATCACAAGATGTATAAGAGAGAGGTGCCAAAGATGAACAAAGAAAACTTCTTGACATGGAAAAGTAGAATGAAGCTACATATATGTGGAATTGGAGAATCTGCAAGATACTACTTAAGTAATGATTACATCAAACTGACTGGACCTTTAACTATTGACCAGTTGAGAGATAGACATGAACATAATATCACAATGATAGAGACTATTTCTTCCTTATCAGATGATGAATTTCAAGATATCAAGACATGTACTACTACTAAAGCAATTTGGGATAAATGTGTACTAGCTCATAGAGGAGATGAGAATGTGCTGAGGGAATGTGCTGAGAGTCTTAGAGGAAAGTTTTATGACATGAAGATGAAAGAAGGAGAAAACATTTCACAGTACAACATTTGAATTAAGGATATTGTCAGTGCTATCTGAGGAGCAAGAGGAGTTATTTATGAAGACACTTTTGTGAGTAAAATTCTTAGAACCTTGCTTCCTATGTATGGTATTAGAATCTCTGTAATCGATGAAATGAGATCAACCCCGGGTAACACTCTTACACCATATAGCCTGATCGGTAAAATGACTACTTTTGAGTTGAATAACTATGATAATAGTATTGTTCAAAATGTTGAATCTACATTTATGTCATCCTTGAAAACTGGTAAATCAAGTAGTAAACACATGATAAGAAATGAGAGTGACAATGACAGTGATGAGGATGAACTTGATGAACTTGAAGCATTAATGGCTAGAAGACTAAATAAAGGTAAAGGAAGATACAAAGGGAAACTACCTTTGGTATGTTTTAACTATAAAAAGATTGGTCACATTACAGCTAGATGTCCTAACTAGAAAGAAGATGACAAAGACAATGATCAATCTTGTAAAAGAAAGTTTGACAGAAGAAATAATTGAGATCACAGAGGAAACTGATACTATGACAGAAGAAGTAACCAAGACTACAAATATAAAGGCAAGAAAGCATGTTACCTTGTTGAATATGATGATGATGAAAATGACACCGACACCGAGATTGATGAAGACATTGACATTGTATTTGTAACTTTGAAAGAAGATTAAGAAGAAGAAGAGAGGTATGTTGAAACAACACTTATTTATAAAGTTAGCAAGAATGATACATGGATTATTGATAGTGGTTGTACACATCATATAACTAGTGATGAAGACAAATTTGAATACCTTGAACATTATAATGGTGGATCTGTTAAAATGGGAAATAATACACCTTGTCTAGTAAAAGGAAAAGGATCTATCTTGTTGAACAATAAGATTAGATGTGAGAATACATATTGGGTGAAGGGACTTAATTATAATATGTTGAGTGTAGCACAATTGAAAAACTCAGGTCACCAAGTTGCATTTCAAAATAGAAAGGTGAAAATCTATGATGAGACTAGAAAGTTGGTTGGTATTAGTGAATAATCAAAGGTAATATATTCTATCTTGACAATGCTGAAACTTCTTGTTTATTGGATAGAACTGAAGATGTGTGGTTATGGCACAAAATTTAATGTCATGTACATTTTTACAATATGGTTAAAATCAGTAAGAAAAGAAAAGTTAGAGGTTTACCGAGCTTGTCTAAACTTGACCATGTCATGTCTAAACAATACCAAATGGGAAAAATATCAAAATCTAGTTTCAAGAGAAAGAATTAATCATCTAAAGCTATTTTGGAGTTGGTTCATATAGACTTGTGTGGTCCTATGAGAACTCAGAGTTATTATTGTGATAGATATTTTATCTTATTTTTTGATGACTACTCTAGGATGATGACTATTATGTTCGGAAAAAATAATTCTAAAACTTTCAAGATGTTTAAATGGTACAAAGATAAAGTGGAAAAAGAAAGTGGAAAAGAGTTAAAATACTTGAGATCAAATAGAGGTGGTGAGTTTATTTATGATGAGCTCACTAACTTTTGTAACGAGCATGGAATTAAAAGACAAGTTTCTGCACTGAGAACACCACAATAGAATGAAATTTCTAAAAGGAGGAATAAATCCATAGTTGATTGTGCTAGAACACTAATGATTGAAAAATATGTTGAACAAATGCACTGGAGAGAAGTTGTTAGTACTATTGTATACACATTGAACTGAGTACAACTGAAGAAAGATTCAAACAAGACACCCTATGAGTTATGGTATGGGTATACATCAAATGTAAGTTATTTAAGAATATTTGGAAGTAGATGTTACATTCTGAAAGATGATAGAAATGGGAAATTTGATTCAAAAGGTGATGAAGGAATATCCTTGGGATATTCTAGTAAAAGAAAATCTTACAAATGTTTGGTTTTTAACAAAATTATTGAAAGTGCAAATGTGAGGGTTGATGAGTTTCTTGAGAAAAATGATGAAAAAAGAAAAAAGGATCCAGAAGACTATGGTAGATTCACATAAATTGAGCAACCTGACATTCTACCTAAGCAACAAGCTGAAATTACCAAGCAATAGGATAATGATACCGAGAATTAACCTATAGAGACTGAGAATCAGGAAATAGTTACCGAGGGAGATCTTGATCCTACACCAGATGATGAACAAAGAAGAGAGCAAGTGTTAGAAAATTTTATAAGGAGACATCGTCCACAAAATTAGATTATTGGTGACAAGAAAGTTGACATGATGACGTGAAGTAAGTTGAGAAACACCACATGTTTAGCTTGTGAATTTGAACCTAAAAAAGTTAGGGATGCACTTGAGAATGATGAATGGATTAAAGCAATGAATGAGGAAATTGAGAAAATACTGAAGAGAAAAACATGGACATTAGTACCAAGACAAAATGATAAGAATATAATTGGAACCAAATGGATATTGAAAAACAACTTGAATGAAAATGGTGAAGTCACTAGGAACAAGGCTAGACTTGTATGCAAGTGGTATGCACAAGAAGAAGGTATTGATTATGGTGAGACTTTTGCACCAATTACAAGACTTGAAGGAGTTAGAATATTTCTTGCATATTTTGCGTACAAAGGATTCAAAGTATATCAAATGGATGTCAAATCTCCATTTTTGAATGGAATACCCGAGGAAGAGGTATACAATGAACAACCTGAAGGTTTTGTTGATCCAAATCAGAAAAACATGGTATGTAAGTTGCACAAAGCACTATATGGACTGAAACAAGCTCTGAGAGCATGGTATGAAAGACTGTATTCATATCTTATTAGTATTGGATTTTTTAGAACAAGTAACAACAACAATTTATATTTGAAAGGTGAAACTGATGAAAAGATTCTTATTGCTTAATTTTTTGTTGATGATATCTGTGTGTGTGAAAATTGTACCTGATCTGTAGACACAACACTTCAGTAAAACATTAGAGGTTAGCAAAAATCAAAATCGTGCAAAATTGAAATCTAATTTAACCAAGCGATTTACTGCCTTCTAGTAGGTGCGAGATTGATGTTCTCAGATTGTAATCGAGATCAGTGACCTAGACTACACCTAAATGAAGGATTTGGATGCAAAACTAATATGAAATATGAATGCAATTAATCTATATTTTTGATATTTTCTATGCAATGATATGAAAAATGATATGAAATCTATGATATGTAAAAACTGATATGCTATGAATTGATCTAACAATAATATGAAAACAAAAGTGATCTCACAACAATGTTGATTCGCAATAAGCTTTGATCCTTCCAATTGCAATTCGCCAGCGTGATTGTGCAAAAATATGAGATGATTTGAGATGAGCTGAAGCCTTAATTTATAGAAATCCAGGGCTTTGGAGGTGCATGGAAAAAACCATAAATCACTCAAATAACTCAGCTTGATTTTTCAGTTATTTTTAAATAAAGATAATTTAATTCACAAAAATATGCAAATCATGCAAAAATAGCTTTTTAACTCAAATTAGAGTTTAGATCAGCTTTTTGAACTCCAAAAGGATGTTGAGTTCTAAAAAGTCAACACTTTGCATTGATTTTCTAATTTGGAGTTTAACTATTTCTTTTGAATGTGCATAATAATTATGAATTAATTAAATAAATAAAGTGATTTATGCTCAACTTAACTGATTTTTGAAAATAAATAATTGATTTATGGGTTAATCAATTATTTAATTAAACTTTTATTCCAAAAATAATATTATTAAATATGACAACTTGCTTTAATTAATTAAATAAGAATTTAATCAATTAATGATAGGAATTTTGATTTATTGTCAAAATTAAATAATAATAATTAGGAATAAATATAATTAAATTCAATTAAATAATTAAGTGGCAGTATTAAATCCAATTAATTAAATATGAAAATATTCAATTAATCAAACTTAGGATAAATGGGATTTATCGCCAAATAATCATTAAATTAAAGATAATTATGATGATTAGGAATATTATTAGGAATATTCCTCGATGCAAAATTTATGATAATCAATTAGGATTTCATGATGTTTAGATGTGCCTTAGATTAGGACTTTGATGTCGATTTTGTTCGAATTGTTGATATAGGAAATTAATGAACTTATAGCCCATTTTTGGGGTATTACATTTTGCCCCTCTTTGAATTACTATGCGAAGCGCAGTGGTTCAAAGACAGTCTGTGTTTGATAGAGATATGAAACTGATGTTTGAAATTGATAATTGATATGAGATAGAAGCTAATTGATATTGATTTGATATGGAGATAATAGGTTCTGAATGACCAAAGATAATGTTCACTATAATAGCAAATGAACCTATGATTGCAAAAAAGTGTCAAAATGCCTGATTCCAAACCTTAGGATTGCCAAGAAGTGAGTGACCGGTTCTAGACTCAATTGTCTTAGCAGAACTAGTAGGTATCACATCCAAATCCTTCAGTTGCCGAAGAACCAAGGAAAGACCACTATGATCCGATGGTTGCAAAAACTGATACAGTTTACAAGATTAGGAGAATACCAGATTGATATGGATCTTGATGAATCTGATATGCCCCAAGTGATGATAGATTTGCCCCGAGCGATGAGGTCTTTTTTGATGAATCAGTAACTAGACGTGATTGTTTGTCTTGATTACTGAGGAAAGATTGATAGAATTTGATTTACAGACTTTGAATGATGTGCAATACAATGCCCCCTTCGGGATTAAAATTGAAATCTGACAAGAAAAGTTAGTGTTGAGAGTTGAGAAGCATGTTAATTGATTTGAGAAGTGGTTAAACACGTCCGGGAACACATTCTGCATCATTTAGAGGTCCTATAGACCAAGTTTGACAAGGTTAAACCATGAGTTGACCATGGTTGACCAAGTTGAAATTTTGATAGTTTGATGTTAGATAATCAGTTAAGTTGAATACTAGA
Organism: Chamaecyparis obtusa; assembly: GCA_027943335.1. Classification (NCBI taxonomy): domain Eukaryota; kingdom Viridiplantae; phylum Streptophyta; class Pinopsida; order Cupressales; family Cupressaceae; genus Chamaecyparis; species Chamaecyparis obtusa. The sequence goes on along the minus strand of BSBK01000524.1, from coordinate 948,188 downwards.
TTTGTGTGATGATGGAAGGTTGATTATGCAAGTAGTAGACCATCCTAGGCCCAAAAATTTTAAATCATGATTTTGACATATTAAACGATCTCAGATTTGAATTTTGATCCCAAAAATGGATTCAGAACGTCGAAATTAGCCAGGGGTGCAATTGTTTCGAAAAACGGAGTCCTTTTAAAAATTAGGTCAAATGCTATATAAAGGCCTGAAGGGTCATTTCAATCATTTGACTTTGGAGATTTTGCGGAACCCTCTGAGCTAGAAAATGGCAGAATAGTGAGATTTGAAGGTTCCTATGAGTTCACATCAATTTGAGCATAGCCGGAGATACCAGAGACCCCGACAGTATGGACATCCAGTAGGTGGACCTCTGTGCCCCTTTGAAAATGCAAATTTTTCATGTTTCATAGCATTTTTTAATTTTTTCGTACGCATTTTTCTTTTTTAATTTTTGCATGTGTGAAAAATCGTACGAGTCCCATACCAGACTCGTATGACATTTCATTTGAATGCACATTGTCATTTCAAGTATACCCAAGTGTCGTATGAGAGGGACCTCTCTGTTGTATGACATTTCATTGGGTCCCTCAAAACTCGTATGATCTCGGGCGCAGTGTTGTACGACCATGGATTGTCGTTTGGTATACTGTGGAGTGTCGTATGATAGTTGATGCCAGTCTAAAATGTCGTTTGAAAAATAGAGAGTTAAAAATTCATACTTAGGTCAAAAATTTGACTTTTCTGATCCTTCTACCTAATTGCGGACACTTTGACCCCCCTTCTGACATATCAAATAGTTCTATTTTTGTATTATTAGCCTGATTTTGAACTTAATTTCTGATAAAAATACCCTGTTTCTGCATGATTTAGGTCACATATCCAGATGTACATATTCATCATTCTTACCCAATGACACAAAGACTGTGTGTCTCACTTCCTAACCCTATGAGGGTTCATCTTGTTGCATGTGGTTTTGAGCATCTCATTCATTTACCTGATATTAGGGTAAATCATGGCCTATTGACTGCCCTGATAGAGAGATTTCACTCAGAGACTCAGACCTTTCACTTACCGACTGGAGAGATGACTGTGACTCCAGAGGATATTTATAGGATACTTCACATTCCATTCCATAGCAGTTGGCATCCTGAGTATGTGAGTTTTGGCCAGACTGGTCTTCATGCCTTTAGGCGTCTGTTTGGTGATGATACACAGTTCACGGGGTCCATTTCCTGGGAGACCCTTGTACAGAGATATGGTCAGATGCACCGTTTAGAGTGCATTATTGCTGGTATGATTGGGGAGCTCATCATGCCAGGCCATCAGCAGAATGGCTTTTTGATGGGATGGGCTCCAATGGTAGCCCTTCTTATGGCCACACCTACTGAGCTTGCCTGGGGTCAGTGCCTGTTGGCCCACATGTTTTCAAAGATGCACAAGGTTGTGTATCAAGATTGCAAGAGCTTCACTTCTGGAGCTCTTGTATTACAGATATGGGTGCCAGAAATGTGTGTGTGAAAATTGTACCTGATCTATAGACACAACACTTCAGTAAAACATTAGAGGTTAGCAAAAATCAAAATTGTGCAAAATTGAAATCTAATTTAACCAAGCGATTTACTGCCTTCTAGTAGGTGCGAGATTGATGTTCTCAGATTGTAATTGAGATCAATGACCTAGACGACACCTAAATGAAGGATTTGGATGCAAAACTGATATGAAATATGAATGCAATTAATCTATATTTTTGATATTTTCTATGCAATGATATGAAAAATGATATGAAATCTATGATATGTAAAAACTGATATGCTATGAATTGATCTAACAATAATATGAAAACAAAAGTGATCTCACAACAATGTTGATTCGCAATAAGCTTTGATCCTTCCAATTGCAATTCGCCAGCGTGATTGTGCAAAAATATGAGATGATTTGAGATGAGTTGAAGCCTTAATTTATAGAAATCCAGGGCTTTGGAGGTGCATGGAAAAAGCCATAAATCACTCAAATAACTCAGCTTGATTTTTCAGTTATTTTTAAATAAAGATAATTTAATTCACAAAAATATGCAAATCATGCAAAAACAACTTTTTAACTCAAATTAGAGTTTAGATCAGCTTTTTGAACTCCAAAAGGATGTTGAGTTCTAAAAAGTCAACACTTTGCATTGCTTTTCTAATTTGGAGTTTAATTGTTTCTTTTGAATGTGCATAATAATTATGAATTAATTAAATAAATAAAGTGATTTATGCTCAACTTAACTGATTTTTGAAAATAAATAATTGATTTATGGGTTAATCAATTATTTAATCAAACTTTTATTCCAAAAATAATATTATTAAATATGACAACTTGCTTTAATTAATTAAATAAGAATTTAATCAATTAATGATAGGAATTTTGATTTATTGTCAAAATTAAATAATAATAATTAGGAATAAATATAATTAAATTCAATTAAATAATTAAGTGGCAGTATTAAATCCAATTAATTAAATATGAAAATATTCAATTAATCAAACTTAGGATAAATGGGATTTTTCACCAAATAATCATTAAATTAAAGATAATTATGATGATTAGGAATATTACTAGGAATATTCCCCGATGCAGAATTTATGATAATCAATTAGGATTCGATGATGTTTAGAAGTGCCTTAGATTAGGACTTTGATGTCGATTTCGTTCGAATTGTTGATATAGGAAATTAATGAACTTATAGCCCATTTTTGGGGTATTACAATATCATATTTGGAGGACATGATAATCTATGGAAATCATTTGTTGATGAAATGAGAAAAGAATTTGAAATGTCAATGTTTGGAGAGATTAAGTTATTTCTTGGTTTGTAAATTCTACAACAAAGTGAAGGTATATTCATTACACAATCAAAGTACATCAAAGAAGTGTTAAAGACTTTTGGAATGGAATATTTGAAACTAGTTGGTACACTGATGGTCACATGATGGAAATTAATGAAGGATGATCAGTCAACTAAGGTAAATCAAACACTATACAGATCAATGATTGGTAAATTGATGTATGTACTACATAGTAGACTGGATATTGCACATGCAGTTGGGATTGTAGCAAGATTTTTTTCTAATCCTAAAGAATCACATATGACTATTGTTAAGAGGATTCTGAGATACTTAAAAAACAAAGAGAACTATGGTTTATGGTAAAAGAAAGAGGAAAATTTTGAACTACAAGTTTACACCGATGTAGATTGGGTTGGAAACATTGATGACCGAAAGAGCACTATCGGTGGAGCATTATTTTTGGGAGAAAGATTAGTTACTTGGATAAGAAAGAAACAATGATGTATTTCTCAGTCCACTCCCGAAGCATAATATGTTGTTTTTGCTGCTAAATGTTCAAATATTGCATGGATAAAATGACTTTTGAAAGGGATGAATGAAGAGATCATTGATCCAATGATAATATATTGTGACAACACAAGTGCTATAAACATTTATAAGAATACAGTGATGCATGCAAAGAAAAATAATATATCCATAAAGTATCACTACTTTAGGGAACAAGTACAAGAAAAGAAAGTGAAACTGGAGTTTGTGAAATGAAATGAATAACTTGCAGATATATTTACCAAACCCTTACCTAAGGATACATCTGAGTACATCTGCATGGAATGTTGTGTAGTGATTAAACATATTAAATAAATAAGCTAGGGAGAGCTTACCGAGCTACAACATTTACTTACAGAGTTGTAGACCAGATGCTTGGTATTCTATGGCATATTTCATATTGTGTTGCCATCAATGCCAAAGGGAGAGATTGATAACCTACAACTGATTGAATATCTTGATGGAATGAATGGACAAGTAAGACACAGTGATTGAAGGTCATCGAGCTACTAAAGTGATATGTAAGGAAATTCAATCAATCAATGTATTTTCATTGATGTCAACTAGTTTTGACTGTACTTATCATTATGGTTACAAACATCTGAAGAAGAAAAATGGTAAAGGAATGAAATATCTACATGAAGATGAGATGGATATGAAAGATATGGCTTTGGTATACATTAGGTAACTTATTGATGACTCTATGTATTAAAGATCAGAATTGAACAAGTTTATGGGGTTGGTAATTGAAGATTTGTATATACACCGAGCTAGTGTAGTGTATAGTGAGTATAGTATTAACTGAGTAGGTATTCACCAACACATTCTCATATTAACTAAGTGAAAGAAACAAATAAAGTTTATAACAACTGACTGAATTGATGAGTTGGACAATTGCTTATGAATTCGAGGTAGAAGATAAAGTTTTTTATGATGATCTAACAAATGAAAAAATTCAAGATTGATCAAATGAAGAAGAATGAAATGGGTTATAGACACAACTACCAAGGAAGGTTAAAGAGGCAAAATGAATGATGAAGATTAAGAGGAAAAATCTAATGGATGAAAAGAAAATAATATATGTTGTCTATTTAAAGAGGCATGAGATTCATTATTGAATCTGGTATTATTGATACTGTAGGAGAATTCACGTGAAAGGACTATTTTCATGCACTTTTGATCAAACTGGTTGAAGATAGAAATGAGTTGAACTATAGACATTACCGAGCGCTAGAGAATTATTCACCAAGTCGCATATGTTGGAGGATATGAAGGATTAAATTTATTATTGATCAGAGGAGGTATTTTGAACCTAGCATAGATCTGAAAATCTACAAATCTTAGTTGTATTTAAATTAGATCATTACTGTATCAGTTTAACCATTGTTACAACAAAATATCTTAATTGAGTGGACTTAACAATATTTTTATATTTCAATATGACATTCAATGAATGTTGATTATTTTCTTGTTGACCCCATAGTGAATGCTGGTCAAGGGAGAACTGTTAGTGATAAATCCTCTGACTAGGTCACACCTTACATTATGTTTTGTAACCTTTGACAGGGTTGGCTCCTAACAGAGCTTACTTTAGAAGAGTGAATTATTTTGGGTTGCCCATCCCAAGTGGGTTTTCCCCTAAGAGGGTTTCCACGTTAAAAATCTATGTGTTATGTGTATCTGATGTGTTGAATTATTATTTTACTTTACACATTTCATAACTAGTCAAATGGGTAAATATAGTATTGAATTTACTGTCAATCAGTAGATGAAGAGAAAGATATTGTTAATAGCTTACTGAGTTGATAATTTGATTGAAAAGTTTGAATATATACATCAAGGAGATTTGAGATTGTAGGATAACTGGAATTAATTGATTCACCCCCCCTCTTAGTTATCTAACTATATATATATATATATATATATATATATATATATATATATATATATATATATATATATATATATATATATATATATATATATATATATATATATATATATATATATATATATATATATTCCTATTAAATTTACCATGAGAAAACTACTAACTAGCTACTACCAAGAAGAAAAATTATTTTGATAATTCAATTTGATAGAAACCCTAAGGTTTTCTACCTTAAATTTATCAAACCCTAACTAAGGTTTAAACAAGATTTAATTATGGTATTTCCTAACATACCAAACATTAATAACACAAGATCTCAAAAGCTTAATACCCAAAAATTCAAGCACGATAAAATAAATGAACAAAACATATCACCCAGATCTAAGAAGCACAAAGAAAACAATCTTTTTGAAAGAAAAGAATTTAATGTATGAGGGTTTTCAAACCCTACCTCAAACCACCAATTGAAAGAAACCATGAAGAAGACCATAAAACCCTTGAAAAACCCCAAGCTTTCACCAAAATCCTTCAATTCAATCCTTCCATCCAAAACTTACAATCTGTCACTAGAATAATGGTCAAATCCTCCTCATAATGAAAGAAGGAATCTAGAATTTGAACTCAACAATGCAAACCCGAAACTCAACTCAACTCAACAAACTTTATTTACATCTATCTCTCTTTTGTAAAATTTCATCAATTTTCTAATTTATAACTCAATGTACTTTTGAATTTCTTATTTATATCAATTCACTTAACTAATACAAATTACTTTATTATTTTAATTTATCTTAATTGAATGTGCAACTAATTGCATATTCATTATAACTAAAGAATATTATGTAATCATATTATTATAAATCCAATTGATAATTCATTATCAATTAATATATGTTATCTTTAATTGAATATTTTGAACTTAATAATTAATTAAATCCTTAAAATCCACCATTAGACTTTTAATTAATAAATGTATTTAATTAATTTTTTTTAATTAAATACTCTCACATTTAATTTCCTATATTTAATAAGATTTAATTATTTAAACCACATAATTAACCTTAGTAAATCATTTAATCATTTCACAACAATCACACCAACCAGCCAAAGATCATAAATAACCAACTAAACCTAATAAAATGATAACCATTCTCAAGGAAAAGGCTAGTGAATTCACGTCACTTGGAAAAATTTGGAAAGGTAAAATATTAGAAACTTTTCCACTACTTCAAGATAATAAAATGGTTTAGGTTGGGATTCAGACCTAAATGTTATCTACTCTCTCTTATCATTGTAACATTTTGATAGGGCATGCTCATTCTGACAATTTAGGTAAGTCAATACTCGATACCTACAAACCTACATAAAATACAAGCATTTACATCCATATAAATATATACATAACCAAAAATGGCGGAGATCAAGACATCGTGTGGATCCTACAAGAAGGTAACTACGACTCTATCCCTCAACCACATCAAACATTCCAAAAAGGTAAAACATACATGATAGCCATACACATGCAAGCATGTGCTAAGTAAAACCATGTATATAAACAATATTTTAAACATAAATAATAATCATCAAAGTAAATAACATCATCTTACTGCAAACATATGATATCTCAAAACTATCTAATATCAAATCACCATGTAATGTCATACATCCAAAAATATCATAATAAAGTTGAAATAACTAATGCACACATGAAAGTGGCCTAAAAGAGTTTGGCAATATAAAATTGAAAAAAAAAAACTATGGGTGGGCACTACAAAAGATGCTTCTGTTTATTGACATAACTGATGCAGGGATTATGTAGTAGTGTGATGACAAGAAGATCAGTTATTATGTCATCATTGATTTCAACTTAGTGTTGTGTTGGTTGACAGTGTTCCTGATGTGTTGCTAAGTATTCCGTATTGTGGAAGGAATTGGAGTGTACATTTCTTATGGGAGATTTAGAGTTGTCTCTAGATGTTGTATGTTGGATCACAGAGTTAACAACATGAATGTAGATAGTTATGCTTGATTGAAGGTTGAAAAATAAGATATAATAATAGATAGTGACAGACGGTGAACTATTTGAGTGTTCTATCAAACTAGTGTGGATTTAGGTGGTGTGGATTGGAGTACCACAAGGCATAGTTTTAATAACTAGAAGATCGCTTTGTGTAGGGTGGGATTTTTTTTTGGAATAGTTAGTGTTAGATTCTCAACCGGTGATGATGTAGTTGGTTGGGGTAAATATTTTCATGTTCTAGGTGTCAAGATGATGTGGTAGATTTTATTTGTAATGATGAGTTGATATTACATTGTTCAAGGTGATCAAATTTATCAAGCTTTTGAAAGCGTGTTGGAAAAGTCAAGGAGTTTGACTGTTCTTGATCAAATTGATGTGTGGGTACATTTGGAGGCCAACACAAACTTTTATATGCATTTTATTATGTAATAATACATTTTGGTGAACTAGGGTGAAGTGAAAAAGATTAAAATGGTGAAATTTAAATGTGATACATTTTGTTTAAGATGGTGGCCACCCTAGTGAGTGAAAAATATATTTATACTAAGATTGATGAATTGTGAAGTTGTAGATCGTAGATGTCATGGTGTGATCGAGAGAAGGGGGAAGATAGCCTAAAAGAAGAAGAAGTTTGAGATTAATTAGATCTATACTAGAAAAGGAGTACTATTTTCAGATCATTGTACATTTTGAATCATAATAGGTTCTCCAAGAAAATCCCTTAATCGGGTAGATCCTAACAGGTCTTGAATTGAAATCCTCTAAGTAGGTGACTCTTTAATTAGAGTTCTAAATCCTTTAACTGGGTTATTCCTAATAGGGTAAAGCTCCTAATAGGGCTAGAGATAAATCCCTTAATTGGGTGACTCCTACCAAGGTCTTTCTCCTAACAGGGCATTTGTAAAGATCCTAAATGGGCGAAGCCTTTAACAAGGCATACTTCAGAAGAGTGCAAATATTTGTGGGTACTAATTCCTGCTTTGGTTTTTCCCTCTAACCAAGGGTTTCCATGAGAAAAGCACTAGTGTTCTTATGTTTCATGTTTGGATGATCTCACTTATTTCATTGTTTATTTTTGCACAAGTTAGTAGTAGATGAATGTTGTCGAATGGTTAATGAAAAATTTAGAATTGGTAGATTATTGATTCACCCCCCTCTCAGTAATCTTGGACCTTATAATACTAATAATTAGTATCAGAGCTTTGGTCCTATTTATGGTAAGCTTAACAGCTTGGGGATAATATCCAATGATGAAGAAGGAAGGTCCTAAGTTCATAAGATAAAACTATACCATATGGAGTAGTCAGATGAGGATTTATCTAAAAGGTATGTAGAAATAATTATGGAATCATGTTGAGTTTAAATATGTAATCCCTGTTGGAAATCTTACTACATATGAATTGAAGGAGTAGTAGGAGAATATACAAGCATTGGAAGCTATTGTAAGTACTCTATCTGATACTAAATACATTGATATACATGGACTAGAAACTTCTTATGAGATTTGTCTAAAGCTGAAATTAATCTATGGTGGAGACAAACATGTGCAAAAATATAGGGTAAAATGTCGGAAGGGAAAATATGATGACATGAGAATGGTGGAAGGTGAGAACTTTTATTAGTATGTCCAAATAATAAAGGAAGTAGTTGGTGCTATCAAAAGTGTTGGAGGTAACATCAAAGAAAGGATGTGGTAAGTAAAATGTTGAGAACCTTATTACCATCTTATGCCATTAGAGTTTTTTTCATTCAAGAGTTGAGAGCAATAGATAACGTCTCTATTTATGGGTTGATTGGTAAGCTTACTATCTTTGAATTGGGTGAATATGATAGTACTATGTCTAAAGTGGAAGCATCTTTCAAGGCCTCTTTCTTTATGGCTTCAATGAAGAAGGGTAAAGAGATAAGTCATGAATAAGCTAGTATGTCAAGTTATTCCAGGGAACTTGAATCCATTTTGGATGATAAAAGAAAACAAGAAGAACATGAATAATTACTTGCAAAAATACTTCCTAGAGGTATCAGTAAGTACAATGGAAATTCATCTTTGAATTATTTTTCATGCAACAAGATAGGACATATTTTTGCTAGGTGTCCTAATGGTGGGAGGAAAGATAAGATCAGAAGACTCAATGAAAAAGGAAAGAAATAATGCTATGTTGTAGTAGATGAAGGTGGAACTGATGAAGAGTCTGAATATAATGAAGAAGAAGAAATAATAATTTTTGTAGTAAAAGAAGACACCTAAGAAGATGAAAAGGCACTAGTCTCATACATGGAGCACAGTAATAAGTGAGTTACTGACAGTGGGTTCTCACGTCACATAACCGATGACAAAAGAAAGTTCATAAAGCTAGATGAATTTAATGGCGGTATGGTTAGGTTTGGAAACAAAATACCATGTTTTGTAAAATGTAAAGGTTCAATTAATTTGAATGGGAAAATAATTCTGATGATGTCTATATGGTAGAAGGTCTAAGACATAACCTGTTGAGTGTTAGTCAGTTGACTGACAAAGGTTATTACCCAGAGTTCAAATGAGGTATATGAAGGATACTTGGAAGTTTAGGAGATCTGATTTCTACCAGGAGGAAAACTAAAGGTAATTTATTCCATCTAAATAGTACTATTAATAAGTGTTTGGTTTCCATAGTTATAGACAATTGGATGTGGTGTAGAAGGTTTTGTCATGTGAATTTTGATAGCTTGATCAAAGTTAGTGAGTCAAATGAAGTTAGGGGATTGCAACAACTAGTTAAGCCAGACAATGTAATGTGCAAAGAATGTCAGTTGGGAAAATTAAAAGGTTCTAGTTTGAGTAGTAACAAATTTTCATCTAAGAATATATTGGATTTGGTACATACTAATCTTTGTGGTCCTATGAAAACAAAGAGTTATTATGGTGATAAATATTTTATGTTATTTATTGATGACTATTCAAAGATGATGTGGGTGACTCTTTTAATGGATAAATATGAATCTTTCTACAAGTTTAAAGTGTTCAGGGCACTTTCTTAGAATGAAATGGGAAAAACATAAAATTTCTTAAGGTCAGATAGAGGAGGCGAGTTTACTTCATTTGATTTTATTAAATATTGTGAGGATAATGGACTCAAAAGATAGATGTAAGCTCCAAGAACTCCACAACATAATGGTATTGTAGAAAGGAGGAACATGAATATAGTAGATGGAGCTAGGAAAATGATGATTCAAGGTGATGTTCCTAAGATGTATTGGAGAGAATCCATTAGCACTACAATATACACATTAAACTGGGTACAAGTGAAGAAAGGAACCAGTAAGACACCTTATAAATTGTGGTATGGTCATACACCTAGTGTTAAATATTTCAAATTCTTTGGTAGCAGATGTTATCTCTATTTGAACATTAAAGATTGTCATTTGTATCAAAAACAACTAGTCGGTTACATATGCAATCCAGTCGGTAAAAGAAAAGTACTTCAAGCTACTCAAGCTAGTCAGTTAAACTTCACCAAGCACCAAAGAAGTCTTACCGAGCATCAATGTACACCTATACCAAGCGTCAATAAACACCAAGTAGATTGGACACCAAGCACCAATGAAACTACCGAGCAATATTTGCAATGTTTATCGAGTAATACAGAAAACATCATAGTATTTAGGAATGGCACATTTATCTATGCAAATGGTTACAAAAAAATCATAAAATGTTTTACTAAGATCGAGGATCATTTATTGTAGATATAATCATTAATTACAATGATGATCTCTATGTAATTTCTAGATGTAGGTTAATTTTGTACACCGTAGATCTTAGGGTTTTTCCTAAGACATTGTAACCTAATTTTGTTAAGCGACAAACACAGTATGCTATATATTTGTATTTCATGTCATTTTGACACAAGATTGACAAGGAAGTTATGATCAAGCCAAGAATTTCTTGAAGCATCAAGCCAACTTCAAGATATCAGTTATCAAACATAGAAGATTAGAATTCAGAGACATTCAGATTGAGCAGAATCAGACAAGGTTATCGAGCAGTTCAGAGACAAGATGTACACATACAAAGGTGATATCTAATCTATACTACATTGATCTGTATCAGACAAGGTTGAGTTGTCATTTGTAGATACATCCTATTATTTTCTAATCATTGTAACATAGTTTGGTAAAATCTCTTAACATAGTAGACCTAACAGTTTTTTATATAAATCTCTTAACCAAGTGCACACTCAAGTAGTGTTGTTGAAATGCTATAACTAGGTAGATCTAGCTGATCTAAATTGTTACTCCTAACATGGTAAGATCACCAGAAGTGATCACATCTTGTAGGCTTAACTGGAAAAAATTATTATCTATAGTAGTAAATATTTGTGGGTGTCATCCCCACTGCAATTTTTACCTTCTAACAAGGGTTTATGTGTTACCAAAATACTTGTGTTATGTGACTGATTCATTGTTGATTTCATGTTATTTATTGTTGCAAGTTAATTGAATGAATGATGTATGCAATGGATTCAAGTTATATATGAAGGTTACTAGTGTTTGCTGATTAAGTTTTTGGAGTTAAAGTTTTTGAGGTCGCTGATTCACCCCTCCCCTCTTAGTACCATATCTCTCCATTCCAACAATTGGTATCAGAGGTCAGATCTCTTATTGGATGATTTAACTATTGAAGAGTAAAGATCTAACCATGGAGAGATATAAGTTGGATAAAATAATAGAAAATCAAAAGATTCAAATGCAGATGTTCATTGAGCAGTATAAGTAAGCTAAGGATGCATTGAAGAAATTACTAGTTCAAAGAAAGAAGTTTTCTATTCTAGATAATGAGATTGGTTTCCATGAAGAAGAGATTGATGACTTATTTGACAACATTGGATCTAGTTCAGGAAGTATTTCAGATGGTTCTGAAAGTGCAATCTCTGATTTGTCTGAAAAGAATCTTCACTTGACTGAACAAGTGAAAGCCCTGCAGATCGGTCAAGAATCATAGATGGTGAGAATAATTGATGTAATGAACAATGCTAGACAAGCTAAGAAAAAAATGAATCTAGTTGTTGAAGACCGAAGACAAATAACTGAACAACTTCAAGAAAAATAAACTGAGATATAAAGACTCACTGAGCACAATTTTAAAATATCCAATCAGATGATGACTGTAAACTGGGAGATTAACCAAGTAAATGGTGAGTTGTCTAGAAAACTTAAAGACATTGGAATACTTAGGGAAGAAAATGAGAAATTGAGAAATGAAGTAAAGAAACAATTGCAACACAATGAAATGATGAAAATGGCTGAAAATAGTTATAAGAAGATTGATGATTTTTTGACTAATCAAAGAAGGTTTGGAAGTAGAGCTGGAATAGGCTATACTAATGAAGGAGAATCATCCAACCAAGCTGAACAAGTGAACAATAATCAAAATTTGAAACCCAAGACATTGTCATGCTATCACTATGGAAAATTGGGACATACTTCAAATGTGTGCAGAAGAAAAGCACAAGGTAAACCTCAAGTCACTCTTATGTTTAACGGTTATTGCTATTATTGTGGAAAATTTGGTCATCAAGCTTATGAGTGTAGAGATAAACTAAATAAAACCCCTAACAATCCTATTATGGAGAAACTTTGTTATATTTGCAACAAACATGGACACACTTCACAAGAGTGTAAGGAAAAGATGAAGCAAGTCTGGACACCAAAATAGAAGAGAAAACCTTATCAATTGAAGAGACAAGGTCGTGCATACACTTGGGATTACAACACATGGGTCAACTACATAGTATGTGGAAGGTATGGACATATAGGAGCGAATTGTATGAGGAAGAGATGGGTTGGAAAATCATGAAGCTAGACAAGAACTGGTATGACATGCTTACATTATCATAAAGTCGGTCACCTAAGCAAGGACTGTAGAGACCAAGTACTAGAAGAAGGACATGTATTTGAGAGTGGAAACACTATTGCAGATATCATGAGGATTAGAAAGACTATGTGGAAAGAGGCATCAAATGAGAATGCTAAGTCAAGCAATGCTGTCGGTGAAACCTCATCCACTGGATTGGGTGACATCGATACATCCACCTAAGGTGAAATAGGTATGTATGGAACTAAGATTTTCAAATTGATCTTATTTTATATACAGTTCCTTATATTTTCTAAGCACATACCAAATTTGCATGAATAAAGATACATTGTGGTTTATAAGTTTTTGAGCTAACAAAGTCATACATTCGGTAAATGCTAGACTAAGCAAAAGGTTACCCGTCGCTAATCATTATTAAAGATTAACCGAGTATTAGTATCAACTGAGTGAAAAATCATCTGTTAACCAAGTTTTTGTAGTTTTGTGGTAATCATCGAGTTGACAGTTGTCACCGTACCAGTAGGTCAAGCATTAATGACAAAAGTTTTGAGTGGGAATACAAAAAAGGCTATAAATACACAGAAGACTTAGTTTATTTTCACAAAGTGATTTCGAAGAGAAATGATTTTATAGAGAAAATTCAAGCTAAAATTTTTTAGAAGGATTCAAGGCAGTTACAGATCGAACTGAGCATGTTCTTCATCTATTCTGAGTAAGTACATCTTCTACCGATCACATTCATCATATTTGCCGAAAACCTAGTTTGTTAAAATGGTATCTATTGCAAACAAATCCAAGATTGTGGAAGAGGAAGTGAACCTCATTTTTTTAGCTAACTATGATGAGCCTAAATACAAAATACACCTGGAAGTCACATCTAAAACAGATTTAGTGGGAGCTTTCTCAAGCATCCCACCTAGGGTTTTGCTAGTCGAGGTTGTCAGATCGTACATTCATTGCAAGATAGGAGAAATAGGAGATTTTGAGATGTATGCATCATATCAGAAGCTTTTTAGTGATGATGGGAAACTTAAACCAGAGTACAAATAGGTTGAAAAGATTGGACTCACTCAAGCCCTAAATTTTCTAAAAAGTTTCAAAAATGAATGGATTAGGGTTGTACTCTATCGCTATCATGAGGGAACATTTTGGCTGGATAATTTGATTAAATTGACAAAAAGAATGATCCATAGTGTTATAGGATACCCTACAATAGATAAGGCCAAAGCTTTTCATAGTGCCTCAAGGGTCAAAATTGAGAAGAATACAAGCGCAACATGGGATGGCTGAACATTGAAGATTGCTTCAATTAAGGACCCAAAAGTTAAATTTGTAGCTCATGTAATTGGTTACAAGTTCTATCAGTCAAGTAGACTGAATAGTGTTCCATGTAGTGCTATGGACATGGCATATAAACTAATAAAGAAGAGTCACCAGTTGGACCTTGCCAAGCTACTCCTGCGGTAGTTAGAAGAAAACATGAAAACAATTAGGTCAAAAAAGTGAAACACTTTTAAGTTTGGATCACTGCTGGTGTGTATATTTTTCTACATTCAAAATTTTTTCCCTTCTGTTGGTCACATAGATTAGCCTACCGACAAGCCAATAGTTACTCAAATTTCTAACATGATTCATAATTTGGGAGATAATTTGAATAAAGTTGTAGATGACTACTTTGAGCAATTCAAGATTATGATGAATCTTTAGAGCACGATTCTTAGTTCATTGGTTGAAAAACATGAAACAGATATATGTTTTCTTGTGGACACCAATCACACCTTGATTAAGGCTGTGGAGCCTAGAACAAAATGGTTAGCCCCCATGGGATATGAAATGGATATTGATTTCTCTTTGAAATCAATCAAGGCTCTACTAGCTACACCAAGGGACAAGAATGCCAAAAGTTTTGGAACCTATGAAGAGGCTAAGGCAAGAATAAAAACTGGTCTTGTCATCAGTAAAATAACTAAAAAGTCAAGGAAAATGATGAAAACATTAGTAGAGAAATTTGGAGATGAATCTGACTCATCTGATGAGTCACTGATTGGGACTGCAACTGAAGGTTAGTTATTGCTAACTGAAAAACCCCATGATAGTGAAGAAACCAAGTCTGACAATGGAAAAGATTCAACATCAGTTTCCCCCACTCCAACTCCAAAGAAGAAATAGTTGCCAGTGCAGTCTAGAGTACAAACAAGGTCAACAACTGCAACTTCACCACCATTGAAGAAGGGAGTTGTGAAGATTACAATACCAAAAGCTACTTCACTAACGAGGACATATACAAAAAGAGGAACCAAGGTTGCAATTGGAGCACCAAGGAAAAGGAGGAGATTGATAACAGGAAAAGAAGACCTTGAAGATGAAGAGAATGATAAAAATCAGTTCAAGGTGGTCAACAACAAGAACAAAACAATTGATGAAGTTTTTGCAGATATAATTGAAAATGGAGAACTCACAGATCCAGAACTTAGTCGATTTGATAACATAACTACTGAGGATCAGAATAAAATAGAGGAGGCAGTCATCCAGATGATGATCAGCTTCAAACAAGTTCCATTAGAATTTTCCTAGCAACTACCTAAGGCATTAGAAGAGAGAATAAATCAGAAATGGTCCTATGCCTTGGACACCAAAAAGAAAATGAGGGAACAAGCCCTAGTTCTGGCAGTTCCAAATTTGTCCATTGATGAAATTGAAGATTATATGAACACTTACTCTAGGAGATTTAGAGTAAAAGGCCGAGCTTTGCAGATATTAGATGAAAATATAGTAGACATTGATGAGTCTAGCCAACTCATATGGACTTCAATTGTTGTAGCTCAAGAGCAAGCTAAAAAGGCAGCATTTTTTAACTTGTTTAAGAAGAGACAGAGATCAAAAGGTAAAGGCATCCGTATTGATGATGCTGATTTAGTAAAGAAGACCGAAGAGATAGATGTATCACTTACCGAGGTGATTGATACTACACTTGACAATATGGACATAAACATTTCACAGGATGCACCAGATCAGGTTGAGATCTAGATTGAAGATAATAAAGCATTCAATGTACTCATTGAGGAAATTACTAGTGGTGATCTTGATTATAGAGATGAAGATGAGGATGTGAACATTGTAGAAGGAAAAACACAAGATGAAGTTCCTATTATCGAGCCTAGAATCACACCATTACTAGGTGAGCTTCCTTTTCTTGTAGAAGCAGTTGAAATGTTGACAAAGGAACAACCCGATGGCTCACACCCCAAGAAACCAATGGATACATCAGGGGAACAAGGAGTAGAAACACCAACTGAACCAAACAAGCCTAAAGAAAAAGAGACAACCAAGACAAAAGCACAAGGTCAAGATGACTTTAAAGTAATTGAGGCTACCCCACCAGACACAACATCAGAGGCTCCACCTCACTCAACCAACACATAGGTCCTGAGGAGTAGAAGAAGGAAGCAAATGTGTCAACCGGGCAGGTTACTCCAACTATTGAGGTAAAGGATATTGTACCACTTGTAAAAAGCTCACCTCAAGAGTTAGAGAAGAAGAAGAAGAAGAAAAAGAAATGAAAAGGGTCGGTCACATTAGATGAAGTAATTATTATACAAGACTATGACCCTAGGACCCTAAGCCATGAGGAACTTAGAAAATATGGGGAGTTGTGTACCAGGAAAGCAGCATAAGAAATGTTAAAAATGGAAAGCAAGAGCAAGGAAATTCTGGAGAATGTAAGAGATATCTTACAACAGATCATACCAGAGGTACAAATTAATGAGGATACTCCCATTATGGACCAAATTTCCACACTTGTAGAAGAAATCAATGCCTCTAACATTGAAGTTGAACAAAGAATTGAAGAAAGGGTAGAATCAAAGATTTAGGACAAACTTGCAAAAAAGATCAGCCAGGAAGTGGCAATAAATAAGGTAAAATTGTTTGTGGTAATAACTGACATTCAGTCTATTACTCAGTTAATAAGTCAAATTTTGATCAAACTATGCACTGTGGAAACCTTCACTACTGAGATCAGTGAAAAGATAAAAACAACTGGATACTGAAATCTAAGCCAGTGCACAAGCAGCTTTAACCAAGCCACAATCTTTTGAAAAGTATATATTGAGAGTTCAGGAACTCGGGCGATTAAGAGCAGATCTCAGGAAATATGAAGAAAGAATAAGTGACCAAGTCACTGAGCTTCAAACTGAGTTACTTTCTTATTTGAAATTTTTTGAGAAGCACATTGTCAAAGCACAGACGCTTGTTGCAACACCAAAAATCTCTATGGTGGACAACATTTTTGACATGGATGCAAAAGTTGGTCTTGAGCACATTGGTCTCACTAACTTGAAAGAGGAATGGGAAAACCTCTTGGAGTCATTGAAGAAAACCCATAAGCATATTTTTGATAAGTTGTAAGTATACATTTTTGTATTTGGCATTAATATAAAAAAGGGGGATAACAATGTATATGCCAAATATGTAAATAAAATGCTAAGTATATTACACACTACCAGGAGCATGCACCAAGGGGGGGTATAGAAATTTTTATGAAGTTAAGTATCTATGTATATATGGCAGAGATAGAATAAATTTTGAAGACATAAGGTCTATATACATTTTAGTTTTGATACTAATGCCAAAGGGGGAGATTGTTATCTCTATTTGAGCATTAAAGATTATCATTAATATCAAAGACAACTAGTCGGTTACCTATGCAATCCAGTCAATAAAAGCAAAGTACTTCAAGCTACTCAATCTAGTTAGTTAAACTTCACCGAGAACCAGAGTAGTCTTACTGATCATCAGTGTACACCGATACCGAGTATCAGTAAACATTGAGTAGACTAGACACCGAGCACCAGTGAAACTACCGAGTAGTATTTACAGTGTTTACCGAGCAATACAGAAAATGGCATAGTATTAAGGAATCACACATTTATCTATGCAGATGGTTACAACAGAATCATAAAACATTTTACCAAGATTGAGGATCATTTATTGTAGATATAATCATTAATTGAGATGATGATCTCTATGTAATTTCTAGATCTAGGTTAGTTTTGTACACTATAGATCGTAGGGTTTTTCCTAAGACATTGTAACCTAATTTTGTTAAGCGACAAAAGTAGTATGCTATATATTTTTATTTCATGTCATTTTGACACAAGCTTGACAAGGAAGTTATGATCAAGCCAAGAAGTTCTTGAAGCATCAAGCCAACTTCAAGATATCAGTTATTAGACAGAGAAGATTAGAATTTAGAGACATTCAGATTGAACAGAATCAGACAAGGCTACCAAGCAATTCAGAGACAAGATCTACACATACAAAGGTGATATCTAATCTATACTACACTGATCTATATTAGACAAGGTTGAGTTTTCATTTGCAGATACATCCTGTTATTTTCTAATCATTGTAATAGAGTTTGGTAAAATCTCTTAACAAAGTAGACCTAACAATCTTTTATATAAATCTCTTAACCGAGTGCACACTCAAGTAGTGTTGTTGAAATCCTATAACTAGGTAGATCTAGTTGATCTAAATTGTTACTCCTAACTAGGTAAGATCACCAGAAGTGATCACATCTTGTATCCTTAACCAACAAACTTTATTATCTGCAGTAGTAAAGATTTGTGGGTGTCATCCCCACCACAGTTTTTAGCTTCTAACAAGGGTTTATGCATTACCAAAATACTTGTGTTATGCGATTGATTTATTGTTGATTTCATGCTATTTACTATTGCAAGTTAATTGAATGAATGAGGCATTCAATGGATTCAAGTTATATATGAAGGTTACTACTGTTTGCTGATTAAGTTTTGGGAGTTAAATGTTTTGAGGTCATTGATTCACCCCTCCCCTCTTAATACCCTATCTCTCCATTCCAACAGAAGATGCTATATTAAGAGAGATGAGTTTGAAGGAAAATTTGATCCTAAGAGTGATGAAGATTTTTTCTTTAGATACTTTACTAAAAGAAAGGCTTACAAGTGTTTCAAAAAAAGGAGAAACAATATGATTGCAAGTATAAAAGTGAAGGTGGATGAGTATCATAAAAAATCTGATGATTCCAATAAGAAAGAATTAGAGAACATCTAGGAGATTATGTATGTGTAATCTAAAGTGCAAGATATGGTTGAAAAAAACAATGAGGAAGAAGTGGTTCAACCAGAAGAAGAAGCTCCTAGTCCTAAACCATTTATTCCAAGGTATGTAAAGTTGAATCATTCTACTGATCAAATCATAGGTGATAAAGATGCAGGTGTGCAAACAAGAAGAAAAATAAGGGAAATTACATGACTAATTTCAAAGTTTGATCCTAAGACCATGAATTAATATTTGAAGAATGGTAATTGGTTAAAATCCATGGAAGAGGAACTTGAATAGATTGAAAAGAATGATAGATGGACACTTGTTCCTAGACTAGTAGAAAATAATGTGATTGAAACAAAATGGGTCTTTAGAAATAAACTAAATGAAGATGGAGAAGTGATCTATAACAAGGCAAGACTTGTATGTAAGGGCTATGCACAAGAGGAACAATTAGACTATGGAGAGACCTTTACTCCACTAGAAAGAATTGAAGGGGCAAGAATCTTACTTTCTTATGCATCTTACAAAAGTTTTAAGGTTTTCCATATGAAATTTAAATATTCTTTTCTATAGGGCCTATTTGTTGGCTGGAATTAGAGTGGAATTGGGATTGTCAAATCCTGGAATTGACATTTTTGATATTTGTGTTCAAAACATGAAACTAGAATAGGGATTTTTTAATTCCCATTTACCCCCAAAACCAACATTTGAATCTTCCATTTAAATAGGTGGAATTGGAAAATCAATTCTGGTTCCACTTAAATGGGAATTAGGGGCAAAGAAAAATTTATAATTTTTTGAAATCCATATGCAAACAACATTTTCCATCTTCTCATTTTGAATTCTAGGTGAACCAAATGGTTCCAACCATATTCTAAAAACCATTTTCAAGATTTATAACTTCTAGATTTGTCAAATAGTGGAATTTGACGATTCCAACAACCAAAAAAACTATTATAGAATTCTAAAAGAAGAGGTATACATAGAATAACTAGATGGATTTGCATTGACAAAGAACAATGATATGGTGTGCAAGCTACAAAAGGCACTGTATAGAATGCAAAAAGCACCTAGAGCATGGCATTAAATGATACACTCTTATCTTGTTAAGATTGGTTTCAGAAGAACAAATGAAGATATCAATGTAAACTTGAAGTTTCAAGCTGACAAGTTACTATTAGCTGAAGTAATTGTGGATGACATTATATTTGGTGGAAATGATGAAATGAGTTTGGAATTTTTAGAAGAGATGAAGAAAGAATTTGAAATGTTAATGATTGGAGAAATTAAGTTCTTCATTATATTGCAAAATTCATAGATAAAGGATAGTATTTATGTCAACCAATCTAAGTTTATAAATGAGGTGCTCAAAACCTTTGGAATTGAAGACTCCAAGCTATTTGGAACCCCCATGGTGACCGAATGCAAGATGTGTAAGAAAGATGAGTGAAGTGGAGTGGATACAACCGTATAAAGCTCTATGATAGGCAAGTTACAATATATTGTTCATAGTAGACCAGACATTGCTCAAGAATTGGGATAGTGACCAAATTTCAAGAAAATCCTAAGGAATCCCACATGGTGGCATTGAAGAGAATATTCAAGTACTTTAAAGGGATTATTTATTAATCCTTGTATTATCTTGTTTCGTAAATCTCACTTTTGCCCCTAGGGAAGTAATAATAAATTTTTATTATTTAAATCTAAGTATTGCAATGCTATTACCAGTGTAATTACACTTCCCTTTCTTACATTTAAAAAGGTACTTAATAATAATAAAATAATATTTAATTAATAATGGTTTCCCTTTAATGACCTGCTCGACGCTTTTTAAGTTTTCCAATGTATGCCAGTTTAAATGTCACATTCAGAATCAACAATGAAATCTCTTAATTTAATTATTGTCACATTTTTAATATAACCACGTTGAGAATATATTTTAATCAATTATTCAATTACTACGTAGATCACTTCTAAATCTGTTTAAATTAAAGCATCAAATTATATTATTTATTTAATATCCCAAAATTTCATGTTAATTAATTTTAAAAAATATATTATGCATAGTCGACATATCTTAAGTATAATTAAATTCTTATATATAATCATATATTCATGTATGTCTTTAGTAATAATCTCATGTGGTTTGAATGTTTAGTGAGGTTATAATTGGTCCTTCTAATTTTCCAGTTTACCTCAAAAAGTCAAACCATCACTTGCTAAGAAAATACTTTTTCTTTTTAAATTATAACTTGATGGACTTACCATTTTGAAAATAAATCCCCCCTTTTTTACTTTTCCAAAGGGATTTCAAAATAATAATATTTAATTTATTTTTATGTCTAACACTATTTTGGGTTTTCTATGAAAACTAAATGAGATTCTCTCTCTCTCTCTCTCTCTCTCTCTCTCTCTCTCTCTCACACACACACACACACACATTTCCATTCCAAACCCTAACCTAAAATTAGGGTTAGGGCATAGTATTTCTACCTCTTATCTCATATCTCTATTTTTTGTATGTGTGTGTGTGTGTGCATGTGGAAGAAATGGAGAGGAAGGTCTATGTGTAGGTATAACCCCTAAAAAAGAAAATATTTTATTTTTGGGAGGGAGTTCTGTATGCCCTCCCCCCATGGTGGCTGAGCAATGAATCTCTTTGTGGGTATTTTGCGGTTGAGCCACCGTTGCGGCCACCACAATAGTGGCCATGAACATTGGTCATGGTGCCACCCAACGACCACCATGACAGTGGTCAAGCCACTCTTGTGGTTCCACCTAGTGGATACCATGAATGTGGCAACGCCACTATCGTGGCTTCTGCCTCATGTGGGCCATAGGACTAGGCCCTCCCCCAACATGGGGTAAGGGTTTCGACTCTTCCCAACCCTTTGATTTTTTGTTTTGAAAGATTGTTATATATATATATATATATATATATATATATATATATATATATATATATATATATATATATATATATATATATATATATATATATATATATATATATATATATATATATATATATATATATATATAAGATGAATATGAATATTTATGTTTTTTTAATAACATTAACAAAAATTTAAATTATTGTAACACACACACATATTTCAATTAAACATGACATCCACAACTTAAGAAATAAGACATACTAAAATAATTATTTCCCTTTCTAAATTTGTACTTTTCTTTAAAAAACAAATTAAAATCAAAAGAATATATGATATAAAATGCTAGGCTTTTTATTTTATTTTATTTTTTACATAGTGTTCTTTTAAAACAACTTTATAACATTTAGAAGATTAAAATAGATTTCAACTTAGAAAATTCCTATTTTCATTTGTGATACAAAATAACAAGATTTAAAGCTACATTAAGGAATATACAAGTTTCTAGATTTAAAAAAAAAAAATCTTCTCTTTTTATAAAAAAGGAATTTTCAAACTCATCTCTTTTATTTTTTTCTAAACAATGAACTTTTAAAGGAAATGACTATTTTACAAGGAGATGTAAATCTTGTACAAACTTTGGAAATCTATAAATACATGAAAGGAATATTTATTAATATGACATAAACCTTTCAAAACTAATACCAAGAAACAAGACTTCATTTATTTTTGAATCACCAACTTCCTTCCAAATTTACATCCATAAGAAAACCTGTAAATAATTTAAAGCTTGACCATGGAGGCTCACCTCCCAACCTAGTCCTTTACAAGGCCACCCTTGAGCTAGGAGACCCAAGACCAAACCAGGTAACAATGACACGCAAAAATAATGATAAGGTTAAACAACTAATCACAACAAAGAACTCCCAAACCCAAGGGTAAACACATAGCCACTAAATGGATTTGTAAGGAGTGAGGGTGGACGAAATACCATAAGGAGAAGCTAAATAATATAAAAAAATATGAGCCATCACAAAGCTCCTACTCTATTCATACATTCTCAACAACCATAAAACCCTTATGAACCCCATTGATGAAACTTAGACACCTTATGACCCCCATAAACATACAAAAAGATCAGCAACATGGATCCCATAATCCATTCCTTTTTCCCTCTCTTCTAAGAAGAGAGACTCTACACTGATAGCTATCCAACATAACCTTCACCCCCAAGGAGGCTCTTCCCTCCCAAGGGTGATTTTGGCCTTGCACTCCCCAAAACACATGCAAGAAAGACAAGAAATAAAATACAAAGACAAAACATGAAGTTTACAGTAACAAACTTCAACTTGCAACACATGAAGAGAATACAAAATTATGCAACATATGGATTTTACTTTTCTTTCTCTCAAATGATGAACTACTAAAAAGATTGAAGATGAGGATGGAAATGAAACCACCAACCTCAATCCAAGATTATGTCAAGAAAGTTGAAAAAGAGCTCCCCTATGTCCAAACTCCTTCCAACTTTAGTTGTCACCAAAGTTGGTGAGTGGGTGAATAACTACAATGCTCTCCAAAATCCCCTCTAATAGGCTTCACACACTCTTTCCAACTCCTTGGGAAAAATGTGCGTTCCTGTTGGTTGGTCTTCCCCAAACCCTTACACATTTTCTAAAAATGAATCTTTAAAAGGTGTCTTTTGAAAAAGGAAAAAATGTATTTCACTCGAATGGAGGTTTTTCTATCCAAGACCATGCTTCCAAAAAGTTTATTTTAGTCCATCTTGGAAAACCAACTTTTGGATGGGCTCCAAGTCAACTATGAGTTGTCCCAGGGTTAAAAAATGACCCTTACCCATAGGTATACCAAGTGGGCTTGCTAAAAAAGACCCAAAATCAACCCTAGGTGTCCATTTAACCCCTTCAAAACCCATCTTGAGTTCACCTTCGGGTTACAAGTGATGTGACCATACTCCAAGATCTCTAACCAAGAGGTCATCATGAAAAATGCAACTAGGTACTAGGTTTTCTTGGTTTACACAATCCTACTCAAGTGTACATGCCATGCCAACTCACACACATATGTGTCAAGTGAAAATACAAAATAAACATCACATTTACACATGACATGTCCATTATTATTTTTACAAAATTTCAATTTCAAATTTAGACAAACACACAACATATATATTTACAAAATAAACACATTATGTACAAGGTTTTGCCTCTTCACTTAGGTGCAACCTTGGCTTCACTATCACACATGGGTTTGGCCTTAGTTCTCTATTTAATTTCCATGGTCATAATATTTCTCATCTCAATTTGAATATCAATAGTCCAAAATAATTACATATATACATAATGCATGAAAAGACCATCAATAAAGCATATATCATGAAATTAACATCCTTTCACAATCCAATCATAGCTTAAACGCAATGGAAAACTATTAACATATCAAAAAGAAATCCTCCTGAAAACACATGTACAAATAGGTGTATGATGGTAATTCACTTGATCACATAACCTTTAGTTACTCCTATTCTACTCTAAATCATAACTCAACATGAGTAGAATGAATCAACATGAAATCCATCATTTAATTGCATCATCATAATAATAACCTAAATCAACTAATCAAAATGCATGTATTAATGTACTATAACATCATCACGAAAATTTATTAAATCTACTAACCACATCACATGCAATAATGTACAATAATATTGCATAGTAAGTTTTTGCATTCGATTGATGCTAAAAAAACTCACACAATCGAATCCAAAAACTTATTGTGCATCATAATGGATTGTGGAAATCTGATCTTGTTAATACAATAATATTGTCAACATAAGTACTAGGATCAACATAGAATAAAATACATCATGTCAAATTATTTTAAACCACCTATCTAAAAGAGTCCAATCTATAATGTTTCAAAATAATATAACAAGTATGAGGTCCATCACGAAGATAAATGAACAGATATGAAAGGCTCATGGTAGGGCCTCACACCCTCCCCCCAGGAATGAAATGTTAGAATAACTGAGAGCGGGGTGAATTAGTTAATCACTATTGCAATACAAAATGCATAATCTAAAAAACAAATACTTCAATTTCTGCTGCTTGGTAACTTAAAATACTTTTACTATTTGTGCATTTACCGATTACCAGTCTAAAACTTATAGTAGTTACCAATCAAATCAAATATGCAACATAAAAATATGACATCAAAAAAATATCACAATCAAAACATAACACAAGAGATTTAACATGGAAACCCTGTGAAGGGAAAAACCACTTGGGACCGACAACCCAAAAATATTCACTCTTCTGAAGTGAGGTCGGTGAAGACCCAACCCTGTTAAAGGTTACAAACACACTGTTAGGTGTGACCTTGTTAGAAGATTTAAGACCAATCGTTATCATCCAACCAGCAGTCACTCTGGGGTTGATAGGATAACAATGTTCATTCTATGAATGATACATAATAAGACTTTCTTAGTCCACTTGGTTAAGAGATTTGACTGTGTACAATGGTTAAATATGTAATAGTAGGTGATTTGACTTAATACAACTTGTATCATCTTAAAATGGAAGCACTTCCATGATAAGAGTGTTTAGCCCTCCAAGTAAGTGGTTTGGGGTCATGTTAAGCACCTTGATTGGGTCTTTGCATGTATATGGCTTTTCTCCCCACTTTCCACTTCTTCCCTGCACTTGATTTCTTCATTCTAGGTGAAATTAGGGTTAGAATCCTGAGGATTCTCCTAAATTTATCTCTTCCATAGCTCTATTTTCTAGGTAGGATTTAGAAATGGATCCTCTTGGCCTTCATCTCAGTAATCATAGGATTTTATGTCTACTCCTGACATTCTGTCCTATTCTGGCATCAGTTTTAGGTTTTTGGACATCCCTAGGACCTCTTGACTTGGTTCTAAGTCAACTTAGGATCAGGGTCAATGTCTTAGGTCGACCCTGACTAGGTCAGGGTCAACCTCGACATTGAACCCTTTCTCCAAATTTTCAAGATCTTTAATTTTTGGGCTTCGGGCTTTCAGGGAATTTATTTTCCTGCCTCCGGGTCAGCCATTTTAGGTTTCAGGATGGTAAATCCTTTAATTGTATTTAATCTAGGTATATTTTCTAAAGGTGAGGACCTAATTGGGATTTAATTCTCCAAGGTGGCCCATCTAGAGGAGTGTACCCTAGATCACTATAAAAAGAGGCCTTCCTCTCTCATTTTCACATCAAGTTTTCATATCACATCTCAAGCTCTCAAGCTCTCAAGTGCATTATAGCAAGTCTTCAAGCATTCAAGTGTTCAAGCATCCATTCATCAAGGAGATCCATTGTTAGCTATTGAAGGATTCAATCTCTTTGGATCCCCCTTTGATGATCCATCCTTCTCCATTCATTCAAGCCTTCTCATATGGAAACATCAAGTCAAGATTAGTGTTGAAGATCAAATACCATTGATTGGAGACATCCTACATCCATTGAAGCATTCCTACTTGTGGATTTGAGGATTTGAATCCTCTATAAGGACTTTAACATAAGTGAGGTGATTTGTTTCAATTACTTTGTTTATGCACAATAAATTTCAATTCAATTTCAAGGTTGATTCCTAAATTGGGGTTTGACCAAGGCAAACCCACCATACAACAAAAAATCCCATTTTTCTTGCAAGTATAGGTGTAGAGTTTCAGATCTGAGAGTGAATTTGGATACCCTTTTTGGCCAACTTTCAGGATCTATGAACAGAATTTGAATTGGACTTCAAATAAAGAATGTGGTATTTGACCTTTTATGAGGGTCAAATCTGAGCTAAGCCATCTTGAGGAAAGATTTTTGGGTTTTCTCTGTCTCGGCATTTCTAGTCCAAGACAGGTTTTAGATTTTCCTGAAAGTGCACACAGACAACAGAATTCAACATTTTCTAGATCTGCCCTAATTTGAGGTTAGTACTTGTATTTCAATTATTCTATATTCTAAACATAATCCTCCACATTAGGGAAATATTGGATTTACTCTCTCTTCCTACTCTTTTCCATAAAATTGATTCGATTGTGCATTAACCTTTTGGTTGATCAAATCAAATCTCTTCTTTCGGGAATTTGGGTTTTGAGAATAGATCTCATATTTCCCCCTTTACATTTGAATAGAGGTGAATCCATTTTACATCTATTCACAAGTTCAATTGAAAATTACAGATCAATGTTAAGCTCATACAAATCTTTCTAATCAATGTAACAATTCTATTTCAATAATATATCAACTCGTTGTCCATCGTTAATCACTCTTTGTCGCTCGGTAATGCTCTGCAGTTGGGTTCTCCTTAACCTGTATGATCATAATGCATGAAAAATTGTTCATGCGATGATTTTGCAGTTTCCTTTTCTTCTGGCATCACACTCACTTGTGAAATCTTCAGTCTCTTATATAGACATGTAAACCATTTTCTTCTGCTCCATCAGATTTTTTCGCTTAATCATCTTCATTGGTTTTTCCTCTTAAACATACCTCAGCACTTGTGTCAATAACATGTTTGATTCTCATCCTTTAGATCTTTCCTAAATTTTGTTAGTCATCAATTTGTATAACAAACTTTATCTATTACCTCGTAATCATACACTTTCTAGCTCATCAATCGTATTGGCTAAACTAATCATTTAGTTCATTTTGTTCTTCTCAATTAACAAAGAAATGTGTTGGTGAACACGAGCTTAGTTTACATTGTGCTCAGTATACACTACACTCCGTCGGTGTATACTAAAATGCTTCATCAACCGACAACACTGCTTTGTGTCTTTCAGCTCTTTTCCTCATCATAGATGAATGAAACATAATCAAGTCAATAACATGAAGTCATAGACTCATCAACAAGTTACTCAATTTATTCTTTATCCTCATCTGTCATATCCATCTTCCTCATGTAGATATTTCTATTCTTCATCTCTTTCACTCCTTCCCTACATATGTTTCAGTATAGTAACTTACAAGATAAGTACTATCAAACTTAGTTGACATTAATGACAACATAATATTGATTCAATCATATTACATATCTAATCAATTAGCTTGGTGATCTTAAATCACATATTCTTCAATCAAGTTCTAAATCAGTTGTAGTTCATCATGAAATTCTGTTAATATGATTTAGAACAATAGAGAGGGGGGGTGAATCAGTTGTTCTTAGGTCCTGATGTATAAAACAATCTCAAAAACTTATCCTTAAATCAGATCCAAAACCAAAACAAACTCGGTCATCATTGATTCAATAATAGAAACATCTAACAATGCAGTCCACTACCCAGCTGTAACTTAAATTGTAAAACATAGTAATGTTCATATCTAAACATTCACACAAGTATAAACACTAGGATTTATAGTGGAAACTCAATTTGGGAAAAACCACTTTGTAACATGCTACTATTATTTTCACTCTTCTGAAGTGAGCTCGGTAAAAAGCCAACCCTGTCAAAGGTTACAATACACACTGTCAAATGTGACCCGGTTAAAGGATTTCAATCACCTTGTTAAAAGTGAGCCTAGTTATAGGACTTACATACACTCCATTAGAATAAAACCTTATTTAAAGGATTTAACATATGACTGTTAGGTCAACCTCTGTTAAAAGGATTTTGACTATTACAATGGTTAGAAAGTAGCAGTAGTATTATCTAAAAAATATACAACTCACTTTGCAAATATCAGATCCAATTCCATACAATAATGCTGGTTTACTGACTTTGAAACTTTTCCATTTCCATCTATAATCTGCTGGGAACTTTTCTTCAAGCAATCACCACCATTCTCTTTCAGCCTTTTCTGCTTATTCAATCAATAAAAATTTCCTCTTCCAGCATTCTTTGTTCACTGTGTACATACATATCACAATGTCCAGGTTCCCTTATATTTTCCTCAATTAGGTTAACTCATCTTTTGCCACTCAATCTCATTTGTAGATCTTAGGGTTAGGTCAGATTCATTGAATCTACCTATTTTATGTTCTTCAGCTCCTTTTCTAGAATCATCTCAAATCTCTTAAAGATTTACAATAAAATGTTTTATAATGCATTTAATGCTTCCAAACAATCAATAAATAAAGTCAACACATTTTACATAATGCAAGAATTCAACAATTTCAGCTCCAAAATTAAATTCTCTTCAAATATAAAATTGTTGATGCTCAGTCAATACTATGATTGTTCACTCGATCTTCATGTAGAATGCTCAGTCATTACTAAAACTATTTCCTCGACTTGTACTGTCTTCCTCGGCAATTTACTGATGCTCGGTCAACACTAACATCACTTGGCTTAAACATGATTTTTCCATTCTTTGCTTGGTTAAGCCTACCAGTTAATCTTCAATCTTACTAAGATAAACAATACATTATCTCATCTTAGTGCAACATAGTCAAGTACACTTTGTAGTATCAAGATAACTCAACCTTTCCCTAGGTGCTATTGTTACCAACCTTGCTTAGCCCCTTAGAAACACTCAAATAGATATAGTACTTTCCTAAGTAGCAACAGTCTTACCAATTAAGGTTTGACATCAATGACAATACAATAATTGTTTCAATTCAGTTTCCAACAAATTTCTCCTAGATTTCATAAAAAGTATGTGGTACTAAGATCTCATTTGCATTATGTCCTCCCATGATGTTGTAACCTCATCATAACAATCCCACTAGACCCTAACCTAGTCGATCTCTCAACCTCAAAGAGCCAGAGTCTAGTGTGATAAAATGTGAATGGGCTCCAAAGCCAACTACCCGTCTAGCTCCACCTACAAGGCATCCTAATCTATGATATGAGACTCATCGTAAATATAGTTCCTTAGTACATAAACATGAAATACATTTTGGATGTGTGACATGATAGGCAAAAAGGGTAGATGATAAGCAACTGGTCTTATCCTCTCAAGGATCTCAAATTTCCCAACAAAGAGAGGTGCTAGCTTAGAGCCCTTTCCATAACAGATTGGACTCTTATGTGGTCATAATCTCAAGAAGACTCTATCACCAACCATATAACCATATGATCTATCCTCTTCACATCCGCATACTTCTTCTCTCTATTCTAAGCCTATCTAAGATTCTATCTAATCAAATCCACATGTTGCTCCATAACCCAAACTAATTCTGCTCTAACAACTACTCTATCCTTAATATGGTCCCAAATCAATGGTGTCCTACATAGTCTACCATATAAGGCCTGAAAAGGTGGCATCCCCAAAGAAGTATGATGCCCATTGTTATAGGAAAACTTGAACAAGTGTAGGTACTCCTCCCATCTCATCTAATGATCCATAATATACATGCAAAGCATATCCTCTAACACCTTGTTAACCCTCTCTATCTGCCCATCTATTTCCAGATGATATGTTGTGATAAAGTTGAGTTGGGTTCCCAAAGCATCCTGTGATAACCCCCAAAAGGAAGATGAAAAGAGATATTGCCTATTAGATATGATCTTTTGAGGAATTCCATGAAGTTTAACAATATCCCACAAGAACACCTGTTCCACAACTGATGATGTGAATATGGTACAAATGGGTGAGAAGTGAGCAACTTTAGTCAACTTGTCATTCGTCACCATAATGGCATCATGGAAGCGAGATGACATAGGAAGACCAATGATGAAATGTATATAAATAGTGTCCCACTTCCAATTAGGTATCTCATGGAGCTGAAGCAATCCACTTGGATGGAAGAGTTCTTCCTTAACTCTTTGACACTAAAGTCATTGGGCTACTAATTGTGCAATGTGTTACCTCATGCTCAGCCAGTGATACAATTGTCTCAAATCTGCATGCATCTTCTTGACATTTGGATGTGCTACATAAGGTTCTCTATGAAGCTCTAAATGTAATGAAATCTCATAATCTCCTAAAAGTAGGTACATAAATGCACTCTCTATGGTGTAATATCCATCAGACTCCAATGAATAATCAACATACATCTCCTCTAGGGATCTCTGGGATCAAACAACCTAAAAAACTTCTACATACTGGTCATCCTCATGCAAGTAGACTAAAATGTGATCCCTCAAACCTATGTCTATGGACATAGAATATATCTCATGAAATATCATTCTCAATAAATTTGTGACTATGTTATCATTCCCATTGATGTAGTGAACATCAAAGACATACTCAAAAATGAATTCCATCCACCTCCTCAAATGAACTTTAAGGATTGGCTGAGTGAATATATACTACAAATTCTGGTGATCTGTATGGAGCTCAAACTAATGTCCTAAGAGAAAGTGCCTCCATCTGACTAATGCATGCACCACTACCTCAAGCTCAAAGTCATGGGTAGGGTAGTGAAGCTCATGAGTCTTAAGTTTCCTACACTCATACATGATGCATTGAACACCCTGCATAAGTACTACTCCCAAACCATCTAAGGAAGCATCTATGAGAACCACAAAGTTTTTTGAAGGATCTAGCACAACAAGGATCAGTGCACTAGTAAGTTCCTTCTTGGGTTCTTGAAAGGATCTCTCACACTTCTCTATCCACTCAAACTTCTTCTCCTTTTTCTAAAGGGATGTAATAGGGTGTGCCACTCTAGATAATCCATAAAAAAACCATTTGTAATAGCCTACTATTCTCACAAAACTCTTGACTTTAGTCACAATGGTTAGCACTGACCAATCCATGATAGCTCTAATCTTTGATGGGTCAACTGAGATCCCATCAGCTAAAATTACATGTCCTAGATATCAGAACTCTAATCTAAAGAATGCACACTTCAATAAGCTACCATGAAATTTATTTTCTCTCAAACATTGCAATACCTATCTCAAACATTTCTCATGCTCCTTCTCATTATGAGAATGTATCAATATGTTATCTAGGACCACAATCACAAATCAATCAAGGAATGTGCAGAATACCCTATTCATGGGACTCATGAATACAACTAGAGAATTCTTAAGACCAAATGGAACAAATGTGAAATCATAGTGGACATATCTAGTACAAAAAATAGTTTTGTATATTTCTCTCTCCACAATCCTCAATTGATGGTACCCTAACTTCATATTAGTCTTTGAGAATACCCTAATACCTTGAAGTTGATCAAATAAATCATCAATTATGAGGAGTGGATACCTGTTCTTAATAGTTAAATTTTTCAAATGTCATTAATCCATTTCATAATCAGAGAGATCTATCCTTCTTCTCAATGAAGATGACTGGTGTTCCCCAAAGAGAGACACTGGGATAAATGCATCCTTTCTCTAAAAGATCCTCTAGCTAAATCCTGAGATCATTAAGCTCATTGGTGGTCATCTTGTATGGCACTCTAAAAACTAGTTCAAATCCTAGTACAAGATCTATATGGAAGTCAACTTCTCTATGGGGAGGCAAACCAAGTAGCTTGGAAGGAAACACATCTACAAATCCCTGAAGAATAGGATAATCATCAAGAGATGGTTCCTTCTCCTCCTCTTTTTCTCTATCACTGAAAGTGATGAAAAATAACCAATATTACTTTTGCATGCTCTTCTTAAGATACATAGCAGAGATCATATGAAGAGATATAGGTCATTGAAACCCTAAGATCATCATAGAAGTGTCATGGTCATCCAGACACTCAATCTTTTTCTTAAGATAATCCATCTCGGCTTTGTGGGCATAAAGCTAATCCAAGCCAAGACAAATTCCATAAGATCCTAGAGGTGTAATATGAAGGTCTTCCTTGTAGTCATATCACCTGTAGACACCTAAAAATTCTTTAGAAAATAAATTATTTTTATTTTCTGAAAAATTCCTGATGACATCATCATTTATTAATTAATTATTTATTTAATTAATTAATTTATTTTTATGTCATTAAATCCCTTTATCTTAATTAAAAATATTTAATTAAGAAATCCATCCCAAAAATGTTTAAATCTTATTTAAACATTAATCCCCTATTTATTAATTATTTTAATTAATAAATTGACCAAAAATCCCCCAAAAAATAATTAATTTATTTTTTGACCAAAAGTTAGCCTTTTTTCCTAAAACCACTAACCTCTTCCAAAATCTTCTAATCCCTTCTTAATTTCGATTAAAAGGCTAATCCCACCTTTTCTAACCCTAATCTCAACTCAAAATATTTAATTAAGATTAAATATTTAATTTTCATATTTATTGAAAATATTTCAATAAATATTCCCAAAACTTAAGCTTTTGGAATGAATAAACTTTTATTCCATAAAACCAAGGAGAATTCTAGACTCTTCTAGAATCTTCTCAACCCAACCTCTTCACCCATCCTAATCCTAAAATCCCCTAATCCTAATCCTAATCCTCCCCCTAACCTTGTCACATTCCCTAAACAAGGTTAGCCAACTCCTAAGCTTGACCCAAAGTCAACAAACTTCTAGAGGCTTCTCTTACATGCATTGAGTGCATTTAAAGCCTCCTTATCCCTCTTACATGCATTTATGATGCATTTAAGAAGCCCCTCACCCCTTCCTTACACCCTTTGACCTTAGGCACATTTCCCAAATTGTGCACATTCCTCCCATCTTTCAACCCAATGCCCTTGTGACACTTGTCACAAGGAGGTGGCCTTGAACTAGCACAATCCATGTGCTCCCCTTTGAATGAATCTTGGCCTCTCTTAAGGATTTTGATCTTAGCCACTCATTCATCCTCCCAAAAGTCTATAAATAGTCCTCATTTCCAAGAGCAAAATATTCATTCACCTTTCATTTTATGCATTGTTATCATGTCCATTTAGCTCTAGACTTAGCATAAGCAATACTAATTGTTAGTTTCTTTTTATCATCTTCAAGCTTTCTTAAAAAACATCATAGCTTAGCAATAATGGATTAACATAATTTTTTTTATTGTTTTGCATAGCATATAGCATCATATCATCTATATTTGGTCTAAAATCAATCTTAGTATGCATTAGAATATGCTCCAAGTGCTTAGAGAGCACACCCACATCCCTCTAATTGAAGCGAATCAAACATTTGCTCTATAGCACTTGTTTTTTTAGCAACAATCTTGAGGTGGCTTTGGTTTTGTTTTCATGTCTTATGCTATTTTTTTTAGTTCATGAATATGTTAGATTAGTCTAATGTTTGAATGTTTCAGCCTTTCAAGACAGGTAACAGGTTCAAAATCATAGTCTACATTCTGGCACGCCCGGTGGGACCCACTTCACGGGTTCTTTGCAAACATTCTGATGGGTTTTAGACCATTTTCAGATTTTTCAAGCTTATAGGCGGACGGAGCACTTCGATCCCTTCTTCTTCTTCTTGTCTATATTCTTCTTCCTCTTCTTGTCTATATTCTTCTTCTATTCCGTCTCCTTCTTCTTCTTCTTCTAGCAAGGAGGTCATGGCCATTTTTTTTCAAAAATAATAATAAAATCCATAAGGAAGCAAAATCATACACACCTTATTTTAGTGCTTAAAATGAACCCCCAAATCATTCTTGAATGCATTAAGGACTAAAATTTGCAAAATTTGTTCTAACAAACAAAACAAAAAAATTAATCAAGGCATTTGCATCCTTGCAACATCAAGGATTTTTTTTAACAATGCATTCATGCAAAGTAGGAATGATCATATCTTTTTGGGCATAAAAAGAACATCAAATCTACATTCAAACGAGTCAAAACAAAATCTTGAATGAAGCTAAAAGGAAGAACTTAGGTCCTAAAGCATCACTTTCCATTTGAAAAGAAAACACAATCTTGAATGCCTTAAAGATCAAAACAAAGCTTTTTTAAAAGTTCTTAATCAACACGCACACTCAATCTTGAATGCCCAAGTCAAAAAACTTGCAAACGCTCGATTTACTTTTTGGAGAAAGAAAAAGTCAAAATCTTAAACACTTGTGTCTTCAATTTCAAAGGTTCAAACACACTTAATCAAATTTGGAAAAATGAACAACTGCTTGATGTGCATTTAGGAGTTTTACTTTTTGCAAAATCCTGTTAAACTTAAGCAACGTAGAACACTTGGACTCGAACAAGTCCACTTCTTCTACTTTTAGCGAGGCCTGTCCAGGGAGAAGCGCTTCCTCTTTGGAGAACGACCTCAAACCGGTAGCCCCTCCGACCGGTATACAAACAAGTGAAGAACAAAATAATCACTTACATCTCCTAATCGCCGGGCGTTCGTGCCAAACACGTGACTGGGGATGGTAAACATTCCTCTCCCCCAGCATAATTGGCAAGGCTCTTAGGTGAGTCACGAATGATCAGCAAAACCGGATATGGAGACTCCACGGAACTATTAAAAACTTGATAAAATAGAGGCTACCCTATCTACATCTGAAAGTATCAAAATCCTTGTGCAAGGACCGATTCCAAGGGGTTTACCGGGTCGCCTCAAGATTACTCACCATTTGTATTCCCTTCTAGGGGATACCAAGCTGTGGGAAAGTGATTTTGATACTCACCTTCCTTAGGTAGATCTGTTTGAAGTGCTTGACAGTCAAAGACTTCGTGAAAACACTTGTTGAAACATACACTTTCAAAGCTTTGTCAGAGTCAGTTGTCTTTGTTTGTATCCCGCAGGGTTGCTTTGTCCCTTGTGGAGATTGCTTTGACTTTAACTTTTGCCATTGGAAACCTTTGCCTCAAAAATCAGAAGCCTCTTTTCCAAAGTGATGCCCAGCAAGAGCAAACATCCTAAAGCGAAGTTGCCCAAATCCCAAGCCTATCAAGAGCGAAAAGTTACCAAGAAGAAACTCAAGACCTATCAATCCACTATCCAAGCAACCCAAGCAGAGGAGAAGTCCCAAGCCAGATTTGAGAACATTGCCCATAACGCTCGCATCAAACAGTTCGCCTTCCGTTTCCGAGTTAACCATCACTTTGTCAACCTTGAGCCAGAAGATTAGCCAATTCCTTGTTCATGTCTTGTTCCATCTTCAGATCTTGAAATCTTGTCTCAAACAACCTTGCATCTTAGTTTCATCCTAGTTTCACCCTTTGCATCAGCATCAAAACTCTAGTTGCATCTCAAGAACATCATAAAAGTTGCATTCATCTTCCTACCAGCATTCTAGAAACAATCCTTGTCATTTGCATTATCCCTTTAGATAGAGCATTGTCCCTTCACCCTTCAATACCTTTTCCACCAGCATCCCCCCATCAGCTTTCCATATCTTTCCGGCAGATCCATCATCCTTTGTTCCAAATCCAGAGATCCACCAACACTTAGTGTTTACCCTTTTGAGTTGTTCCTATCCCATATCCAAGATCAGAGACCATCATCCTCTTTTTGACACAACGTGTTGTCATAAAGAAATCAAACCTTGTCCTTGCATAGCCATCATCTCGAGCAAGAGATTGGAGTGTATTGATAAGAATCTTGTTGACCGAAGATCATCAGTCTATCTTAGGTTGACCCCATTATATCTCTGATCCTCCATTTGGGAAAGATAGCAGCTCATTTGTTGACCACTCAATAATCTTTCACCAGCTCTCCACCAGTAACCTATCTTTCCTCCACCTAATCTTGACCCAAATCAGAGCATCCCACCAATCCTCCATCATCACCAAGCTTTTTTACCAATTTTCCACCATCTCCCACCAATCTTCCACCATCCTTGATCCAAATCCGAGCAGTTCATCCATCCTTGCATTGCATTCTAGAAAGTCATCATCTTTAGAAGTTCATCAACTTTGCATCCATCAACATCTTTTAGCCAAACATCTTGCATCCATTTAGCACTTGCATCTCCATGCCTGTTGAGACCAGATCTTGGAAAAGAAGAAGCATGAATCCTTATCCACCAACAACCTCATCCGATCCCAAACTTTTCACCAACGCCATGATGACCTATAATCCCCACATCCAAGCCAGTAACCCATGTGAAGATCCAAACATCCCTTCATCCCCCTTGGCAAACCAAGCATTTGTAAATCCTCCAGAAAGCCCATCAGCAACCAATGCCCTTGTAGCACAACATCAGCAAAGCACGTTTGTTCACTACCTACCAGAAAATACCTCCATCCCACCATCTCTCTATCCACGCATCCCCATCAAAACTATCCAAGTTCCAGCACAAGCGTATTCTCCGTTTGTCCAATCATTTCCCGATCCTATCATGCAAACACCCCAAGAGCTTTCCACCACTCCCCTTTTCTTGCAAGGAAGCCTCGCCAGTCCCACAACACAAGCTGCAGCACCATCCGCTCCATCTCATACCCCTTTTGCTTCATCATCTGCTATGGCTGCCCAAGCCCAAATCCAAACCCAAAGTCAGCTTCCACCTCTCACACAAGCTTTTACACCACCACCATTCACAAGTCAAGCAATGCCTTTCACCATCAAAGGAGTATCGTCACCCTTCACCCCCCAAGCACCCGTACCTTCTTCTTTGGGGTTAGCGCAATCGCTCCCAATTCCAACCTCATCTTTCTCTTGGGTGTTTCCTTCATTTTCCTCCTCATAAGCATCCGCTCAACCACAACCTCAACAAGCTCCTCTCTCTCAACCATCATTCGTGTCCCAAGCTCCTGTTGCTCCTACCATTCCATCATCCACTGCAGTGCACCCTAACACAAGCTCTCAATGGGGCCTTACGCAAGAAGAAATGAAGGCATGGGGGATCCCATCTCAATCCCCTACATCTATGGTTGCAAGTCAACAAACCACCTTCACCCAAGCAGCACAGCAACAACTACCCCAAGCACCGCCGGCTTCAAGCTATTCATCCCAAATCCCAAATACCTTCCAGCAAGTTCCACCACCTCAATAGCCAACTTTCCCCAGCTATCTTACCCCATCACCCTTTGCTTCTAGCTTCCCCACATCTGTTCCACCTCTAAGTAACGCAGGCATGCACCCAGCTTATATCAGCCAAACCCAAAGCCAACCTCAGCAACTACCACCATCATACCCGCAAGCAGCATCGTTCCAACAGCCTCCCCCACAGCAACCACATGTCCCCTTTCAGCAAACACCCATCATTCCTCAACAACAGCAAGTCTCTTGCTATCAACCTCAGCAACAAATCCCTATCATCCCCCAGCAACAACAAGTTCCCACCCATCAGTTACAACAGGAAGTTCCAAATGTCCAATATCAACAAGTAGTCCCACAACAACCGCCAGTTCAACAACAGCAAGTAGCCCAACAACATCAAGCGGTTCCATATCATTTACCACAATATCCCCCTATGCCACACCAGCAATATCCCCAGCAACCATTGCCCCAAAATCAGTTCCAACCCATTTATCCACAGCAAGCGCTATATCCAGTTCCACAGCTTCCATCACAAGAAGAAGTCCCAGTTCCCTCGCCACTCAATGCTGAGTGGGAAGCAATGAAAAATGCTCTAAAGGAGCTACAAAGTGGAACAGAGAATAAAACATACAAGTTCGAAGAGGTGTGCTCATATCCATTCGATCGGTCCATAGCAACTATCCCTTTCCCCAAGCATTTTGAGATGCCCAAGTTCGACAAGTATCGGGGGAAAGGAGATCCAGTAAACCATATCAAAGAGTTCTACATGGCGTGCCAAGAAGTAGCTTACAGTGATAACTATCTCCTGCGCCTGTTTCCCAAAAGCTTGGGAGGAACTGCTGTTGAGTGGTTTTACAAAATACCACATGGGACAATAAAAACCTTTGCTGAACTCTCTGAGAAGTTCATCACACACTATGCCCATAATGTGGAGAATGAGTTGTCCTTGCTAGACCTATGCAACTCAAAGCAGAAAGATGGAGAAAGCCTTGCAGAATACTTGCAAAGATGGCAGAATCTTACAACTAGGTTATCATATCAGCCGCCACAGAAGCATCTAACAAAGATCTTCATTGATAACCTGCATCCAAAGCTATCCCATCACATACGAATGAACTGTCTCCAGACATATCAAGACATCAAGAGCAAAGGCATAGGCATCGAGAAAGCTCTCCTAGACGAAGGCACTATTCGTCACTTCAAGGATGATTCCAAGAACAAACCCAACAATGATAAATCCCGTTACTGGAATTGTAAGAAGAATGTTGTTACAGATGGAGCCA
Source organism: Chamaecyparis obtusa (assembly GCA_027943335.1). NCBI lineage: Eukaryota > Viridiplantae > Streptophyta > Pinopsida > Cupressales > Cupressaceae > Chamaecyparis > Chamaecyparis obtusa. Next base: position 909,061 of record BSBK01000524.1, on the reverse strand, counting down.
CTGACACTAAAAATGTACAATTCATTGTGGCTAGTCCTACACCAGCTCAAACATACCAACCGCCACAAGCGCCCATCTATCAGCAACCCCCAGCTCCTGCATATCAAGCACCTATTTATCAACAGCCTCCTCAAGCTCATCAACCACCCGTGCAACAGTATCAGCAGCAATACCAACAGCAACAGCCAGCACGTCAAGGCAATCCTGTTAACGCAGTTAACGTTGCCCCAAGGCAGAACAAACCCAACAATCAAAACAATCTAAAGAGGACTTTCACACCTTTGGGTGAGCCTCTGGATCAGATCTTTTATCGGCTAGCCAAGGCAAATATGATCACATATCCGCCCATCCCACAGAAGGATGACAACGCACCAAAGTCTGATTGGTATAAAGAACATGAATACTGTGATTACCATCGTGTGAAGGGGCACACAATATTGAAGTGCATGCGGCTTAAGCACTACATCCAGGATCTCATCGATCGCAAGGAAATCCAGGTCGATGAACCAACTCAAGCTTCACCCAATGCCGGTTTGCAAATATATCAAAATGTGTTCCCTCAACACGATGCCGGGAAGAATCAAGCCAGCGCCAATCAGCCCCAAAATCGTGGCAAAGGTAAGCAAGAAGATCACACAGCGGCCTACATCAACTATGACAAGTATGTCGGATGCATAACTCAAGTTGAGCCCATCCAAGATGAGCCCACCATCAATACCATCCACGTCAAAGGGCCGGATCGACAATGTGCTGCAACTACCCGTAGTGGTAGGATAACTGTTGCCGGTGCTCCTCCAAGGTCAGCTGCTCCTCCAAGGCCAACATCTACTACATCCACAGCACAGTTTAACACCAGGTTAGCATCAAATGCACGCGCAACACAACATAATGCACCAAGTGCACAATACAATATCATAGAGCATCTTGGGAACATGCCAGCCCAAATATCTATCTTGGATTTGCTCCGCACATCACCCATCCATCAGGAGATCCTGGACAAAGCTCTAAAAGAAGGCCATGTCCCCATGAACATTAACACAACTCAGTTTGAAACTCTTGTGGGACACCTATTAGCAGCATGTGCCTTATCCTTCAAAGAATCTGATATACCAGATGTCGCTCCTGACCATATTCTTCCTCTCCGCATTGCCATCATGGTCAGAGATTTCGCCATCAAACGAGTTCTGGTGGATAATGGCTCAGCCCTCAACTTGTGCACATTAAAATTCATCAAGAAGATCGGGTTCACGGAGGCCGACATACAACATGAGATGATCACTATTAAAGCATATGATAACTTGGAGCGTACCTCTGAAGGTACTATGACTTTGCCTATCCAGCTAGGCCCAGTAACGCAAGATACTCTCTGCCACGTTGTTGATCTTGACCTACCATTCAATATCCTCCTCGGTCGTCCATGGATCCATTCCATTAAGGCCGTACCATCTACTTACCATCAGTGCATCAAGTTTCCACATCAAGGCACTGAGGTTACCATCCACGCTGACCCTAACCCCTTCGCATACTGCCTTGCGATGGAAACATCTTTCCCTCATTCTACTCATTGTCCTGGAACCGATATTGGTACTTCTATTGCTAGCTCATCCCGATCCCATCGCGATCCAGAGACCATCCTCTCTTCCACCTTATCATCCATCAAGATCAACAACCAGGGTTGTGGCGAATACAGCCTCAGTGATGCATTTGCTGTAGGAGCTCTTCCACGTGATCCACATACTCAAGGGCGCCCAAGTTGTCAAAACAAGCCTGTTGAAGAACATTATAAGCTCAAGCAAATCGGAAACATGACTTTTGAGTCTCATGGTACCATCAACAGCAAAGAAATGGATCCAGATATTAACAAATGGTTATACAAAGATCCCCCATCACGTGACACACAACTTCTTGAGTACTTCAAAGAGAAATACCCAATCCCCTACAAAAATGTCACAGAACACTATAACTATCAAGGTGGTGGTCTAGGACCACAAGAGGACGGAAATTTGTTTCCTATCATACCATCCCAGAATCCAGAACAGCAAGGACTTGGCTTTAATACCTCTCGCCTGCTTGAACAAGAGCCCAATACCACAACTGAGGGCACTAACATGACCAACATGAACTTTTCGAATAGCCAGGATGACCTTGTGGAAATCGAAGACATCCCCGAAGAGAAAGACATCCGATCCTATGACGATATCTTTGCCGACGACACCCTCCTGGGGACTTCTGTTCTCCAACAACTCTCCATTAACCTCATAGATCTTCCCCTCACAAACCCCGACCTCATAGATTGGGACCAACCAAGCATTGCACACATCGATGAGTTCCAAAGCGCACAAGCACTCCTAGAATTCATGGGGGCATCAGGTCCAGCAAGCAATCAAGATCCAACATCAACCTCTGTCTATCAGCTTCACCCAGAAGGATATTTTGGGGAAGAGGCAAGCTTTAGTCGCAAAAATGATAAAGCAAAAGAACATCATGATTCTTTATGTGAAAACCCTTCTGGGGCACATTCTGACTCCAAAACAGTAAAAATAAAGGGCGTATCTTCTAGTGAAAACTTGGCAATTCAAGCGCTAGAAGATGAAGCCTTGCCTCTTCCCCCTATCCAAGATTATAGACCAGAGCAATCTCCAATCATCATAGAAGAGACCAAGCCAATCAACTTGGGAACAGAAGAATGTCCAAGGATCACCTACATTGCAGTCAACCTAACAGAAGGAGAAGAAATGGCTCTCAGCACCTTGCTCAAGGAATCAGTTATCAACTTTGCATGGTCATACGCCCACATGCCTGGGCTTGATCCAAACCTTGTTGTTCATCATCTATCAGTAGATCCAAACGTTAAGCCAGTGAAGCAGAAGCTAAGGAAAATGCATCCAAAGGTAGCATTACTTAGCATTACTAGTTAAAGCAGAGCTTGAGAAGCTCCTTCAAGCAAAAATCATCAGAGCAATTGACTACTCAGAATGGATCTCTAACATGGTGCCAGTCACAAAGCCTTCTGGCGACATCAGAATCTGTACTGATTTCAGGGACTTGAACAAGGCATGCCCTAAGGATGATTTCCCATTGCCAAACATAGACATGCTTGTAGACCTCACAGCGGGTCACGAAATGCTATCACTCATGGATGGCTTTTCCGGTTACAACCAGATTCATATAGCAGAAGCAGATCAACATAAAACAGCATTCACAACCCCATGGGGTACCTTCTGCTACAATATGATGCCCTTTGGGCTAAAGAATGCAGGAGCAACATATCAGCGAGCAATGATAGCGATCTTCCATGACATGATCCACAAGATCCTTGAAGACTATGTGGATGATATCCTTGCAAAATCCAAAACAAGGGATGAACACCTCAACATCTTAGAGCGTGTGTTTGATCGTCTGAATCATTATGGATTAAAGCTTAATCCAAAGAAATGTGTCTTTGGTGTTACATCTGGAAAGCTCCTAGGTTTCATAGTATCGCGACGAGGCATAGAGATAGACCCCAAGAAGGTCAAAGCAATAACAGAGATGCCTCCACCAAGAACACTCAAACGGCTCAGAAGCCTACAAGGAAAGCTTCAATCAGTGCGTCGGTTCATTTCTCAGTTAGCAGACAAGTGCCAACCTTTTACGCATCTCCTATGCAAAGACACAAGCTTCAAATGGGATCCCATATGTCAAAGAAGCTTTGATAAGATCAAGGAGTATCTTGCCAATTCTCCAATCCTAGTACCACCAATTCCAGGACGCCCTCTCATACTCTACATCTCGGCAACCACTACAGCACTGGGGGCACTCTTAGCTCAGCATGATGATGACAACAAGGAGAGAGCCATCTATTACATCAGTCGCACTCTTGTCGGATATGAGCTTAATTATTCACCTATGGAAAAAGCATGCCTTGCAGTGGTCTTTACCACTCAAAAGCTTAGACATTACATGCTCAGTCACACAATCAAGCTCATTTCAAAGGTGGACCCCCTCAAATATCTACTATCAAAGACAACTCTCACAGGCCGTATGGCAAAATGGGTCATGATACTCAGTGAGTTTGACATCCAGTATATTGATCGCAAAGCAATCAAAGGGCAAGTCATTGCCGATCAACTAGCAGAAGCACCACTGGTGGATGCCTATCCACTAATCATGGAATTCCCTGATGAACATTTATGCATGATTGAAGAGCAGCCCATGTGGAAACTATACTTTGATGGCTCCTACACATCACATGGATCAGGGGCAGGAATCCTATTCGTCACACCTCAAGGTGACTACATCCCAAAATCATTCAAATTGGGATTCCCATGTACCAACAACATTGCAGAATATGAGGCACTCATCTTAGGTCTCAGAACAGCCATTCAGTGGAAGATCATAGAATTACAAGTATTTGGAGATTCACAGCTGATTATCAAACAAGTCCTAGATGAATATCAAACAAAGGATGACAAGTTGCTACCTTACAAAGAGCTGGTGGACAAACTGCAAGAGCATTTCCTACATCTACAGTTCACACAGATCCCAAGACTTCAGAACAAAGCAGCGGACGCAATGGCAACCATTGGATCCTTGTTAGAAATCCCACACGACGCATCACAATATGAATTCCTAGTCGAGCAGCTACATACGCCAGCTTATGAGAACGCTGATGCAGAAATGGTATGTGTCTTGGTTGGTCCCCAATCCCCATGGTACCACGACATCCATGCATATCTAAAAAATGGTATCATATCTCCCCATCTCACCAATAACCAACGCCAAAACCTTATTCGCAGAGCTTCCTGCTACACTCTTGTAGCCAACACCCTATATCGTCGTGGGTATCACAATGTCCTATCTAGATGTTTAGATTCAAACAAGGCCGTCCTGGCCTTACAAGAAGTTCACGCTGGAATTTGCGGTGCCCACACGAGTGGCATGGTTCTAGCAAAGCAGCTACTTAGAGTTGGATATTATTGGCCAACAATGGAACATGATGCATGTGATTTTGTCAAGAAATGTCTCCCATGTCAACAGCATGCCAATTTGATACATGCACCAGCACAAGATCTATAGCCTATTGCACCACCATGGCCTTTTTCATGTTGGGGCCTCGACCTCATTGGCTTGATCACCCCCCTCTCTTTGGATGGACACAAGTATATCATAACAGCCACAGAGTACTTTACCAAATGGGTTGAAGCGATTCCACTCACCCTTACTACTGGCATCCAAATATCCAAGTTCATCCTCTATCATATCATTTGTCGCTTTGGCATACCATCTACCATCTTCACAGACCATGGCACACCTTCTGAAAACCAGCATGTGGATGATCTATGTGCCAGACTCCACATCCATCACCGTTTCTCCAGTCCATATTTCTCTCAAGGAAATGGACAAGCTGAGGCAACTAACAAAACTATCTTGAAAATCCTCAAGAAGGTTGTCAATGATTCTGGTCGTGACTGGCACCTCCAAATCAATCCCGCCCTTTGGGCCTACCGCACTTCTTATCGCACTCCCACAGGCACCACCCCATACTCCCTTGTATATGGTGCTGAAGCTGTTCTACCGATCGAGGTTGAGCTCCCCTCATTGCAAGTCTCCATGAAGAACTACACCACTAATGAAGATTATCGTGTAGCCCGTCTCACACAGCTAGACCTGTTAGATGAAAAGAGACAGCAAGCATATGATCACCTGGTGGCATACCAAAATCGACTCAAAAGGAGTTATAACAAAAAGGTCCATCCTAGACAATTCCAGGTCGGTGACATGGTCCTTAAAGAAAATCAGAAGGTCCTAGCAAATAGAGAAAAGAAAGGCAAGTTTGAGCCTACTTGGTTGGGCCCCTATGTTGTCACCGCATCCTTCGGCTCAGGAGCCTATCAGCTATCAACACCAGAAGGTGAGCCCTTGAATGATCCTATCAACATCATCCATCTGAAGAGGTTCTATGCTTGAACCTGATCCTGCATATATCAGAAAATCTAAAAACATTCAAAAAAGCAAAAAAAGCAAAAAAGAAAAGAGAAAGAGAAAATGATCGTCCAAATGGTGAAAACTTGGCAATTCAAGCGCCTTGGACAAGTATGTTGGTGAAAACCTGGTAAACAGGCGCCAACATAGTAAACTGGGCTATTTATCTATTCAGTTGTCCTTTCAGCTACCGTCCTCTTCCTCCATCCATAACAGATCTCCCAGCAGTTCCATCTCCCCTATCCTCCAAGCATTCGGCTTCCATCTTCCTCCAACCCATCTGCAATCCATATCCTATTCCAAAGCTTTGTACCATATCCTTATCCCTTTCCTATACAGTGCAATCCTTTCTGTAAATATCCTTCTTGTCTCCGTCCTAGTGAGAGTCCCGCCGAGTGTGATCTTCCTATCCCCAATCCTGAGCTTCTGTACATATCCCTTGTGCATATCATTCCTCCTTGTTGTACATAACCTTTGTCCGTCCTGCAGCAGCATTTGATCAAATATCTTGTCCCATCCCCAGCCTCAGAAAACTTTTAGTCCCACTCAGGCCTTGTGCTTCAGCAACATCAATTGTCGACTTATCCTTGCTCATCCTGATTATTCCTTGAACTTCAGCTTTTGCCAGCGAACAACTACACTTATTCTCTCACCAACCCATGGGTCCTTGAGGATATATCGTTCCTCCTGTCTGACCTAATCTTCCATCCTGGTCCTTGAGGATATATCTCCTCCTGTCCGACCAATCTTCCCACCATCAATCACATCAAATCTCTCTCCTTGGCAAAGGATGTCTTTTTGGAGTTTTCATTTTGACCTTGGATTTTGTCCTTTGGGTCTTGTTAATCTTTTACAGCCTCTCATTGTTCTCTACTCAACGTCACCACGATCCTTTATATCATGGTGTGCTGCGAATGAGGATAATCTGGGGCAAGGTCTTTTGATCTTTTGCTTCTGCCTGTGAGTCAGTCGTGTGTTTGTGGTTTCTTCAGCATCATTTCCACCATGCCTCCTTCGGGTTTCATGTGCGATGCTGGGGCAACCCTGCGTGTCTTTTTCACGTCAGTCCTATGCAACACTGGTGACAAGGCCTCGTGATCCCAGTATCCTTGGCAGGTCTCTAGCATTGCTATATTAAACTAGGTTGTGCTCTCCACATTTGCACTTGGAGCTTCCCCATCTCCCCTGCATCCTGCATCATATAGATTAATCTTGCATCCTCATGTAGCTGCATCCTGCATTTTGCATTCCATCTCATCTTGCATTCACTCATCTTTGCTCTTGGAAGCTTGGTTATTTATCTCCCCTTCTTCCTAGGTCCTTCCTTCTCTGTTTCCTTTCGAGAAAATTTCACAATGTTTGCTCCTTGCGTTATTTTCTCGAGGGGGCACATTCCCTTATTCCTCTAAATTCTAGCCTTGGGCATCTTATTTTCTTGTCTTTGACGCCATGCCACTTGCGACATCGCATCAAAGAGGGGCAAAATGTAGACACCTAAAAATCCTTTAGAAAATAAATTATTTTTATTTTCTGAAAAATCCCTGATGACATCATCATTTATTAATTAATTAATTATTTAATTAATTAATTTATTTTTATGTCATTAAATCCCTTTATCTTAATTAAAAATATTTAATTAAGAAATCCCTCCCAAAAATGTTTAAATCTTATTTAAACATTAATCCCCTATTTATTAATTATTTTAATTAATAAATTGACCAAAAATCCCCCAAAAAATAATTAATTTATTTTTTGACCAAAAGTTAGCCTTTTTTCTTAAAACCACTAACCTCTTCCAAAATCTTCTAATCCCTTCTTAATTTCGATTAAAAGGCTAATCCCACCTTTTCTAACCCTAATCTCAACTCAAAATATTTAATTAAGATTAAATATTTAATTTTCATATTTATTGAAAATATTTCAATAAATATTCCCAAAACTTAAGCTTTTGGAATGAATAAACTTTTATTCCATAAAACCAAGGAGAATTCTAGACTCTTCTAGAATCTTCTCAACCCAACCTCTTCACCCATCCTAATCCTAAAATCCCCTAATCCTAATCCTAATCCTCCCCCTAACCTTGTCACATTCCCTAAACAAGGTTAGCCAACTCCTAAGCTTGACCCAAAGTCAACAAACTTCTAGAGGCTTCTCTTACATGCATTGAGTGCATTTAAAGCCTCCTTATCCCTCTTACATGCATTTATGATGCATTTAAGAAGCCCCTCACCCCTTCCTTACACCCTTTGACCTTAGGCACATTTCCCAAATTGTGCACATTCCTCCCATCTTTCAACCCAATGCCCTTGTGACACTTGTCACAAGGAGGTGGCCTTGAACTAGCACAATCCATGTGCTCCCCTTTGAATGAATCTTGGCCTCTCTTAAGGATTTTGATCCTAGCCACTCATTCATCCTCCCAAAAGTCTATAAATAGTCCACATTTCCAAGAGCAAAATATTCATTCACCTTTCATTTTATGCATTGTTATCATGTCCATTTAGCTCTAGACTTAGCATAAGCAATACTAATTGTTAGTTTCTTTTTATCATCTTCAAGCTTTCTTAAAGAACATCATAGCTTAGCAATAATGGATTAACATAGTTTTTTTTATTGTTTTGCATAGCATATAGCATCATATCATCTATATTTGGTCTAAAATCAATCTTAGTATGCATTAGAATATGCTCCAAGTGCTTAGAGAGCACACCCACATCCCTCTAATTGAAGCGAATCAAACATTTTCTCTATAGCACTTGTTTTTTTAGCAACAATCTTGAGGTGGCTTTGGTTTTGTTTTCATGTCTTATGCTATTTTTTTTAGTTCATGAATATGTTAGATTAGTCTAATGTTTGAATGTTTCAGCCTTTCAAGACAGGTAACAGGTTCAAAATCATAGTCTACATCACCAATATGAATATGGAAATCCTTAACCATTTAATTTACTCACCCTCTAGCCCCTGATGCTAACTAAACCTCCCAACTGACATCTTGTCTAGTTGCCACTATACCACAACACTCCACAAATCAAGGAGAAATGAATGAATAAGTAACTCCAAAATAAAATAGGATGGTAACTCTACTACCTCTGATCATACTTGTAGCCTCTATCACTATGGCCCAATGTTCTTCTTGGTGGTTATCTACCACTACAAATAATTTATGGGACTTACCCATGTCCCCAACTATAGGTTTTGATGCTTCCATATGTTGTCTACATATCATCTGACCCTATGGAAAATATCTAGCTATGTTCCCCATGGAACCACATGTTTAAAAATTTCCTCATTTCTGAGTCTAAACTCCCTATGGGCCTAGAGTAAAACTACCCCCAATCCTACTAGATCCACTAAAACCACCCCTAGTGGACTGTTGAGTCCAAGCCAAAGGTGTATTTGGAATCTATGATTGCTGATCTCTCCTAGGACCTTGTGGTTTCTACTACCTAGAATTAGATCCCTGATGTCCCTTTGGTGGCCTTTGCCTCTAATTTTGCTAAGGCTACTGTTGAGGGTGAGTGTTCTTATAAGACCCTGATGACTATCTATGATTAGCCTTCCACTGGTTTTTTTTAAACCTGGATGACAGTGGTGCAAGATTATGGTTTTGAGATTGATTTGATGTATCCTATGACTTTTTATAAATTTCCTTTTCTATCAATACCTTCTCCATGACAACCCAGAGGCTCCTTGGAGCTTCCATGTGTACCAGTCCTAATATCACAACATTCATTTCCCTAACAAAGAGGTTAACTAGAAAATTCTCAACCTTCATATAATCCACATAGGGCTGAAGCTTAAGGAACTTGATCTCATATTGTAATACTATGAATCCCCTATGTTGAAGATCATGAAAATCATCAATGTGGTGCTACCTAAAATGCTCTAACAAGTACTTGTCTCTGAATCTCTCTAAAAAGGTGCTTCAAGTGAGAGTGTTAATAACTAGGTTAGTCTTATATTCATCTTGTCTTCACCAAGTAGAGGCATTCCCTCTTAGAAGATGAGTTGCAATATGTCCCTTTAGATTTCTATCATATGGACATAATCCAAAGCACCACTCTAAAATCAAAAGCCATGCCTTGGCCACCCTAAAAATTGAGGTGGTTGAAGGTGAAGTAGTTCACTAATTTTATCTTGAGGTTCTCTCTCTACAACTCTTGGCTCTATATCTGGCGGTGGCTTTTGTATGTGAACATACTCACTCTCATGTTCAGCTTGGCCCTGAACATAGCTAGGAGGAGGGCTCCTAGTCCACTCTCTTGCTACTAATCTATTTCTCTTTGTACCATGTTTTTTTGTCTATTGATCCACTGGTGGTAGCCTGTCCTGAATTATTCGAATAAGGTTCTGTATTGCATTCATAATATTTTGGTTTGGGTTTGGTGGTTGTTTGGGAGGGGGTTCTTAATTCCCTCCTAGAACCTCTATTTCCTGCTCAACATCCTCTTATGTTGAGTGAGCACATCTAGGACCTCTTCCACATTTGCAAACTTGTCACATAGTAGGAGGCATCCTACAAGTTCAATTAAAAGTTTTATGAGAAATGTAATGGTTTAAGGTTCCTAGTGTTAAAGAAAAGCTATGATACCAAAATGTCATGCCCAAAATCTAGGGAAAAACTCACTAATTTTTTTTTTTAAACACGTGAAAGTTTACTAATTTGTTGCAAGTCTACTAAGTTTATAGGAGTTGCAAGATTGTCAAAATGATTAAATCATAAAGGTAGCCAGATAGAATAAATTGAAGTTGAGGGATAACACTAATTAGGTTTAAAATATTTAAATCTGATTAATTGCATCTTACTTAAGAGGCATTTAATAAAGACTTTTAGTGATTAAATGATTATTAATTAATCCTTGTATTATCTTGCTTCATAAATCTCACTTTTTCTCCTAGGGAAGTAATAATAAATTTTCATTATTTAAATCTGAGTATTGCAACAATATTACCCACATAATTACACTTCTCTTTCTTACATTTATAAAGGTACTTAATAATAATAAAATCATATTTAATAATTTAATGGTTTCCCTTTAAAATTTAATTGACACTTTTTAAGTTTTCCAATGTATGCCAATTTAAATGTCACTTTTTAAGTTTTCCCTTTAATAATTTAATCAATAATGAAATCTCTTAATTTAATTTTTGTTGCATTTTATTTATAACCACGTAGAGCATATATTTTAATCAATTATTCAATTACTACATATATCACTTCTAAATATATTTAAATTAAAGTGTAAAATTATAAGGTTTATCCTAAAATTTCATGTTAAATAATTTACCAAAATTAAACATTATGCATAGTCGACATATCTTAAGTATAATTAATTTTTTTAGATAAAATCATATATTCATGTATGTCTTTAGTAATAATCTCATGTGGTTTTAATGTTTAGTGAGGTTATATTTGGTCCCTCTACTTTTCCAATTTACCTCAAAAAGTCAAACCAACACTTGCTAAGAAAATACTTTTTTTTTTAAAAATAAATTGATGGACTTACCATTTTGAAGATAAAATCCCCCCCCCCTTTTTGACCCCCCTTTTTGACTTTTCTAAAGGGATTTTAAAATAACAATATTTAATTTATTTTAATGTCTAACCCTATTTAGGGTTTTCTATGAAAACTAAATAAGATGCTTTATTTCTCATTTCACCTCTTTCTTATCCCTCTCTCTCTTATTTCCATTCCAAACCCCAACCTAAAATTAGGGTTAGGAAATACATTTTCTACCTGTTCTCTTGTATCTCTATTTTTTGTATGCGAGTGTGTGTGCAGATGGAAGAAATGGAGGGGAAGGTCTACATGCAGGTATAACCCCTAAAAAAGAATACAATTGATTTTTGGGAGGGGGTTGTGTATTCTCTCCCCCCATGGTGGTTGAGACATGACTCCCTTTATAGGAATTCCATGGTTAAGCCTCCATTGTGACCACCATGATAGTGGCCATGACCACTGGTCATGCTCCCAACAGTAGCCACCATGACAATGGCCACGACCACTAGTTGCGGTGCCCCCAACAGCCACCACAATAGTGGTCGGACCACTTCTTGTGATGCCACCCACCAGCCACCATGATAGTGGCAATGTCACCTTTGTATTGTCATCCTTACATGAGCCAGTGTGTTGAGCCTATTGGGATATTTTCTAGGTTTTTTGAGAAGTGTCATTTCTAGTTCTTGTTGACATTTGAGTTGTACCCATGTCTCCTTTACTTCATGTGTCTACAAAAATTTTCTAAGTAGCCTGGGTCTCATAATAGTCATGTGCCAAAAATGTCTATAATCCTCTATATGAGGTCCTAGTTTCCTAGGGTAGAGTTTTTCTCTTAAAATGCTCTTAGTCGTGCCCTACATCTATTAGAAATAGGGAATATTGAGAGGGGGGGTGAATCAGTATTCTACAAACTTTATCTTTTGCCCAAATATGGATATAACAAATTATCTTTACACATGCATAACATAAGAAGCTAAACAACATGCATAGCAATAAAACTAAAGAACTCATAACACATGATATGTTCTCGAGGAAACCCTAGCCAAGGGAAAACCTTGGTGGGGATGGTACCCACAAAGATCCACTAATCAAAAGTATCCTATTAAGGATATTGACCCTGTTAGGAGTCTATTACAAGCATATAGTGTATCAGTCCTGATTAAGGGACTATAGGACTTGTTAGAAGCCTCAACCCTGTTAGGAGTTGTCAATACAAAATCTGATTATTAGATGAGCCCACTACCCAAACAAGTAATGTATAATGTATACTGATTAAAAAAATGGATTAAGGTACATAACCTTATGCTACTTTCATCAATACCTTTTCATTTCTCTTACATTCACATCATATCACTTTATCATATCATTACAATATTACCACATCCTTTTTTTTTCTCTTTTCTTACAATTTACAATTACATATATACAAGTTATTAAGGCTAATAACTTTACATGGTCAGCTACCATATATCTTTATCTAAGGGTTAACATCTAGGATGTCATAACTTTATATTGTTAAGACATTATTTTGATAAACAAAATAATCCCTTAACTCTTTACCAATTCTGTCTTCAAAACTATCTTGTTGGCTTTCGGTAAAACTAGCATAACTAATTATGTACATGTCATATTGACTTGGGCTCTGAGATGGGTCATCATTAGACATCATAGAGTCTACGTTCAATTGTGCAAGCACTGAACTTACTCTAGTCAACGTCGCAAACAAAAACTATGTTCAGGTACACTGGTGAAAATATTGTCTTACACTTAGACAAATTTGCAATGCACTCTGCTATACTTGCTCTCTGACCTTTGCGCTCTTCATTTGGATCATATGTTTCCATAATGACAACATCTATGTACTCACCTTAGCCAAATTTCCAACAATCTCCCCCTTTGTCATTGGTGGCAACATATGAGAAAATTGGCTAAGTGTACAACTCAAAATCTCAAAATTGTCTCAAAATTGTGGCCATAGTATAACATATACATATACTATCCTTATAACTCCTCAAAATATAATTTCTAATACAATACTCCCCCTAAGAATATCAATCCATATCATATACAACAATTTTTTGTTCTATATCTCTCCCCCTTTGACAACAATGACAAAATAAAGTAGGGAGGGCTACAAAATTGTGTCACAAAAAAGATTATATCTTAGTTCCTTATTGCAAAGCCGGTAGGCTTGCAACACAATCTACAAAATCAACTTTCATTACTTCTATCTCCTTCTCCCATGATTTCTTAATGGAATCTCCCACATTGAGTAAATTGCTCAGTCCATAAGCTGCTATTTGACATGCTTGAAGGTTTTCAAAGTTAAACTTCTGAAAAGATGTCTTTGCCGAAAGACATTCTTCCAACTATTCTTCAATAACGCATAACTTCATAGAAGTGTGCTCTCTCAAAAGAGTAAATCTTCTCATTTTTCTATTCCTTTCATCTTGCAAAACTCTAATTTCATCATAAAGCTTTCTAACTTTCTTCTCAATATCTAATACCTTCACATTGGGGCTAGAAAGAAGGTTACATTCATTCTGAATTTCTGCTTCTTTCAACTTCATCTTCTGGTCTTCTTTTGTTGTTAAGGTCTCTAATTTTGTACACTGTATGTACAAAGATTTTCCTATTTCGAAATGCTTCTTCAAGTCCTTGATATAGATATCAAGACAATTAATATCATTCCTGATATTCTGGCTAATATTCAAAAGCATTTCAGCTTCATAAGTTGCTTGAGCTCTCACTTTTGCAATATCAGATAGATTAGTGAATTCATTATCAAAAGTGCTCATTACCTTCTTAGCTTTCTCCAAAGGGTCTACCTCTATAATTTGTGTAGTTACAATACTTTGTAACTTCTCGGTTAGTTCCTTCAGACTCCCTTCAAGATTCTTCACTTTCTTGTTCTTGCCAATAATCTTATTCAAAGAAGTGATCAGTTCCAACTGATCATCATCATCAACTTCTTTTCCTAAATCCTCAAATAAAGATCCAATTTCCTTCTTCTTTCCAGTCTCAGGAGTCAGACTAATTTCTTCTTTGATAGGAATAGGTTCTTGAATCTCTGTTGCTTTAGGTTCTTCAACAGTGGTTTGTGTCTACTCTACTTCTATATTCGGTTGATCAAGAGCTAAATTGTCAACAATGTTTCCTAAATTATTGAATACATTTTCATCAGTATCCAAGGTGACCTTTGTACCTTCTACATTCATTGATTCATCTTCAATGCTAATAGCTAGAGGAAAGGGAATATCCTCTTGTTCTGCTTCACCTACTTGTTTTGTTTTAATTGATGGTTCTCCAATAATTTCTGCCATAACCTTGATTATTGCCTGCTCTGTATCAGAATTAACTTCTTCATATCTACCTCTTATAATTAGAATGGTTCTCCTTTTGGTTCTTAGATGGGTGCTTAAGGCCTTCAATATCTACTTCAAGTGTGCATCATCTCTCACATCACAAAGCTTTCTTACTAGATTCTCTCTGATAGAAGTGTCTTCTTCTTGTGCTCTCTTCTTTCTATTTACAAGTTTGTTATACAAGTCATCGAGTATCTGACCCTGAATAGTGTAAAACTTCTTATTTTCAAAAACCATGTGCTTTACAATTGCATTCTCCAAGTTAAGTCTGTCTAAGTAATCATAAAGACTATAGTACTTATTCATTCTGGTAAAGTCTCCATCTTCAATAATCTTCTCATTAAGCTTTTCAACTTTAGGTTTCCAAGCTTTCTTCTTAACCAAAGTAGTGTCATCATCTTTAATTATTGCAACTTTCCTAGGAACTAGTGGCACCAAAATTTTCTACCTCTTACTAGGTCCAGTAGCAATTTCTTTCTTTCTCTTGCTAGGAGTGGAGGAGGTAGACCTAGTAGGTTTGCTTATTTCTTGTTTAGTCTTTGGTTCCTTTACTTTCACCTTGACTTGAGGTTCTTTCTGTTGTACTGCAATTGGTGGGGTAGACAAAACTTCTTTCTATTCACTCATTCTGATTTCTGCTGCTGTGTTCTTTGCTATCTAAAACTCATGTTGTGTCAATCCTAAATCTTTCAATATTTTCTTTATAGTGCTGTCAACTCTCTTCTTAGATTGCTTCTCCTTAATTACAGCTTTTGCAGAGTTGAATTTCTCTTCAAAAGTTCCAAACCTTTTGCACTGAGTGTCCAACTTACACTTAAGTAACCTGCCAACATATTCTTCTATTTCTATCTCAAATATCTCATAGCCAAGAGGGTCTATGAACTCAATTCTAGGCTCCACTGCTTCAATATAGGTAAAGTCAGTGTCAACCATAAAACATATATCATCTTTATATTTCTCCACAATAGACTGTGGAATCCTTGATTTGCTGATTACCAATTTCTGAAATGTCTTCATCACTAACATAGCACTCTCATTCACTTTGTCAATAACATGTTTCATATATACTTTATTTATCCTTTCCATAGTAGATTGACCATCATTCCAATCATTTGCAATGGTGTACAGAAATCTTCTCAATAGGTGGAAAAACATGTATGTGATTAAGGATGAAAATCTAAATTGTGCATACTTAGTTTTCTTAATCTTCTCCAAGTTTTCAAACAATTGTATTCTTAGAATTTCACACATATCAACTAGTATCTTCTCAATACACATTAAATAGGCTGTGTACCATTCCAGCTACCATGTCATCTTCTCTAGAATTTGCACAAAACTTAGTTGTTAGAAACTTGCATAAATATCTAACATCATGTTGTTTGATCATGCTAATCACACTTCCTCTGCCATTATAGGTTGATTCTATGTTGTCCATGATTGTTTTCTTCATATTCTTTTCATTTAAAGGAATAGCACCAATTTTAGATAGTCAAGTGACTTCATGAATCAAGTCAGTTGTAATGTCTATCACTCTATCCTCTAGCGAAAACTTTCCATTGTGAATTCTGCTCAAAATAATCTTAGTGCATTCTTCATTGTCAAATTCATACTGCAATGCATACTTAACAATCTCATTGTCTTTCAAATGTTCATATCCTTGTTTCAATGTTATATCCTGATTGTAAATATTCTTATATTCATTGGTAAAATCACTATCACTGATGGTTTCTAACTTGCATCCAAGATAACTTCTCACATTCTCCAAATGCAAAACTCCGTCTCAAATTTGTGATTCTAGGCCTTACGTAGATTTGGCACTCAAATCCTTCACCAAATCATTGCAAAATGCTTCCAATCACTGCTCTTTTCTCTCCTAAACACTTCAACTCACTTTGATGATCAAATAACATCGATCATAACCTTTTATTACTTCAATCTCACTTAGGTCTGACATCGCATTCAATTCTTTTGTAGCTTCTTTGCAAAAAGTTATTTCTCTTAACCTGCAAAAACTTAAAACTTCTTGCGATCTCGCAAAACATAATATTTTCTTTTGTGCTCTTAACCATAGCATCAATACATCATAAACTACCTTACATTAACTGTGCAAGACTTAATTCATCATAAATCTACTTCTACACTAATTCTAAGTTCCTAATCTACTGTAATTTTCATAAATAAGTGCTTCCAGATAGGTCAGGTAAGGATTCATTCTTACCACTTGATACCTCACCTTTCTGATTACCTTCAATGTTGAATATGTCTCCTTGATCTGTGCCTTTAACAAACTTCACTTCATCTGCATTACTACAACTACCTTTTTGTCTATTTCTTGCATCTTCATTTCTTCTTTCATAATTTCTAGGGTTAGGGTTAGGATGAAAAACTCCATTGTTCATTCTACAAAATCTTGTTGTATGTCCAATCTTGTTGCATATCTGACAAACAGTTCCATTGTTTCCATATCCTGGTCCTTGCTGATTGATTTGTGATCTGTACTTTCTAGCAATGTGTCCAACCTTGTTGCATCTATAACATACTACTCCATTTCTTCTATTCATATCTTCAGTAGGTCTCTTATCTGCATTGTTAGTATTCCTAAACATTCTACTACCATAATTGTTTTCAATAACTTTAGGTTTTCTACATTCAATAGCTCTATATCCAAAACCATGACAATTATAACCATAACCATTAAGAGGTTTAAATTTTTTACCTGTGCAATCTCTCTTCATATGACCAATAGTATTACAACCAAAACATCTACCTTTGAATTCTCTTTGCATACCTTTGGGTGATTCTTCTTTCTTAGGTGGTTCTTCTCCTTTAGGTGGTTCTTTTGATTTGTTGATCTCATTAGACTTCTTCTCATCTAGGCTTTTAGATATTTTCAAATCTGGTTCCTTGTTCTCATCATTTGTTCTGAATATGTTAAATCCAAGTACAGTCTTATCATAGGATGGTTTCCCAAAAGATACTTGTTCATCGATCTTCTCACTATTTGAATATAGCCTTTCAAGTTGTTGTTTGGATTGAGTCAGTTCACCTTTCACAATCTTGTTGTATTTCTCAAGTTCATCATACTACAAATTGACTTTCTCAAGTTCAGATGTTACATTGCCAAGTTTAGATTTCAGTTCTTCATTTTCAATCTTCAACTTTTCATTCTCAGATCTCAGATCTCAGATTTTCTTCATTCTTGCTATTTCCATCTTTCAAACATAATTTCAATTTTGCTATCTTTAGTTCATGCTTAAGGATCACATTTTCTTTTTCTAAATTGTCATCACAATCTTCAATAAGAATTTTGGATTCCTTTTTAGATTTCAGATCTTCCAACTTCTTTTTTAGTTTCTCAATGAGGTTCTTTGCATCATCATATTTTCCTTTTAGAGTGTCTCTTTCATCAGTAAGCATATCAATCTATTCAAGAGCTTCTTCAAGATTCTTTTGTAGTTGATCCATATCCATAGAGATCTTACTCAAGCTGCTAGGCTTTCCTTGAATGATTCTTTTCTGAGTAACTAGGCTCTGATACCAATTGTTAGAAATAGGGAATACTGAGAGGGGGGGTGAATTAGTATTCTGCAAACTTTATCTTTTGCCCAAATATGGATATAACAGATTATCTTTACACATGCATAGTATAAGAAGCTAAACAACATACATAGGAATAAAACTAAAGAACTCATAACACATGATATGCTCTCCAAGAAACCCTAGCCAAGGGAAAACCCCGGTGGGGATGGTACCCACAAAGATCCACTAATCAAAAGTATCCTGTTAAGGATATTGACCCTGTTAGGAGTCTATTACAAGCATATAGTGTATCAATCCTGATTAAGGGACTATAGGCCTTGTTAGAAGCCTCAACCCTATTAGGAGTTGTCAATACAAAATCTAATTACTAAATGAGCTTGTAATACCCCAAAAATGGGCTATAAGTTCATTAATCTCCTATATCAACAATTCGAATGAAATCGACATCAAAGTCTTAATCTAAGACACATCTAAACATCATCAAATCCTAATTGATTATCTTAAATTCTACATCGGAGAATATTCCTAGCAATATTCTTAATTATCTTAATTATCTTTAATTTAATGATTATTTGGTGATAAATCACATTTATCCTAAGTTTGATTAATTGAATATTTTCATATTTAATTAATTAGATTTAATATCTTGCCACTTAATTATGTAATTAAATTTAATTCTATCTATTATTAATTGTATTATTTAATTTTGACAATAAATCCAATATCCTATGAATAATTGATTAAATTCTTATTTAATTGATTAAAGTAGGTTGTCATTATTTAATAATATAGTTTTTAATAAAAGTTTGATAAAATAGTTAATTAACCCATAAATTAATTATTTTATTTAAAAAATCAGTTAAGTGGAGAATAAATCACTTTATTTATGTATTAAATCATAATTATCCATGTGCACATTCAAGGACTAGTTAAACTCAAATTGGAAAATCAATGCAAGTTGTTAGCTTTTTGAAACTCAACATCTTTTTGAGTTTTAAAGTTGATCTAAACTTCTAATTCAAGTTGAATTGTGCTTTTGCATGATTTTTGTGACTTAGTTATCTGTTATTTAAAAATAACTCAAAAATCAACCTGAGTTATTTGAGTGATTTATGGCTTTTTCTCATGCACCTCCAAAGCCTTGAATTTCTATAAAACCAAGGCTTTAGCTCTTTATAATTCATCTCATAATTTTGCAAGCTTACTTTGCCAAAGTCATCTATGAATTGCACAACTATTTTGAAGAATTAGAATTTGGAGAATCAAAGCTTATTGCGAATCAATGCTATCGTGAGATCAATTTGTTTGTTTTACATTCATTTAGATTCTTTTTCATATCATTGTTAGATCATTTTAGCATATGAATTTCCATATTAGATTAGATATCATATCATATTTTTATCATTCTTATTGCATAGAAAATCTAAAAAAATAGCTTAATTGCATTCAATTCATATCTAGATCAATTCCATTCAAATCCTTCATTTAGGTGTCGTCTAGGTCACTGATCTCGATAACAATCTGAGAACATTAATCTCGCACCTACTAGAAGGTAGTAAATCGCTTGGTTAGAGTAGATTTCAATTTTACATGATTTTGATTATAGCTAACCTCTAATGTTTTACTAAAGTGTTGTGTCTAGAGATCAAGTACAATTTTCACACATAAATTTTAGGTGCCCACTGTGGGGCAACCCACCTTTACATGCTAGTTTTGATTTTTTGGGGGAGCTAAAGCCCTAAAGTTTCAAAGATTTAATTTTATCTCTCAAACAGCTTGGATTTTTGCTCTGAAATTTTTTTTTTAGGTTTGACATATATCAGAAAAGCTATAGTAAAAAATTTAGAATTTTTTGAGATGTTTTGAATTTTTAGTAATTTTTTCTTCAAATTATGAAAAAAATTAATATCTGACGCAAATCAGCATATTTTTTAGAAATTTTTATATTTTCAAAAATCTCTTTAAATTATATAGGGGGTCCATTCTTTGTATTTTAAATTTGGATGCAATATAATAGCTCAAATAGTCAATTTACAAAAATTGGTATATTTTGATAAAATAGGTCTCTAGGGCACAAATGAATAGATTTTTCTAAAATTCTTACATTTTTGGAAATCTCTCTATTTTTTAGTAGGGTTCTCTATTTTGAATTTCTATTTTTGCAGCCAAAATCATAAAAGAAAAATTAGATCTTGTTGACTAGGTCAAATGCAGCAAAAAAAATAAAATTTTGTGATGGGTATGCACTTATTTTTTTTACATGGTTCCATGAGTGGTATGAGTTGTCATTTAGGTTAATTGCTAGTTATTATTGCTGATAATAATTGATTTTTAGAGCTAACCCTATAGTTTTCATAAGTTGAATATATTTTGCATATCTTGTTTGCTTGTTTGCTTGTTGGAGAGTTCGTCACTTGCTTGCATGGAAAAGCTCAACAAGAATTGCTAAAAATTAGGTAAAATCTACTAAGCATGTTGTGAGGATCCTAGGTATTCTCCTTCATCTAATAACATTTTTATTTGGACTTAAAATAAATCTCTTATGTGTTTGGCTTGTGTGCATCTTTTCATGCTTTTGTCTATTTCTACACACTTGCATAATTGATACTAGGTTGTGACCCCTTAAGGATTCATTAAGTAGTCTCAGATACTTGTGATTGATCTTGATTGCTATCTTGAGTTATTGGACTTGCTAATCTGATGGCCCCTCATTCCACCCCGTGGTTGCAATCTCAGTGCCATAAAGGGGAGGGGTCTACATGAGAGAAGTGTTAATTGTTCCACCAGGCAACCTATTTGTGCTTTTAGGAACTCACTTGTTTTCTAATTTGGGGACTTGTTTTCAGCATGTGTGAGGTGTTAAGTGTTTCACCTTGTGGACTCATCTCATATTCACTTTAAGCATTAAGTGTTCCTCTTTCTACTTTTTGGATACTTTTGGTAGATTTGCTTTTGGAAACATACATCTATGCTCACATAGTAAGTAGGCCCTATGAACACTATTCGTGATTCTTGAGAGATTGGATTCCCAACGAAATCTTTCTTGATGATAGAATCCTTCTAGGTAGGGAAGATACTTAGTGCATTTCACATTCAACTCGGTTAGTGCGTCTTCTCTTATTGATCGATACATTCTCTCCCATGAGAGGTTGATAAATCACGTGGGGTAGACATCATGAGCTTTGGTGAATCAAAATTGGTTAGTGCATCTTCCCTTAATGATTGATACATTCTCTCTCTGGAGGGGTTGATAGATCACGTGGGGTTGATATCATAGACCTTGGTGAGACAAACTTTGTCTTAGTGTGTCGGATTAATCTGCTTGCTTTGTTTGGGTTAAAAGTGAAGAGGTATCAAAACCTTGGATCTGGAGCCAAGTCCCCTTGTGGTATACTATTGTGTCACCTTTAGAGACGGTTAACCATAGTGGACAATCCATTCATAGGGTAAACTGTGTTGACGGAACCTCAAGCGGTAATAGCCATTTTCACCATGGTAGTGACAGCCACTATATAAATGTCCTTGTGGAAGAAATCATCATGGGTATGGTTCATTGTTGGGTTGTCAGATCTCCCTAGCAGCTCCTAAAGATTAAGTTCTCGGACTGTGTCAAAACCCTGGTGCACCAGGATTGGAGTTCACCCCTTTAGATCATAAAATTTGTAGAGTCAAACCATTACTAAAAACCCTAGCGAGGCCAAATTTTCATTTTATAGGGTATATGTGCATTATTGCAAAATATTTTTGGAACATACACAATTAGTGCTTCTGAGGATTAGAACGAATAAGTCACTTGATTGTTCATGCACAAGGTTGCTTTTGCCCTTGTTCATTATTTTCAGACATGCTTGAAATCACATGCTTGCTATTTTGCATGCTTGTTTATCTATCTGGTTACTAAAAATGAACAAATTTGTTACAATCCTCAAATCTAGACATTGAAATTTGCAAACAATCCGAATCTGAAAAACTCAAAATTTGCAAAATTTAAAGTAAAATTCCTTTTTGGAGTCAAAAGTCATCTTAGGAGGTCAGAAAGTCATACGAGTTTCTATTAAGTGTCATTTCATTACAACCCATCTATCATATGATTGAATACCCAAGGTCGTACGAGTTTCCATGCCAGAAAATTCTCAAAGTCAAAATCTTGCAACTGTTGTATGATATTGTCAACTGTCATTTCATTGCTACCCAACTGTCATATGATTGAGTATCCAGTGTCGTACGAGTTTCCATGCCAGAAAATTCTCAAAGTCAAAATCTTGCAACTATCGTATGATTTTTGCAATTGTCATTTCATAGCATACCCACTGTCGTACGAGTCTGCAGAGTG
The DNA here is from genome assembly GCA_027943335.1 of Chamaecyparis obtusa. Taxonomy (NCBI): domain Eukaryota; kingdom Viridiplantae; phylum Streptophyta; class Pinopsida; order Cupressales; family Cupressaceae; genus Chamaecyparis; species Chamaecyparis obtusa. Next base: position 886,358 of record BSBK01000524.1, on the reverse strand, counting down.
TCATTTGGGAAATTTTTGAAAGTTGTCAAAAAATTGTCAAAATTGCCAAATATTTAACTTTCTCAGCCTAATTTCAGAATCTATCAAACAAATCACTGTGTCAAGAACAGAGTAGTAGCTATTGAGAATTAGTACACATGAGGAAGAAACTCTGATGAGGGCCATGATGAAATAGATGCACGCTATGCAAATCAAGATTAAAAAACTTGAGAAAGAAAAGGAACCTAAAGAGTTCTCCATGGAAGCTCTATTCCCTTTTCCATTTGATAAAGACTTGTACATGTCACCATGCCCCCGGACAGAATTTGAGCAACATGATAACCCTTATGATACCTCTTCCATGAAGAGTGACACATCCAGCTTTGGAGACTATGATGACTATGATGACAGACAATATAATGATACCTATGACACCTCTGTTCCTAAGAGTCCTCCTCGTCGTGTGTTCCTACTTACTACAAATGGGTCGTCACATTGGATAGATCGTGATGGTGATCCATATGATTCTGATTTTGAAAGAGACTTTGATGGCTTTTGTGGACAATATCTAGATGATACATCTACTTCTATTGAGGAATATAAAATGTACCATGCTGATTTGAAATGTCAATACTATAAAGATCTCTCCTCTAAGAACTCTCAGGCTGAAAATAAAGATTACACTCTCAAGCAAGATCATTTTAATGTTAGACCTTTGTCTTGTGATGGTTCCCTTCCATCCCTTACTTCCTCCAATACTTGTACATTTCCTAAAGCTTCTGAGTCTTTCAAATCTTTCACAGAACCTTCATTCGACACAAGCCCTGATACTTTTCACGCAGTTCCCTATAGTTATCCTCCAGGGCTACCTCTTAAAGAAACTCAAGCTAACCTTCACCTGGCTACAAATACTTTCAATGATGCTAAACCTAAAGAGCCTAAGCCTTCATATGCTATAATGCCTACTTCAGCTCATCCTTCACCATCTCTGCAACAGTCTTCCATACAATCCCAACATGCTTCCTTGTCCTTAGAAGTGGCTCTATGTCAAGAGAACTCTAAAAATGATGAAGAAATGAACATAAAGAAATATCAAGATCAAGAACCCTCCATGTCATCCACTCCTTTTCCCAATGTCTCTTATCTGCTTCATGGTTCTTTTGATCCTGTACCCCCTTTTTCATGCATTCCACCATGTCTTAAGTCTTCATCTAAGCAAGATCAAGCTACTACTTACACTGCTAAGCTTATTGATGATAGTACTATTACTTCCAATGTTAAGCCTATTGAAAATCAAAAAAAAATTATGCACTTATGCTATCCAAAGATCCTTGTCAAGATCAAAGCCTTCCATCTTCTTGTTCTACCATTCCATGTTCGCTTCCACTTTCTACTCTTCCTATGTCTTTGCAAGCTTTGAACAATCCTATCAAAGAAGGTGCTCATATTCAAGATGTCTATGATTCTATTAAAAATCCTAATGCTCACTCTAAAGATGTTGATGTCCTTGGTTGTCATATAGATGCTGATGAACTTATTGATTATCTTTTTGTATCTTCCATGTCCATCCTTGGACCTCTTCCACCACTACTAAGGGCTTCACATCTACCTTCCATCTTGGGTCCTTATGTCCCTTCACTTTCCCCTCCTAACTCTCCTAATTTTCCATCCATCTTGGGTCCTTACATCCCTCCATCTCCCATCTTTCCTCAAGATCAACATAGATGCATACCCTTGAATCCTTTTCATCCACCCACCCATCTAAACCAGTCATATCCTCCTTCTTCTTCCATAGATCCCAAGTCTTTTGGAAGTAACTTGAATTTTCAATACAAGAAAAAGAAGCAATACAAGAATCCATCAAAAAAAGATCACCATGTCTCCTCTAAACGACATGGCTGCATAAAGTCAAAACAGATATCGAAGATGAAAACTACAAGACAAGTATGGGTTCCAAAATCCATCATTAAAGATATTCTCTCCAAATTACCAAAAAGAAATGAAAAGCCTATGACTATATGGATTCCAAAGTCTCTCTTGAAAGAGTCTGGTGTTGAGAAAAAAGTTAAGTTGACATTCAAGCTTTCAAAGGCTTCCACTTCATCTTCTTCCAAAAATATTCTTCCATTCCATGTGCCTAAACCACAACCTCTACTATCCATTCATCATATTCCTTCACGTATTCATTCATTCACGATTCCTCCATCCTCTCACCACCCTTCAAGGTGTGTGTTGACATTGATTTTGCCTTCCTTTCCATCTACCCTTTCACAATCCTTCCATGCATTATCCTTCTACCTTCTATCATTTTTCCTCATTTGCCTATTCCTCCTATCTTCCAACCTCACTTGCTTTACATAAAACTTTATCCTCCATTTTTCTCTTCCATCTCCCTTTCCCTATCAGCATCTTTGAGCATATCATTTTGAATCCTTGTCATACCATGGTTTATCCTTTCAAGGAGCATTATCTAAAAATCTTGTCTTCTTTTATAAAAAAAAATTAAAAAATTGAAAATGTGCCTTGGTGGAAACTTGGAAATAGGTGCCTTGGTAGCAAAAGTAAAGAGAAATAAATTCATCCTATGGTGAAAACCACTCCCTTGTGGCACCTTGGATAAGTACCATGATGAAAACTTGGCAATTAGGAATCATGCATAGTTCTTCTACATATTTCATCCATTCTATCTTGTCTCTTTGATCTTGATATTGTTGATCTATACACAAACATTTGGCTATCTTGTGAGTTATCTTATGATGATCTTGCTTCCCTTCCTTCCATGTTTAGCCTTCATATCCATCTTCCTCCATTCATTTTTGCCTATCGCTATCTATTTCTCCTTTGGTCTTGATCTAATAAAAAAAGAAAAAAGAGAGTAAAACACGAAGCTATGAAGCCTCTTGACATGTCTACTCCTTTGGATTGCATGCTTTCCTACTCTTGCATTATGATTTTGTGACTTATCCTATGCTAGCCTTTCATTGCTTGTCCAAATGTGCTTTACATGACAATTTTTCCCTAGCTTGGCTACCCTTGAGGAGTTTTCCATTGAGGATTTCTTCCCTTCATTAGCTTTCATTCTCTTATCTTCCATCTCTTCCACCAGCTTGCCAATCCCTCTTGTTCAACACCTTACTAGACATTGGGACTACATGATATGATCTTGCTTGGGAGTTTGCAATAGAAAAAGATGCTATCAAGTATAACAAGTATCAGAATCAGTATCAAAACCAGTATCAGAACAAGTATCAGAACTAGTATCAGAACTAGTATCAGAACTAGTATCAGAACAAGTATCAGAATGAGTATCAGAATAAGTATCAAAACCAATATTAGAACCAGTATCAGAACAAGTATCAGAACAAGTATTAGAACCAATATCAGAACAAGTATTATAATTCCCACTAGGACTACACCTTTTGCTTTAGTTTATGGGTCTGAGGTGGTACTGCCTATTAAGGTTGAAATCCCATCACTCAGAATTAGAATGCATGGTCTAGTAACTGATGATAACTACAGAGTGTCTAGGTTACAAGAAATGGAACTACTAGATGAGCGTAGACAAGTAGCGTATGATCATCTCAGAGTATATTAGAAGAGAATGTCTAGAGGCTACAACAAGAAAGTCAGACATAGAGAATTTCAGGTTGGCGATCTAGTCTTGAGAGAAAATCCTAAAAATCAGTCCCATCGAGAACACAAGGGGAAGTTCGAACCCAACTGGCTGGGTCCCTTTGTCATCACTGCTACTTTTGGCTCTGGCACCTATCAACTCTCAATGACTGAAAGAGAACAGCTTTGAGAACCAATCAACGTTCTCCATCTGAAGAAATTCTACGCCTAAGGCATTCAGTCTATGGTAAAATGTTCTAAAAAAATCTTTAAAATTGGAAAAAGTCCTGAAAAAATGAACATCTTGGTGAAAACTTAGCAATAGGCACCTTGATGATTCACAAAAAAAATCAAAAAAATATCAAAAGTACAAAAAAATTGAAAAATTGAAAAAAATTGAAAAATGAAAAAAAAAGAAGAAAAAAGTGCCTTGGTGGAAACCTGGAAACAGGCGCCTTGGTAGCAAAAATAGAATCTCTGCCAAGATGGTGAAAACTTGACAAATGGGCACCACTTGTTTCAAAATGCTCAATCTATCAGCGCAATCTTGGTCTTTCCTAGCTTTCAGTTTTGCTTTAGTTTGTACATATCTCCCGATTTGTTTTGCATTTCCAATTTTCAATAAGTCGGTCTGTACACCACTCAGCTCAAGCATCTGTATCCTATCAATGCTTAACACTTGGGGGCAATCAATGTCATATCCTATGGTCTCCAGTATACTTTAGATGTGTCATATCCAGTCAGAGTCCTTTGAAGCTATATCTGAGTCAGTCAGTCAGTCTCCTCTCCAGAAAGGATTTTGCATCTACAACAACAATCAAACACAAACTAAAAACAATCTGTGCTTTTCATGCTTTTATCTCCTTGTATGCTTACTGATTCGCATTGAGATTTTTGCATATTGTGTCCCTTCGAGCTCTTTGATGATGTCCTTTATAGGATTTAGAGAGTGATGACTAGGGGCATAATCTTTTCTTTGTCTTCTGCTTGTATGTGAAAATCTAACAACTTTGGAAATTCTGGATTGAAATGGTGTCCGACTGTAAGAGCCTCTATCTTGAATTGGATGGCCATGCGTACCTCAACCATTGATACCCAGATGATTCAAAGAAGTATTGATCTAACTATTATCTTTTTGAGTGAGTTCTTTCTCCTACTGTGAAACACGATCTTACCTAAAGATGTGAACAATAGAGGGTCACTACGGGTAATTCACATTGGATTTAGAATGATCTCTTGGTTGTTTGATGTGTTTGTCATGCAAGGCATATTCAGGTCATCATGATGTTCATGTTTTGATGCTTATACAAATTGCTATATCAAAATGGACGTGATATTTAGGTCATCCTGGCGCTTGTGCCTTGGTGCTTATATCTAATCTGCCATTCTGAAAACAAAACCAATATTCATATGTCCATGGTTGTTTTGGACCAGTGGGTGTTGTATTGGTTCTTGAGCGTTACAAATCAATATTCATATGTACATGGTTTCATAGCTAGTGGTCATTGTATTGATTTATCCGATTACCTAAAAGTTCAATGATGATAACAAATCAACACATGATCAGTGAGTAGGTCCTAGGTCCTAGGGTTGCATTATCATCCTGCATGTTTCTTTGCATTTTTGCACTTTGCATGATCTCACAAATTGCTTGAACACTTAAAAGATTCTTCAATCACCTCTTCAAATCTAACAAGAGCTGAATCTCACATGAAGGTTCCTCCAACAAAATAGCAAGTAGAATCCTTTTTTGGGATCAAAATTAAAATTTGAGACTGTTTATATTATTAACTACTTGCATAATCAACCTTCAATCATCATAGAAATCTAGTATTCAACTTAATTGATTATCTTACATCAAACTATCAAAATTTTAACTCAGTCAACTCATGGTTTAACCTAGTCTACTTGGTCTCCAGGACCTCCAAACGATGCAAAACGCATTCCCGGACGTGTATAACCACTTTTCAAATCAATTAGCATGCTTCTAAACTATCAACGCTGACTTTTCTTGTCAGATTTCAATTTTAATCCCAAAGGGGGCATGGTATTACACATCATTCAAAGTCTGTAATCAAATTTGAAATCATATCTTTATGGAAATCATATCTTCCTTAGTAATCAAGACAACAGCCACGTCTAGTTACTGATTCATAAAAAAAAACCTCATCGCTTGGGGCAAATCTATCATCACTTGGGGCATATCAGATTCATCAAGATCCATATCAATCTGGTATTCTCCTAATCTTGTAAACTGTATCAGTTTTTGCAACCATCAGATCATAGTGTTCTTTCCTTGGTTCTTCGGCAACTGAAGGATTCGGATGTGATACCTGCTAGTTCTGCTAAGACAATCGAGTCTAGAACTGGTCACTCACTTCTTTGCAATCCTAAAGTTTGGAATCAGGTGTTCTGACACTTTTTCACAATCATAGGCTCATTTGTTGTTATAGTGAACATTATCTGTGGTCATTCAGGACCTATTATCTTCATATAAAATCAATATCAATCATCTTCTGTCTCATATCAATTATCAATTTCAAACAATCTGTTTCATATCTCTATCAAACATAGACTTTCTTTGAACCACTGCACTTCGCATAGTAATTCAAAGAGGGGCAAAATGTAATACCCCAAAAATGGGCTATAAGTTCATTAATCTCCTATATCAACAATTCAAATGAAATCGACATCAAAGTCCTAATCTAAGGCACATCTAAACATCATCGAATCCTAATTGATTATCTTAAATTCTGAATCGGGGAATATTCCTAGCAATATTCTTAATTATCTTAATTATCTTTAATTTAATGATTATTTGGCGATAAATCACATTTATCCTAAGTTTGATTAATTGAATATTTTCACATTTAATTAATTAGATTTAATATCTTGCCACTTAATTGTGTAATTAAATTTAATTCTATCTATTATTAATTGTATTATTTAATTTTGACAATAAATCCAATATCCTATGAATAATTGATTAAATTCTTATTTAATTGATTAAAGTAGGTTGTCATTATTTAATAATATAGTTTTTAATAAAAGTTTGACAAAATAGTTAATTAACCCATAAATTAATTATTTTATTTAAAAAATCAGTTAAGTGGAAAATAAATCACTTTATTTATTTATTAAATCATAATTATCCATGTGCACATTCAACAACCAATTAAACTCAAATTGGAAAATCAATGCAAGTTGTTAGCTTTTTGAAACTCAACATCTTTTTGAGTTTTAAAGTTGATCTAAACTTCTAATTTGAGTTGAACTGTCCTTTTGCATGATTTTTGTGACTTAATTATCTGTTATTTAAAAATAACTCAAAAATCAACCTAAGTTATTTGAGTGATTTATGGCTTTTTCTCATGCACCTCCAAAGCCCTGGATTTCTATAAAACCAAGGTTTTAGCTCTTCATAATTCATCTCATAATTTTGCAAGCTTACTTTGCCAAAGTCATCTACGAATTGCACAACTATTTTGAAGAATTGGAATTTGGAGAATCAAAGCTTATTGCGAATCAAGGCTATTGTGAGATCAATTTGTTTGTTTTACATTCATTTAGATTCTTTTTCATATCATTGTTAGATCATTTTAGCATATCAATTTCCATATTAGATTAGATTTCATATCATATTTTTATCATTCTTATTGGATAGAAAATCCAAAAAAATAGCTTAATTGCATTCAATTCATATCTAGATCAATTGCATTCAAATCCTTCATCTAGGTGTCATCTAGGTCATTGATCTCGATAACCATCTAAGTTCATTAATCTCGCACCTACTAGAAGGCAATAAATCGCTTGGTTAGAGTAGATTTCAATTTTGCATGATTTTGATTATAGCTAACCTCTAATGTTTTACTAAAGTGTTGTGTTTATAGATCAGGTACAATTTTCACACACACAGAGCCCACTGCCCAAACAAGTAATGTACAATGTATACTGATTACAAAAATGGATTAAGGTACATAACCTTCTGCTACTTGCATCAATATCTTTTCACTGCTCTTACATTCGCATCATATCACTTTATCATATCATTACAATATTACCACATCCTTTTTTTTTTTCTCTTTTCTTACAATTTACAATTACATATATACAAGTTATTAAGGCTAATAACTTTACATGGTTGGCTTCCATATATCTTTATCTAAGGGTTAACATCTAGGATGTCATCCCTTTATATTGTTAAGACATTATTTTGATAAACAAAATAATCCCTTAACTCTTTACCAATTCTATCTTCAAAATTGTTGTGTACATGTTGTACTAACTAATTTCGTATATGTCGTACTAACTTGTGCTCTAAGATGAGTCATCATTAGACATCATAGAGTCTACGTTCAAGTGCACAAGCACTGAAATTACTCCAGTCAATGTCACAAACAAAAATTATGTTTGGGTACACTGGTGAAAATGTTGTCTCACACTTAGACAAATTTGCAATGCGCTCTGCTATAATTGCTCTCTGACCTTTTCCCTCTTCATGTGGATCATATGTTTCCATAATGACAACATCTATGTACTCAGCTTAGCCAAATTGCCAGCCGATCTTATATTTTAAAGTTACCTTTTTTGGGCACTTAATTCCTCAATATGCACATGGATTTTGTCTTTTCCCTTTGAGTCTATTAATGTTGAAATGAAAGTGTTATGTCTTAAATGATTCAAAGATGAGGAGACAAGGTTGAGAGCTTAACATGTCTTGTGGTTATCTCTTAATCTCCAAATGACTGGAAGGTAGTTCTATAATCTGGCAATTAGGTAATTAAGCTTTCTCCAAGTCTACTGACTTTTGGCAATTAATTCTTTTCATTCATCAATCTTTCTTGGTGATTATCTCTCAGTCTCTTAAGATAGCGATTAAAGCTCAAAGGATCTGTAGATTTGGTGAAAAGGTTTAAAGACTTATTAGTGAATAGTGGTGTTTTGGAATCACCACTATTTGTGTATATGTGTGGGGAAAATGTAAGATTCACTCCTAAATCCAAATTCCCAAAAGAGAGATCCAATTTGATCAACCGAGAGGTTAATACACAATCGAATGAACCTATGAAGAATATGAAAGAAAGAATAAATCCTATACTTCCCTATAGTTGGGTTAAGCTTGAAATTTGAAATAATTGAAGTGCAAATACTAACCTTGAATTAGGGCAGATCTGGAAAATGTTGAATTCTAGCTTATATATGAACTTTCTAAAGATTCTATCACTTGCTCTGGATTGGAAATGCTGAGGCAGACAAAACCCAAAAATATTTTCTCCAAATTCGCTCTCAAATCTAAGATTTCGCACCTGTACCTACAAGAAAATGGGGGTTTTTGGTTGTATGGGGGGTTTGCCTTTGTCAAACCCTAGTTTAGGAATTAACCTTGAAATTGAATTAAAATTGTATTGTGCATAAACAAAGTAATTGAAACAAATCACCTCACTTATGTTGAAGTCCTTGTAGAGGATTCAAATCCTCAAATCCACAAGTAAGAATGCTTCAATGAATGTAGGATGTCTCCAATCAAGGGTATTTTGATCTTCAACACCAATCTTGATTTGATCTTTACATATGAGAAGGCTTGAATGAATGGAGAAGGATGGATCTTCAAGGGGGCTCCAAGGAGATTTAATCCTTCAATAGCTAACAATGGAACTCCTTGATGGATGAATGCTTGAACACTTGAATGCTTGAAGACTTGCTTGCACTTGAGAACTTGATTGCTTGAGATGAGATGTGAAAATGAGAGAGGAAGGCCTCCTTTTATAGTGAACTAGGGCACACTTCTCTAGATGCGCCACCTTGAGGAATTAAATCCCAATTAGGTCCTCACCTTTAGAAAATATACCTTGATTAAATACCATTAAAGGATTTACCATTTCAGAGCCCGAAATAGCCGACCCCGAAGTGGAAAATAACTTTCCCGAAAGCCAAATTAGCGGGAAATGAAACTTTGAAATTCTAGTAGGAAGAGGTCAAGGTCGAGGTCGACCCTAACCTAGTCAGGGTTGAGGTTGACTTTGACCTCAAACCCTAACTTTTTCAGGATTTGCAGAAAAGGTTCCCGGAGATGCCAAAAATGTAGAATTTGATATCTGAATAGGACCCACTGTCAGGAATAGATAGAAAATCCTTTGAATGATGTGATGATGGACTAGGAGGTCTCATTTTTGAATCTTACCTAGAAAATAGAGCCATAGAAGAAGGAAAATTAGGGAAGTCCTTAAGAACTTAACCCTAATTTCACCTAGAATGAAGAAATCAAGTGTGGAGAAGTGGAAAGTGGGGGAAAGACAAATACATGCAAAGACCCAATCAAGGCACTTAACATGACCCCAAACCACTTACTCGAAGGGCTAAATGCTCTTATCATGGAAGTGCTTCCATTTTAAGATGATACATTAAGCCCCCACTTTAGCAAGAGTATGGACTCGATGCAAACTCTTGGTAAAGGAGATAAAAATAACAAGATAATCTTATCGTAATCTAAGGGACAAAGAGAAATCCCAAGCCCCCAGAGACTCAAGTATTCATCAACTCTTAAATCATAGATAAGAGAGACATCTCTAAAGAAAGAAAGAAATAGTGTGATTACCTCGCCCAATGATAACTTATGTCCCATTGTGAACCACACAGGAAAAAGGTGTAACCAGAAAGATGGAATTGAACCACCTAGTGAATGTGGCTACTCACTAGTCAACCCATCAAGGATTTATCCTTAGGAATATCCTATTCCATAAGAATTAAAAAAAAAAAGAGATCCAGTCTTAAGGACACTTCCGACCTTGAGGGATCACAATATATGTGTATTTGAAACTCAAGAGATCAAGAGATCCTAATGTAAATCCATACTTTAAGGATTAGTTCTTAATCCAAAAAGAAAGATTGAAAAGTAAATTTAAAGTGTGTGTCTTCCTTAGGATTTAGCAACTTATGTGAGTTACCTTTGGAAGATTTAGCATGTTTTGAATTTTTTTATAAGTGCGTGTGTGCAACAAGTGAGTGAGATGATTAAGATCATCGATCTTGGAATCATATACAATTTCCATAGCAGATGGTTGAGCAATAGTATTAGTATCATGCGTAGGTAAAGAATTCGTATAGATTTGAAGGTTCTGATTAGGAGGAGAGACAGATTGATTCCCACTACTATCCAGATTATCCACAGATAAGGCTTTAGCATCAATGAGATCTTGGACCTTATGTTTTAAAGAATAACATCTCTCAGTATCATGATCATTCTGACAATGATATTGACAAAAAGCATTTTGATCAAAAGATTTAGATGCAATCATAGGTGGTAAAAGAGGTCGAATAGGAGGAAAATTAATCATATTAGTAGCTAACAACCTATTCATAATAGCATGTAAAGTTTTAGAAAGAGGAGTAAACATACAATTTAATCGAAAAGTAGTGGATGCAGAAGTGGCATTATGAGATGCAACAACATCTTGATCAGCAACTACATTCACTTGTTTGTTTATCTTGACATAATTATTGTATTTTTGAAACTTATTTGGATTAGGATCAGCATCACTCTTATCAACTGGAACAAGAGCCATTGGAGTGTTGCTCTCAAACTGACTCACTTGTAATTGATAATGATGAAGTGCTGCACAAAGTTGTTGAAAAGAGGTAAATTCAGTAAGCAGAATCTTATCTCTAATATCCTTTTGCAAATTTGAAATAAACATACATTGAATATCAATATCAGGAACAGGATAGGAAATCTGAGCATGCAAATGCTTAAATCTACCAATAAATTCAGTCAACTTTTCTTTAGAACCTTGTTTACAATGCATTAAATCAGTCAAAGACACTTGTGGGCCAATATTGTTTTGAAATTGTTGAATAAAGGCATTAGCAAGTTGTGGAAAGGAATCAATGGAATAAGGAGGCAAGGAACAATACCATTGTAAGGCCTTGTCACGAAAGGTTCGAGCAAACAGTTTGGCTAAAATCCTATGGTCATGAGTATAATCACTACAAAGGATTTGGAATGTTTTAACATGACGAACAGGATCTCCCTTTCCATTACAGTTCTCAAGATGAGGCATATCGACTTGCTGAGGAATAGGAGTTTGGATAATATCCCTAGACAAAGGACTTCCCATGTCACATGTAGGAATACTGAACTTGTTTTGAGTTAAGGAAGCAAGTTGTTGTTGTAAAGATGATATAGTTTGAGCCAAACTAATGATGGTGGAATCAGTAGAGGAAATAGGAGGAGTAGCAACATTAGACACAGTAGGGAAAGTGTAAGAGGCTGCAGGAATAGAAGACACAACTGGAGGAACACTAGGAACTACAGTTGGAAGCGGAGTGGAATAAGTGAAAGGAACACTATGATATGAAGTTTGTGATGTAGGAAGGGACATGGGAGGAACACTCATAGGAACAGAGGGAACCGTCATAGTCACCAAAGGAGGAGTATAGATAGGAATACTAGATAAAGGATTAGAAGAAGGTTCAACACTAGTTATAGGAGCAGTGAAACCTAAATCTTGAGCCTCTTGAGTTAAAGGTTTAACATTGGAATGCACAAGATGAGTAATACCACGCAAGAGGTTAACACCTTGATCACTATCATGGAGAACTTTCTTAAGAGCCTCTATAGCTTGAATAGAATCTTGACCATGGTTTTCTTGAAGAAGCCAATTACCCATTTTATCAAGTTCAATGGAAAGTTTTTGGACTTGTTCAGGAGGAACCCTTAAAGCATCATCCTCATCATGAGATGAGTGAGAAGAGTTCTGCTCCATAGTAGGATTAGAATCATGAAGAATCAAGTTATCATTGGGAATCCTAAGGAAAGGAGAAGATTCAGGCTCAAAGGCACCCATGAGTCTACGACTTCTTCTAACCAGAATGTTATAAGTAGGACTAGTGGTAGTAAAGCTCATAAACCAATATAATGCAAATGAACTAAACTAAGAACACATAATGCATGGATAGGAAATCTAATAAGCATACAATATCAATCACAAAGGACAAATCTAATACTAACAAGATAAAAGAGAATCTAACACCAAAAAGAAAGAGAGTAAGCTAGTTGGGTTCACCAAAATGAATAGTGGTGTTTTGGAATCACCACTATTTGTGTATGTGTGTGGGGAAAATTTAAGATTCACTCCTAAATCCAAATTCCCAAAAGAGAGATCCAATTTGATCAACCAAGAGGTTAATACACAATAGAATGAACCTATGAAGAATATGAAAGAAAGAATAAATCCTATACTTCCCTATAGTTGGGTTAAGCTTGAAATCTGAAATAATTGAAGTGCAAATACTAACCTTGAATTAGGGAAGATCTAGAAAATGCTGAATTCTAGCTTATATATGAACTTTCTGAAGATTTTGTCACCTGTTCTGGATTGGAAATGCCGAGGCAGACAAAACCCAGAAATGTTTTCTCCAAATTCACACAGGTCGACTTTGAACTTTTAAAAGGTCAAAGACCACATTATTTATTTGAAGTCCGATTTTGATTCTATTCAAAGATCCTAAAAGATTTCCAAAAAGGGTATCTGAATTCACTCTCAGATCTGAGATTTTGCACCTGTACCTACAAGAAAATGGGGGTTTTTGGTTGTATGGGGGGTTTTCCTTTGTCAAACCCCAGTTTAGGAATTAACCTTGAAATTGAATTGAAATTGTATTGTGCATAAACAAAGTAATTGAAACAAATCACCTCGCTTATGTTGAAGTCCTTGTAGAGGATTTGAATCCTCAAATCCACAAGTAAGAATGCTTCAATGAATGTAGGATGTCTCCAATCAATGGCATTTTTATCTTCAACACCAATCTTGATTTGATCTTTGCATATGAGAAGGCTTGAATGAATGGAGAAGGATGGATCTTCAAGGGGGCTCCAAGGAGATTAAATCCTTCAATAGCTAACAATGGAACTCCTTGATGGATGAATGCTTGAACACTTGAATGCTTGAAGACTTGCTTGCACTTGAGAGCTTGATTGCTTGAGATGAGATGTGAAAATGAGAGAGGAAGGCCTCCTTTTATAGTGAACTAGGGCACACTTCTCTAGATGGGCCACCTTGAGGAATTAAATCCCAATTAGGTCCTCACCTTTAGAAAATATACCTTGATTAAATACCATTAAAGGATTTACCATTTCAGAGCCCGAAACAGCCGACCCGGAAGCGGGAAATAACTTTCCCGAAAGCCAAATTAGCGGGAAATGAAACTTTGAAATTTTGGCAGGAAGAGGTCAAGGTCAAGGTTGACCCTAACCTAGTTAGGGTTGAGGTCAACCTTGACCTAGTTAGGGTCAAGGTCAACTTTGACCTCAAACCCTAACTTTGTCAGGATTTGCAAAAAAGGTTCCTGGAGATGCCAGAAATGTAGAATTTGATATCTAAATAGGACCTAGTGTCAGGAACAGATAGAAAATCCTCCAAATGATGTGATGATGGACTAGGAGGTCTCATTTCTCAATCCTACCTAGAAAATAAAGCCATAGAAGAAGGAAAATCAGGAAAGTCCTTAAGAACTTAACCCTAATTTCACCTAGAATGAAGAAATCAAGTGCGGAGAAGAAGTGGAAAGTAGGGGAAACCCAAATACATGCAAAGACCCAATCAAGGTGCTTAACATGACCCCAAACCACTTACTCAGAGGGATAAATGCTCTTATTATGGAAGTGCTTCCATTTTAAGATGGTACAATCAGTATGTAGTTATCTCCCAATCTCATCAAGTAATGGTCAAGTCTTGAAATATTTGGAGATTCAGCGACGACCATAGATGATAAAAAGATCAAGGACTGGCTCTTAATCTCAAGACTTTGTTGGGGTTAAGTAAAGTATCTAGTGACTGAGAGATAAAGGCTTATTTCACTTTCTCTGGATGAAACTAGGGTTAATGCCAGTATTCAGAGATTATAAGTTTGATTTGGTTGTTGAATCTCACAATGAAACCAAGTTTAAGGAAAAGGTTGTGAGATTGTGAGATTTGTCTTAGTTGCTTATTGTCAAGATAAAACTATAGTTGAGAAAGGTACTTATAGATCATGAGATAGATGTCTCCATGTGATCTCCAAATGGTGTGAGGTTAAGTTCCCATAGGTAGTAAAGGAAAAATTGGTCTTGATGTGGAAAAGGTACTTTTCTGAGATGAGAAAGTAACTATTATGGCCAATCACATTCCAGTTGGGGTTTTTGACAATTTTTGAGGGCTTTTATGGCATAAAATAATAATAACTGGTTTTTTTCTTTCTTTCCAAGAATTGAATGCAACCTATCAACCTCACACCTTATGGTTAGCCTGGATTTGAATTTGATTTCATGCAAAAGTGAATGCTAAGGTGACTTAGGAAATATTTTCTATGATTAGAAAATTCCATGCATTCATTAATCAAAGATATATAGACAAGACACTCCTGCATTTACTCTTATTAGTTTTTAGAGAGAAATTGTGAAAGAAGAGCTATTACAGTGTGTAATTTTGAAGAGCCAATTTGTAGAGAAGAATTTAGTTCAGAGAAGAAAAGATGAGTCAACCAGAGTCCACTCATGCTTCATCCAGTGAAGGAGCAAGAGAACAAGGAGAAGAACAGAAGGGGAAGGCTAACTCTTTTGAGGAATTCATTACCTTGCTTCCAGGATCCACAAAGAACCAAAAGGTTAGTGATGAGACCTTTGTTGATTGAATGGCTAACTATAGAGACCCTCTTAATCACTTTATTTATTTTTTTTACATCTTTATTTATATCTATAATAACCGAGACAAGAAAATTCTAGTGTGCAATGCTTGGAAATTGGGAATGGGGAAGCTTGTTGTCCCAAATGTCTTCCTAGATGTAGACCTATTGATAGAACTGGCCAGAAACTATGACCCAATCTCCAAGTCTATAAGGAGAAGTGATCAATCAGCCCTAGTAACTCTACATAGGGGGTCATTCATGAGGGATTTCAATTTGTATACCTCCTCCTCAACAGAGATTGACTTGAGGAAGGAAAAAGAGAAATTTGTTAATCAAATAGAGCTTGTAAAGTCCATAATTGTCCACCACAAGCCCAAGATAGGAAGGTATGTTTCCCCTCTCCAAAGCCATCCATTTCTACATGAAGTATCTTGCATATGGGTTATGTCGAGTCCTAGGGATTGATGGAGATGCAGAGAGAATGCTTGTAGATGTGCTGATGATCATCCTAGACCTACAAAATTTTGATGTAAACAATGACTATGATTACATCCAATATGTAATTGATAGGATGCATGAGGTTTTGGTGGCAATCAAAGAAAATACTAGACCACCCAAGTTCATGCATGATTCTTTGCTAATGCATTTGATCATGTTCTAGGACATTAAGCACATGGACATAGGTATGTGGAGACCAAGGAGGGTGTCTCATGGAAAACCAAACCAAGTACAACTCTGGTTGAGGGTTTGGAATTACACTTCCAATGAGAATGTGTTTTGTGGTTTCAAAAATTGGATAGTAAATCCAATATTGAACATGATATGGGCCAAATTGACCATAGCTGGGGAGATTTTTATATGGGCCAAGCTTTCACATTGATCTGGGTTTATGGATGTCCACATCCCACACACATTCTTCCAAAGTATGTGCCACCATGGGTTGCTCAGTTGGAGTTTATTTGATAGTTGATGTGGACTAACAAAGAGCACCTAGCGCCACATAGGAAGGGTATGTTCACACCCCAACAATTCAAATTGACAAATTTTATAGTGGAAAAGAGGGTATTACCTCAACTAGGCATGTGGCTAAACCATTTCAAGATGAGTTTAGCTCCATACAGATATGTGGACCCAGAGGGATTCATAAAGAATGCTAAGAAATCCTCATTCCTAGTATTGGAGTTGTCAAAGAGCATGAAGGATGTGATGAGGAAGATATCACAGGAAATATCCTTGATGGAGAAGAAATTGAAAAGAGATTAGGCAAAATCCATGACCTGCTGAATTTGGAGTTATAATTGAAAAAGGTAGGGGTTGCCTTTGGTGGTTTCTTCCCAAGCTTCCCCTATATTACCAAGCTAAACAAGATGATTGAGATGTATGACATCTTGTACAATTAGCTGGATTCCCAATTGGATGCCAAGATGCAATTTGAGAAGGAATACTCATCCTCAGAGTATGAGTCTGATAGTAAGGGGGCATATGAAGAGGATAGCCCACCTCAAAATGTAAATGAGCCTACTCAAGAACAAGAAACATATACTCTAGAGGAAGGGGATACACATGAGCCTCCTCAAAAGAAATAGAGGCTAGGGGCAGGGGAATCATCAAGAGTAAAAGGTGCAGGTAAGAAAAGTGACAAGATTTATGCCTTAGTGCTAGGTGATAGGTCTTACTATCACCACTCGAGGAAAAATATTAGAGAAGGAAAGAAAGTGGACAAAGAAGAGGAGGTTCAGCTACCCCTTTTGTTGTGTAAAGATGAAAGAGAAATATATCAAGAAGATCTCATAAGTGATGATGATTTCATCAAGTTTGATGAATTCAAAAAATTCTTGATATGGAGAAAGAAACATGAGATTTCCAAACAAGTGACTGGTAGGGCAAAGCATAGCAATGAGGCCCTACAAGCCATAGCCTCATATGATCTTGCTTTAGAGAAGATATCTATTGAGGAGGCCAGGAAGTTGGTTAAATACAATGGAATTCTATTAGTTTTAGGGTGGGACTTGACCTCTGCTTTCATAATTGACCAAATAAGGAGACAACCACAAGGTGCTTTGTCATATGAGTTTCAGATTGGGGAATTGATAAGAGGGTATGGATATGATCCAAGATCCCAAACTTTGGCAATGTGGTCTCTTTCCCCTTAGAATTAGAAGCCTTCTCTTGTTAGTTTTGAAGAGAAGTTGGATGGAGATAAGATCATCTAGACTATTTGGGACACCATTGATCTTGAGGTTTCTAAGGGAATGACTTATTTTTCTCACTTGAATGAGGCCAAGACTACACAACTCTCTAATAGATGTGGAAATTTTTTTGATGAAGCCATTGTATTGACTAAGGATAGGGAAAAGGGGCTGATGAAGATAAAGGTGCTGGAGGATGATCTTGAGGAGATGAAGATCAAACTTGAAGAAGCATCCAAAGCCATCCCTCTCCTAGTCCTATAAATTGAAGATGTAGTACTTCCAATGGCAAAAGAACCTGATGTAGCAGTGGAGAAATTAGATAACGATAGGCAGGAAGTAGCCCTAAATACCCTATCTTGCATCATGAAACATAGATTTGAGGTAATAAAAGGAAAGATAGACTAATGAAAGTGTAAAAGATGTTATGGCTACTTTGGAGCCACTTTTTAGCATATGGTTTGGTAGAGGGGAACTCTTTGAAAAGATCAAGATGCTACAGCCACATAGGCCTGATATCCCAAAATCAGTTGGGGAGGTGGGAGAAAAAATTGAGCTCATTGGTACAACTTGGTCCTTTAAAGGTAAATCCAATCTAATCAGAGCTAAAATGGATATGTTTGGCCCAGATTTTAGCAAGTTTGTGCCTCCAATTCATAGGGATGATGGCAACATCAAAGGTGTTGGGGAGTGGAAAGAAAACATGGATCATTTGTTGACTAGGCAGGATGCCTTCCTTAATAATGATGGCACCTTGGACATGGACAGGTTCAATAACATTCTGGATGATATTTTCAAAGTGTAAAATGATTGCACCGGGTTTTTTAATGATGCCGAGGCCATAATTGATTCAAGGTGGGATGAGAAAGTAAAGCTACTGCAGAGTTTGAAAGATTAGACCTAGCCTTTAGAAGAGGAAGTTGCATCTTGGGACAAGAGCATGAAACCTAAGAAGAAGAAGCTAGTAGCCATTGATTTGGAAGAAAGGGAAGAATATTGATTTACACATAGCACCTAATCCTTAAGCATAGGGAGGGTAAATATCAGAAAAATAATAATGTATGTTAGCCGGTAGGCGGTCATTATTCATGTAATAACTTTCAGCAATTACCTTGAATATTTGCAGACAAAGGTGCCACATGTGAATATTCACGATGATTAAAGATAGATATTCTAGTTTTTCTTTCCTTTTATGTTAATGATGTTATCTATTTTTTCTTTTGTACCTATCAATATCCTAGCCATTTGAAGCTTGTTCCATCCATTTCTTGAGGATTCCAAGGTGGCTAGTGATATATATAGAAAGTTTTACATTTGTAAAGGGGGTTGAAATATATTTTTAAGGAGAGTTCTGATCTGGCATTTCTATTCTAAGAATTGTTGTCTTCTGAATGTACTGATACATGAATATATCAAGGAAAATATATTGCAACTCCTTTGTATATTTTTTTGTCTTTTTGTGTGAATCTTGAGTTTTTATGTATTAAATCTGCAACGCATTTTTAATGCATCATTTACAAGGTAAATAGTGGGGTTAGTCTTAAATTTCTTTCAAGGGAAGGGTAAATCTTAAGGGAGATCTCTACGAATTCATGGTTTATGCAAGAATTTGATGACTACGTATATTAGTGAGAGGATGATTTGTAAGGCATATCATCTAGGTTTTGGGTATATTTTATTTGAGGGATTCATGTAGATGTATGTTCTTTGACTCTTTGTGCTAGGATTTTGCATGGTCTATGCTTGAATTACATTTATCACCATCAGAAAAATTAAATAACAATTCATCTTAAAATGTATGATGAAAGAATTAGATATTTATATCTGTGTCGAGGACACATATAACTATTGTGATTCTTTATAGAATTGAATCTATCAGGTACACCTCTGTGAGCTTAAAGCTTGAAGTAAAGAATGATAAAAATCCTTAGCACCTTAGTGTTTGATATTATCAGATGCATATTTTAGGTCTGTAGAGTTATGCATTAGAATCTTAAATTTGTATTTACCATCTGCAATCATTTTCTATAATAACAAAGTTGGTGACTTTGCTAGGAAGCATTTAATGTTTTGCAATAGGCTTGTTATAATTCTTTGTTGACTGTCTATTTTTTTCATTACAGACCAATTTTAAAATTTATCCCCACATGTTATGTGGGTGGCGACTCTGAAATCTATGATTTCCAGTTGTTGGTTCAACATATATAAATTTTTTAGTGTTTTTCTAAATATACCATGAGTCGACAAAGATATACTAGGTCATATTATAGGGATCACCCAGATACCAATATAGGTGATGAACTTCCCACACCTAGTAGGAAGCAGTGGTCTAGGAGGGGTTTATTTAACCCAAATTCTCCAAGACCTTCCAAAGAAAGATTCTCAAAACCTATCCCTAAGGAGGTTTCTTCTTCTTCTGAAAATCCTGAGCCTCTTAGGAGAATGGACCCAGATGAATTTAATCCCCCTTGTGATGATGAATTTACAGATGTAGGTTTTTTCCTTGCATGTGAAATTCTAGACCAACCAAGAGAAACTTCTTCTACTGAGACTACTTATGATTTTGATAAATTGTGTGATGAGGTTATAGCTCTGAGGAAAAAGGAGCATGAACAATTACTAGAAATTTCTAATAAAAGGAAGAAGTGAGAATAGGAGATTTATGAGCTACTCATGGAAAGACAAGAACTCATGAGAAAAAAAAAGAGGAATGAGATTAAGGCTCAAAGTCTAAATCAAGAATTCAAAGGTCTAAATAGAGAATTGTTTGGTGATATTGGAGCCTTGAGACAACAACTTGATAATAATGAGTCAAATTTTAAGAATAAATTTGAGGGTGAAGGTCCAGTTCTAAAATAGTTGCATCCATCAGAGATCAAGAGAAATGAGGATCTCAAAAATAACACCAGAGATGCATCTGATAAAGGAAAATAGAAAATGGTTGGAATAAGTATTAATGAACCCAAACGGGGTAAGGTTATTCCTGATGCTATCTCCCAAGCTAACATAGAATTGGAAAAGGATAGAAAGGCTAAAGAAGACTTGGAAATTTAATTAGAAACAATGGAACTGGAAGCTTCTATAGATGAGATGAAAAGGAAAATTGCTTTCCTACATGCTAATATGAACACAACTTCTAGTAGCTCATTCACTATTACTATTGGGATAGTACCACAGAACCAACCATGTGGTCCCAAGCCAACTTTCCAAGCTCTGAGCCCTAAACAAGTGGTCCACAGACTGGTTCAAAATGTCAATTCTATAGTTCCATTGGCTGGTGGTTCCATGGGAGGAATGTTGAATCAAGGTGTTGGATGTGGTGGAGCCCAAGCTTCACAAAATTTTCAGAGGAGACATGTTCATCTGGATAGATACTAACCATTATTATTTGATGGCATCCCTGGTCAACTAAATGCTATCCCAAATGAGGTAAGAGATAAAATCCCTAAGTTCACATGAAATAATGTTGTCACTTGTGAAGAGCATATAAAGTCTTTTACAGGTAACATAAATGACTATGAAATTGAAAATGAAGATGTTGTAATGAAATTATTTGTCTAGTCATTGATTGAAGATGCTAGGGATTGGTATAGGGGTTTTCCTGAAAACAATATTAAATCATGGGATGAATTTGTGAAAAGGCTTAAGGAGCAATATGTTGAACATGTTAAATCTAGTTATATGCTAAATGAATTCAATAATATCAAAAAGTATCCAAATGAGGGCATGTCTAAATTTAATAATAGGTTTCAAAAGGAAATGTATAAATTATTTCAAGTCTTAAGATTAGATGGTGAAGTTTTCCTAACCACATAGTTCAATGCTTTGGATGGGAAAATGTCTTATCTATTGAGAGAAAAAATCCCACGTACTTTGAGAGATGATTTCAAGTTAGAAATAAATATTAAAAGTAATAGGAAAGCATCTGGTGAAATGTACAAAAGGGATGAAGGAATATTATGGAGAGAAACCAAACCACATGATGGTAGACCAACTAAAGAAGATGATAAAGTTGAAAAGTTGGTAAATTTTGTTAAAGATCTCTCAACCAAGATTGAAAAGGTAGAGAGAGGTTCTTAGGATAATAGACCACCTTATCAGAGGCAAGAAAGATTACCTAGGTTGCATGATCAGCCCTACAACACAAACTGGAAGGATGGGAAGCCTATTTTTGATACTCATGAGAATAAAAAAGGAAGCGATACCCTTGATCTTTTAAAAAAGAATGCATCACATAATGTAGAGAACACTCCATGGTGTGTGGCTTGTAATATGCCTCACTCACCTTATCAATTTGTTGTGGCCCAAGCTTTGGAAGAAGAAGTGGAAGACCCACATGCAGGTGATAATGAAGGATTTGAAAAGCCTATAGTTAACATGTTTACCACTGAGAAAGTGGAAGAAATTTCATCTTCAGAAGATGAAGAAATACTTGTTGATGTTTCTTATAGAAGGAAAAAATTTCCAAAGTATGAACAAAAAGTTTTTTCTCATTCTAATCAGGATGTGTTTGACAATGATGTTTTCAAATTAAAAAATGTGGTTAGGCCAAAGCTAGGAAAAAACTTACTCGAGAAAACCAAGTGAAGAAGAAATCAGGACACTTACTGTAGCTACTATTTCTCAAGCTAGATCCTCATATAACTTGAGGAATAGAAGAGTAAACCATGATCAAGGAGTACCCAGGTTAGTATTTGTAAAGGATGATTCCCAAAATAAGGTTTATCCAAAAACAAGTGTAATCAAAGGAAAGGGTGGCAACAACAAGAAAGAAGAGCCTATTCTTGTTCAAGACACTAACAAGAAAGACGAGGTTACAACAAATAAGAGAAATAGAAGGGTTGGTAAGGGAAAATAATTGTCTGATCCTATTACTGAGACCCCAACCTTTGACATAATACATGCCTTGTCTCAAATGAAAGTCTCAATTCCCTTGTTGGAAATGATGAAGATAAAAGAGCATAAGGCAACAACATTGGCCTTGATAAATGAACAAGGAGATATTCCTATTGTATCTGAAAAGGAAAAGTTAGTGGATGGCCCTGAGGCCAACAAGGAGACTTCTAACTTCTATGTTGGGAATATTGTAACCCAAGAACCATCATTAATTGATCATTTTTATGTCACTTTGATTGTCAACAAGTTTTTTCTAAAACATTGTATGATAGACTTTGGTGCTGCAGCTACAATGATGCCATATCATGTTATGAAGGAACTAGGACTCCAAGTTGATACTTCCAATGGAAGGTGTTATGGCATGGATAATAGGGATGTTCCTATGGTAGAAACCTTGGTGGGAATGGTGTTACAATGGAGAGATAGGGTACTGAGAGGGGAGGGGTGAATCAATGCCCACAAAAATTTTTAACTTGAAACTCAATCTACAAACAGTAGTATACTAGTCTACCCAACTGAATCCATTGTCTGCATCATTCATTCAATTAACTTGTAAAGGTAAATTGCATGAAAACAAATAACAATTCAGTCACATAACATAAGTATTTTGGTTACATAGAAACCCTTGTTAGAAGGTAAAAATTATGGTGGGGATGACACCCAAAAATACTTCACTATTGTAGATAATAAAGTTTTCCTATTAGGGATACAAGTTGTGATCACTTTTGGTGATCTTAACCTATTAGGAGTAACAATTAGATCAGCTAGATCTACCTAGTTATAGGATTTTAACAACACTACTTGAGTGTGTACTCAATTAAGAGATTTTCAATAAAGACTATTAGGTCTACTCTATTAAGAGATTTTTCTAACTCTGTTACAATGATTAGAGAATAACAGGATGTATCTAAAAATGACAAATTTACCTTGTCCGAAACATCTCTATTAAGTACTGACTAAATATCACCTTGATATGTGAAGATCTTATTTCTATACTACTCGGTAGGCTTGTCTGATTCTGCTTAATCTGAATGTCTCTGTATACTAAATTTCTTTATCTAATAACTGATGTCTTAAAGTTGGCTTCTTGCTTCAAGATCTCCTTTCCTTGTTCATACCAAACATATCACCCCTTGTCAAGCTTATGTCAAAATGACATGAAATAAAAATATATAGCATACTACTATTGCCGCTTAACAAAATTAGGTTACAATATCTTAGGAAAAACCCTAAGATCTACGCTGTACAAAAATAACCTAGATCTAGCAATTACATAGAGATCATCATCAAAATTAATAATTACATCCATAATAAATGATCCTCAATCTTGGTAAAACATTTTATGATTCTGTTGTAACAGTCTGCATAAATAGATGTGCCAAAACAAATTACTATGTCATTTCCTAAATTGCTCGATAAACACTATCAATACTACTCGGTAGTTACACTAGTGCTCGGTGTCCAGTCTTCTCAGTGTTTACTGACGCTCAGTATCGGTGTACACTAATTCTTGGTAAAACTACTCTGGTGCTCAGTTAGAACTATTATCTTGTTGTTCTCGGTACTGCCTTGAGATAACTTGGTGTGAAGGCTTATGTAGTTAACCAACTAGCATGTATAGCTTGCAATACTTCCATTTACTGACTAGTCAGCATAGGTAACTGACTAATCATCTTTGATACTAATGAAAACCTCAATGCTCAAATAGAGATAACAAATGGAAGTAAATATTGTTGCATTTCCTGAGGCTACATATAAGATGGATGTAGTTGTAGTTGATACCAAGCCTCATTATGGTATGCTTTTATCAAGACAGTGGGCAGCAACAGTGGGAGGAAAATTACAACTAGACATGTCATATGCTACCGTACCTATAAATGGTACTAAGGTTAAGTTGTATAAAGAGCCTCACTCTTCTATCATGGTTGAGATGGTAGCACTTGAAGATTTGAATTGTTGTGTTGACATTGATATGGAGAATTTCATTGTTGAAGAAATCAAGACACAATTGAGGAATACTGATCCAATAGTTTATGAGTTGTTGTTGCAGTAGGATGGGCTATGGAAGATGTACTTTGATGTAGATTCTCTAAGGAAGGATCAGGAGCTGGTGTACTATTCATATCCCCAACAGGTATTACATTTAAGTATTCCTTCTTGTTGACTTTCCAATGCACAAATAATATTGCTAAGTATGAGGCATTGATATTGGGCTTAGATATTTCTATAAAACATGGTATAAAATGTTTAAAATTCCATGGAGATTCCCAAGTGATCATAGCTCAGATCAGATCAAAATATGTTACCAAGGATGACGGACTAAAATTATATAGATATGTTGTCTCAGATAGAATATAATTGTTTGATGCTTTCAACATTCATTGGGTAGAAAGGTCAAATAATATCATGGAAGATTTCCTTGCAAATGTTGCATTAGAAAACAATGATGTCACTCTTGCTAGTGTCTCAATGTTAGAAATAAAGAGAAGGCATGCTATGCCTGATAACATTTATAATTGGCAAGTTTTTGAGGATGATGATGATATCCTTAGATTTATTCAGGGCCTAGATCAATATGATGGCCAACAAATTGACTATGATGTGTCAACAAAGGTTGTCAATGGGAAGGACTGCATCCTTGGAAATGAAATTATTCAGTTATCTTCTAATCATATTCCTAAGGGGTTAGTCGAGCTAGAAGGAAAATTTAGGATAGATGATAATTACATGTCACAAAAATGTAAAACCAAGGTAGAGGACTTAGAAGAAATAAATTTAGGATTAGTGACATCCCCTCAGTTTGTATACATTGGAAAGAAGCTAAGTAGGGATGTGAGAACTAATTTGATAAGATTTCTGAACAAATATAAACATGTGTTTGCTTGGTCTTATGATGATCTAAAGGCTTATAGGAAAGATCTATTTCAGCATGAGATCCCTTTGAAAGAAGATACAAAACCTTTTAGGCAAAAACAAAGGCCTATCAATCCCTTACTAGCTACTAAAATGCAAAAAAAGTTGATAAAGTTAAGGGATGTAGGCATAATTGAGCCTATAAGGCATTCATCTTGGGTTTCCAATTTGGTACTAGTCAGAAAGAAGAATGGGGACATAAGATTATGTGTTGATTTTAGAAACTTAAATGTTGCCTCATTAAAGGATAATTATGGATTGCCCAATATGGAGGCTATGCTTCATAGAGTGACTAGTTGTGAGTTATTATCCATAATGGATAGTTTCTTAGGGTATAACCAAGTGCTAGTTAAAGATTAAGAACAATTTAAAATAACATTTACTAATCCTTGGGGAACTTATGTGTATGTCTGTATGCCTTTTGGTTTAAAAAATGCTGGAGAAAATTTTTAAAGGGAAATGGATGTGGCTTTCAAGGATCTTATCCATGTTCTCATGGTGGTATATCAAGATGAATTAAATTCTTATTCAAAGAAGGTTGTTGACCATTGTAGTCACTTGGAAAAGGTCTTGGTCAAAGTACTAGAGTTTGGTATATCATTGAATCATAAGAAATGCCAATTTTTTGTTATTGAAGGAAATCTATTAGGGCATATAGTGTCCAAAGAGGGGGTAAGAATTGATCCTGAGAGGGTTGAAGAAATTCAAAAGGTTCCTACTCCTAGAAACCTTAAAGGTGTACAGTCTTTCTTTGGACAAATTAATTTTGTTAGAAGATTCATTGCTAACTTTGCAAAAATGGTGAAGCCCATAGTCAAGATTTTGAAGAAGGATGTAAGATTTTATTTGAATAAGGAATCACAAAAGGCCTTTGAGAAAATTAAACTAAAAATCCAAGAGGCCCCTATTTTAATCTCTCCTGATTATTCCAAACCTTTTTTCTTATTTTCTTTTGCATCTTTTCATACTATTGCAATAGTTCTATTACAAAAAGATGGGGAAGGATTTGAGCACCCTATTGCATTCTTTAGAAAGTCATTACAGTTAGTTGAATTGAATTATGATCTAATGGAAAAATAGGCTTATGCATTGGTAAAGGAAGTTAAAGCATTCAGGCCTTATTTGGATTATGCCAAGGTTACTGCTTATGTTCCTCATGCTATAGTGAAACACATTCTGGTTTAGAGTGAGGTTACAGGGAAAAGATGCAAGTGGATTAATAGAATTCAGGAATTTGAGTTGGAGTGTCACATTACCAAGTTGGTGACAGAAGAAAATATGGATCTTATCTAGGTGAGTAATATTACCATGGGAGAAAGAATTGTTACAAGCATTGAAATGCAGCCATGGTACTTGAATATAGTACAATTTCTAAAAAATAATAGTTGCCCTTAGGAAATAAATGACAATTAGAAGAGGAGCCTCAAATTATAGGCTCAAAAGTTTGTGTTGCTACAGGGTGGCTTGTATTGGAAAGATAAGGATGGAATATTGCTCTTGTGTCTGGACAAAGGACAGTCAGAGAAAGTATTAAAAGAAATGCACTTTGGACTATGTGGAGGGCATTATTCAGCCAGGGAAACAACTCACAAAATTTTGAGGGCCGATTATTAGTGGCCTATTTTGTTTAAAGATACTCATTCATTTTTTAGAAAGTGTGAGCCATGCCAAAGATTCTCAAATAAATTGAAGTTCTCAGGAGCACTATTGTTAAACCCTATGGTTCCAAAAGCTCCTTTTTCCATGTGGGGTATTGATTTCATTGGATAATTTGCAGACAAATCTAGTGGGGGGCATAGTTGGATACTAGCTGCTACATATTACTTTACTAAATGGATTGAGGAAATCCCAACTAAGAAGGCTAAAAGCATAGTGGTAATAAAGTTTTTGATGAATAATGTGGTTACTAGGTTTGGTGTTCTTGTCAAACTAGTAATGGACAACGCCATGTGCTTTAGGTTAGATGAATTTGTTGATTTCTGTTATTAAATGGGAATTATTCTATCATATTCATCCCCCTACCACCCACAGGCCAATGTATAAGAAGAATCAAGCAATAAGATAATTTTGTAGATTCTGAAGAAAACATTAGAAAAGAATAAGAGATGCTGCCATGCAAAGTTGAAACTTGCATTGTTGACAGATAGAATTATAGTAAAAAGGGCCACTCATAAGTCTCCATTTGAATTAATGTATGGTGTGCAATCTAGACTGCCTGTTAATAATCTACTGCTTGTTTATCAATTCATGCAAGATGAAGGTTTAGAGGTTTTTGAACCTTTGTAAGACAGGATGATCCAATTGGTTGAGTTGGATGAGATAAGAAGAGAGACTCAAAAAGAAAATGTCAAATTACAACAAAAAAATAAAATATCTTTTTGACAAGATAGCTAGTTTCAGGAAGTTCCAGCCTAGAGATTTAGTCCTTCAATAGAATGTTAGGGCCAAAGATAAGGGAAAACATAAAAAGTTTGAATCATTATGGTTGCACCCTTATATCATTCATCAGATTCATAGAAAAGACTCTTATTTATTGAAAAATTTAGATGACAAAGAATAGGAATTGCCAGTGCATGGACAATTTTTGATGTTTTTCTTCAATTAAGTTTGAAATTATTCCATGCACATTAGTCGTGTATTATATGTTTAGGTGTGTTTACCTTTGTCGTGTGTTTTTTTTTTGTAATAGTTTAGTGTTTTGTGGTCTTGCACCCAAAGATTCATGAATTCTTTCTATGAAATTGCTTTCAAGCATCCTCAAACAGAGCCACTATTGGGATATTTTCTAGGTTTTTTGAGAAGTGTAATTTCTAGCTCTTGTTAACATTTGAGTTGTGCATGTGTCTCCTTTACTTCATGTGTCTGTCAAAATTTTCTAAGTAGCCTAGGTCTCATAATAGTTTTCGTAGGGTAGGGTTTTTCTTTTAAAACTCTCTTATTCATGCCCTAGATCTTATGTTTTAAAGTTATCTTTTTCGGGCACTTAAGTCCTCAATATGCACGTGGCTTTTTTCTTTTCCCTTTGAGTCTCTTAATCTCTCAATGAAAGTGTTATGTTTTAAACAATTCAGAGATTGGGTGACAAGGTTGAGAGATTAACATGTCTTGTGGTTATCTCTTAATCTCCAAATGACTATCAGGTAGTTCTAATATCTGGCGATCAAGTGACAAAGCTTTCTCCAAGTCTTGTGACTTTTGGAAGTTAAGTCTTTGCATTCAATGATCTGGCACAATGGTTATCTCTCAGTCTCTTAAGATAATGGTTAAAGCTCAAAGGATCTAGAGATTTGGTGAAAAGGTTTAAAGACATATCAGTATGTAGTTATCTCCTAATCTCATAAAGTAATAGTCAAGTCTTGAAATATTTGGAGATTTAGCGATGACCATAGCTGATAAAAAGATCAAGGACTGGGGCTTAGTCTCAAGACTTTATCAGGGTTAAGTAAATTATCTAGTGACTTGGAGATAAAGGCTTATCTCTCATTCTCCAGATGAAACTAGGGTTAATGCTAGTATTCAAAGATTATGAGTTTGATTTGGCCATTGAATCTCACAATGAAACCAAGTTTAAGGAAAAGGTTGTGAGATTGTGAGATTTGTCTCATTTGCTTATTCTCAAGATAAAACTACAATTGAGAAAGGTACTTAGAGATCATGAGATAGATGTCTTCACGTGATCTCTAGATGATGTGAGGTTAAGTTCCCATAGGTAGTAAAGGAAAAAGTGGTCCTAATGTGGAAAAGGTACTTTGCTAAGATGAGAAAGTAAGTGTTATGGTGAATCACATTCCATTTGGGATTTTTGACAATTTTTCAGGGCTTTTATGGCATAAAATAGTAATCATTAGTTTTTTGCTTTCTTTCTGAGAATTGAATGCAACCTATCAACCTTACACCTTGCAGCTAGCCTAGATTTGAATTTGATTTCACGCAAAAGTGAATGCTGAGGTGACTTAGGAAATATTTTTTGTGATTCTGGAAAATTCCATGCATTCATTAATCAAAGATATATAGACAAGACACTCCTGCATTTACACTTATCAGTTTTCAAAGAGAAAGTATGAAAGAAGAGCTATTACAGTGTGTAATTTTGAAGAGCCAATTTGCAGAGTAGAATTTAGTTCAAAGTAGAAAAGATGAGTCAACCAGAGTCCAGTCATGCTTCATCCAGTGAAGGAGTAAGAGAACAAGGAGAGGAATAGAAGGGGAAGCCTAACTATTTTGAGGAATTCATTACCCTACTTCTAGGATCCACACAGAATAAGAAGGTTAGTGATGATACCTTCATTGATTCAATGGATAACTATAGAGACCCTCTCACTCCCTTTGTTTCTAGTTTTCACATCTTTAATTATATCTATAATAACTGAGAGAAGAAAATTCCAGTGTGCAATGCCTGGAAATTGGGAATGGGGAAGCTTGTTGTCCCAGATGTCTTCCTAAATGTAGACCTATTGATAGAACTGTTAGAAAGTAAAAACCACCAAGATAACTGAGAGGGGGGGGGGGGTGAATCAATTATCAGATAAAA
The DNA here is from genome assembly GCA_027943335.1 of Chamaecyparis obtusa. NCBI lineage: Eukaryota > Viridiplantae > Streptophyta > Pinopsida > Cupressales > Cupressaceae > Chamaecyparis > Chamaecyparis obtusa. The sequence continues at coordinate 856,577 of BSBK01000524.1, read as the reverse complement.
ACAACTTATAATACCATTATCAATTTTCAATCATGTAACTAATATAAATAGCAACCATAGAAAGATAAACATACACAATAATACAAGATATGTTGACTAGGGAACCCTTGATCAAAGAGTAAACCCCAATGGGAATGATGCCCACAAAAGATGTACTAATATGAAAATTCCTTGTGAGAGGATGGACTCTGTTAGGAGTCAAATGAAATACATTTAGTACATATCAGGTCCTGTTAGGAGACTTTGAATCCCTGTTAAAAGATTCTAACCCGGTTAAGATTTATGGAAGGCATAAGGACCTAGCATCCAAATAGCTTCAAGGGAAAGATCACCAAACTCACTATATAAATGATATCTATATTATCTAAAAATAATAATACCAACAATTACTGATCTTAGCAACTTATCTTCACTCCTTTGACTGTGCCAAACCGCACCAACTATTCCACTAGATCTCAATACCAAATCTGCTCAATTCACATATCCTCTTACAATATGAACATCAACATATATTGCTCAATTCCATAATCCATCTTCATATCAATCAAGGAAAAAAATCCTTCCTTTATACCACACTCAAATACTTACAAATGAGTCAGCCAACTAGGCTTAACCATTACAAAATATAAATCATTACATGTTACACAATATTTCATAACCACATAAAATTGTTGGCTTCCAAACTAAATAATTCTTCACACGTGAAACCTCTGACTACTATTGTTTGATCTGGATCACCTTTGAAATATCATCCTCTCTTGAGCTTCGCATGTCTAGAATCTATCCCAATTAGGAGATATAATCCAGCTATCACAAACCACTTCTCAGGAACACTCTCTGAATACTGTTTATACTAAATTACATATAAATATCATGAATAATTAAATTTTTGTATCTGCTCTTAAACATAACCTCATGAAAATATATAGAATCAGTCCTCAACTCTGCATAGCTTTATCTGCAATTCTCCACGTTTGATAATACAAACATTGTATGCTTCTCTTCTATTCTCCAGTAAATCAATGTGTTGACATCAATGACAACCATAGTCATGAATGCAACATAAAACTACTACATGATGACTCTAAATAATCCCCCATTGGACATATTCAACATTCATTCCTAACAAGAACTAGCCAGAAACTATGACCCAATCTCTAAGTCTATAAGGAGAAGTGACCAATCATCCCTAGTAACTCTAGATAGGGGGTCATTCATGAGGGCTTTCAATTTGTATACCTCCTCCTCAATAGAGATTAACTTGAGGAAGGAAAAAGAGAAATATGTTAGTCAAATAGAGCTTGTAAAATCCCAAATTGTCCACCACATGCCCAAGACATGAAGGTATGTTTCCCCTCTCCCAAGCCATATGGAGGCTCCATATGAATTCAAAGCCCTCCACTTCTACATGAAGTACCTTGCATATGGGTTGTGTTGAGTCCTAGGGATTGATGGAGATGCTGAGAGAATGCCTGTAGATTTGCTAATGATCATCCTAAACCTACAAAATTCTCATGTAAACACTAACTATGATTACATATAGTATGTAATTGATAAGATGCATAAGGGTTTGGTAGCAATCAAAGAAAATAATGGACCACCCAAGTTCATGCATTATTCATTGCTAATGCATTTGATCATATTCTAAAATATTCAATACATGGACATAGGTATGTTGAGACCAAGGAGGGTATCTCATGGAAAACCAAACCTAGTACAACTCTTGCTGAGGGTTTGGAATTACACTTCCAATGAGAATGAGTTTTGTGGTTTCCAGAATAGGATAGTCAATCCAATTCTGAGCATGATGGGAACAAACATCACAAGGCTCCTAGTTAAATTGCTTAGGCTTCTAAGTCCTAGAGAGTATGTTGAAATGTGGCTAATTGACCACAATTAGGGAGATTTTTATCTGGGCTAAAATTTCACATTGATCAAGGTTTATAGATTTCCATAGCCCCTACACATTCTTCCAAAGTATGTGCCACTACTCAATTGAGTTTATCTGGTAGTTGATGTGGACTGACAAAGAGCACCTGGCTCCACATAGGAAGGGTATGTTCACACCTCAATATTTCAAATTGACAAATTTTATAGTGGAAAAGAGGGCATTGCCTCAACTCAGCATGTGGCTAAACCAGTTCAAGATGAGTTTAGCTCCATACAGATATGTGGACCTAGAGGACTTCATAAAGAATGCTAAGAAAATCCTCATTCCTAGTATTAGAGCTGTCAAAGAGCATGAAGGATGTGATAAGGAAGATATCACAAAAAATATCCTTGATGAAGAAGAAATTGAAAAGAGATTAGGCAAAATCCATGACCTGTTGGATTTGGAGGTACAATTGAAAAAGGATGGGATTTCCTTTCGTGGTTTCTTACCAGGCTTTCCCTATATTTCCAAGATAAACATGATGATTGAGATGTATGACACCTTGTACAATCAGCTGGATTCCCATTTGGATGCCAAGCTACAAGATGAGAAGGAATAATCATCCTCAGAGTATGATTTTGACAATGAGGGGTCATATGAAGAGGATAGCCCACCTCAAAATCTAAATGAGCCCGTTCAAGAAAAATAAATTGATGCTCTAGAGGCAAGGGATATGCATGAGCCTCCTCAAAAGAAATAGAGGCTAGAGACAGAGGAATCATCAAGAGCAAAAAGTGTAGGTAAGAAAAGTGACATGATTTCTGCCTTAGTGCTAAGTGATAGGTCTTACTACCATCACCTGAGGAAAAATATTAGAGAAGGAAAGAAAGTGGACACACAAGAGGAGGTTCAACTGCCCCTATTTTTGTGTAAAGATGAAAGAGAAATGTATCAAGAAGAGCTCAGAATTGATGATGATTTCATCAAGAGTGATGCATTCAAAAAATTCATGATATGGAGAAAGCAACAAGAGATTTCCAGACAAGTGAGTGATGGTGTAGAGCCTAGCAGTGAGGCCCTACAAGCCATAGACTCATATGATCCTACTTCAGAGAAGATATCTATTGAGGAGGGCAGGTAGTTGGTTAAATCTAGTGGAATGTTGTTAGTTCCAGGGTGAGAATTTACCTTTTCTTTCATAATTGACCAAATAAGGAGACAACCACAAGGTGGTTTGTCATATGAAGCTTAGATTGGGGAGATGATAAGAGGGTGAAAATATGATCCAAGATCCAAAAATTTTGTAATGTGGTCTCGTACCCCTAAGACTCAAAAGCATTCTCTTTTCATTGTTGAAGAGAAGATGGATGGAGATAAGATCATCTAAACTATTCAGAACACCAGTCATCTTGAGGTTTCTAAGGCAATGACTCATTTTTCTCATTTTAATGAGACCAAGACTACACAACTCTCTAATAGATATGAAAAATTTTTTGATGAAGCCATTGTATTGGCTAAGGACAGAGAAAAGGGGTTGATGAAGATAAAGGTGTTTGAGGATGAGCTTGAGGAGATGAAGATCAAACTTGAAAAAGTGTCCAAAGCCATCCCTCCCCCAGTCCTAGAAATTGAAGTTGCAATGCTTCCAGTGGAAGAGGAACCTGATGTAGCATTGGAGAAATCAGATAAGGATAGGCAGGAAGTAGCCCTAAATACCCTATCTTGCATCGTACAACATAGATTTGAGGTAATAAAAGGAAAGATGGACCTACTCCATAATTCATTTATTATGTTACAAAAGACTAATGAAATTGTAAAAGATGCTATGCTTACTTTGGAGCCACTTTTTAGCATATGGTCTAGTAGAGGGGCACTCTTTTAAAAGCTTGAGATGATACAACCACATAAGCCTGATATCCTAGAATTAGTTGGGGAGATGGGAGAAAAAATTGAGCTCATTGGTACAACTTGGTCTTTCTTCAAAGGTAAAGCCAATCTAATCAGAGCTTAAATGGATATGTTCGGCCCATATTTCAAAAATTTTATGCCTCCAATTCATAGGGATGATGGCAACATCAAAGGTGTTGAGGAGTGGAAAGAAAACATGGATTAGTTGCTGACTAGGTAGGATGCCTTCCTGAATAATGATGGCACCTTGAACATGGATAGGTTTAATAACATTCTAGATGATATTTTCAAAGTGG